>LPNX010803134.1:395633-583032 GCA_001517045.1 Pseudotsuga menziesii
GTGGGCCTTTTCTTCTTCAGAAGTTAAGAGAGTTCTTCTTTGGTTTGTTTTATACTTTTTCGGCCTCAGGAGACTAAATTGTACGAAAAAGGACCCCCCTAGAGTCTTCTTTGGAGTTTTCAGACTCTCTAAACTATGAAAACACTGTCGAGCATGTACTAGTTCGGGCTCGTAAAATCCATGAATCAGTGCTTTATCAAGAATTCTTCTTTCTTTTCTTCGAGCTTGCCAAAAATGAAGATGGTCCCAAGTTTGCTTTCCTGGACTCGTTAAAATTTAACATGGAAGGTAAGGAAGAAGTTTTCTCTTGTTTTTAGTAATGGCAGTATGTCCTCCTTGAACATAGCACTCTTTGTTTTCCGATATCCATGTTTTAGTGTTCACTTGTGTTCAGCTATCACTTTGAGTTTCTTACTCCTCCTCTTGTCCGTTATACCTGGGGAATCTGATCATGTCTCCTACATGACAGATAAGTCTAGTTCTTCTCTTTATAAGTTATACGCTGCCTTGGGTCATCTCTATGGTATGCTCACTGTTCAAAAAATTTTCTCAATGTCTATTTTATAGCCTGATCCCATCATTGTTATATCTGTTATCTATTTGTGTCTCCCTTCTTTTGCCCAGTTCCTAGTCAGTCTTGTAATCCATTGGAGGATCTATTGCCTTCCTTATCACAGCATGGTTCCGTTTCAGCACTTCCTGATGACGAAGACCTAGAGTTTTGACAATGGTACCTCAAGATTCACTTTCATCATTGGTGAATTCCTTTGCTTTAGTTTTTTATTATCATCTATTGATTGACAAACTGTTGAATCCTTTCCATGTTCGACTTCAGTTTCCCCTTATTCACATGGATTGGATTGTATTGGTTCTTTGGGATCCTTTATGAAGACCTGTGTTCCTCACCTATGGACTAAGTTGCATAAGATTATGTTCTATTCCTATACATAGCTTCCAGATCTTTGAAGATTCATTACTGTATATTGTGTCTTCGATCCATTTTTGTAATATACGTGGTTTTATACCTGTATTATATGATGTACTCAAATATTGTAAAGGAGCTTGTGTTCCAGTTAATTGAACATAGCATCCTCAGATGTAACTTTGTATATGACATTACTATGTATTTGTTTCAGGTACTCTCTCTGTTCCATTGGATTTCTGAGTTCTCCAAAGCTTATGATTATAATGTATTTCGGCCATCATTTTCCTCTCACCTCACACATTAGGGGGCATCTGTTATCCATCTGAATGGCACCTCTCTGTTTGAGTGTCGACATCCCTCATGTTGGCACACAAAAGGACATCTATGGATTGAGGTTTTCCCATAACACTATAGATTGGCTTACTATAATACCTTCCTCCTCCGTCCAGCTGGTTACTTTGCCATTTTTCTATGTTAAGTTGTATTCGTGACTCTCTACATGTACAACTCGCGAATCATTCATAAGTGTCGGTTGCTGCAAGTCACGAATGGATGTATTCATGGATTTCTCTTATAGCAACTCACGGATCATTCATGAGTTGTCCTTCTACATACCCGTGAATATGTCCCTTGACATTTAAAAATAAAAACACGTAATGATCTGAGATTAGTTAAGCCATTTACCTTAATCCTCTCAACTGCCTCAACCTCCTCAACCTTCGAAACTGCCTTATTTCCTCCATATAAATATAGGCCTTGGGGAGGGTGTTTGATATAGACTTGGAGAGAAAAGTTATGCTGGTGGATTGTATACAGAAGTCTTTTGGAGCAGTGGAACTCAGAATCCTTTGGCTACAGAGGAGTCCTTGTCTCAAGCGTTGGGTTGTAACCTGAACTCTTTCCATTATTGATAATAAAGAGAATCCTTCTTTCATATGTGTTTCATGTATCTTGGTTTGATAAATGTTTATATTTCTGCATTTTATATATGATTTATCTAACCTGCTTATATATATATATATATGAATCATCTTGTATCTGGAAGATTGTTTCTTGACAGGTGAAAGAGGAGCAACCTTGAAGACTTTGGAGAAGAAGCAGAACAGAAGAGGACTAGAAAGGATCGACCTTTGTTAATCGAGTAAGTCTTTCTTATCCTCCTATTTCCTTTACTGCACTCTAGAGTCAATTATCTGCAAGTTGATTGAGTATGTTGGTAACCCCAGACCTATGGCTAGAAGGTGTATAATCCTATATAACAGTGACCTTGTTTTCGACAATTATAGCATGTAACTTGACCCCTTCCTCTACCAAATCCTCCTCCTCCTTGACCTATGAAGTTTCCACCACCCCTTCCTTATGGGTGTGCTTGTTGTGGGGGGTACTAGTTCTACTGGTAGGGCGGTTGATAGTGATTTTGTTGCACATATTGTTGTTGTGGTGCATACTAAGGCTGATAGTGGTTTTGGTATTTATTGGGTAGGGGATGTGTAGGCTGATATGATGCTTGCATCAGTTCAGCCTGAGCCTTCCCATCATTCTTCATCAAGTAGGTGTCTACTATCTTTTCCTTCAAGAGTTGATATGCTCTGCAATCCTTCTCTTCATGGCCTACTGACTCATAAAATTTACAGAATAGGTTTTTTGGGGTACTTACAACTTTTTACAAGTATAGACACTCCTTGTTGCGATGAAATCTAGACTAGCATATGTGGAACCAGGGTATTCCATGGGCACTCAATGGGTTTGGCACACTCGATGCAATATAGTTCATGTAGGCCATACAATTATTCCTAGTGTGTCCATCTGTTATGCATTTTGTACACTGTAATTATTCTTGGGATTCCTTTGCCTTCTTGATATATTGAAGTTGTATCGTCAAATTAGCCACCTGCGACTGAATCTGCACCATTCATGTGGCACCATCGTTGATTGATGAATCTTCTAGGTTCATTTCCAATTCTAGTGCTTATGTCTATGATTCAAACTTTTGTTGCACCAATGGGCCTTGGTTGTGTGGTAATAGTGCAGTAATAAACCACTATTTATGTTTTACATACAAAATTTGGAAACTTACTTTTTCCATCAGGGTTTTAAACCACTGGTCAAAGTCCCATACTAACTTTGCCAATGATTGTTTTATCTCCTTGATTTTAGTGATACACTGTGACTCAGATTTAGGTTTTATGAAATCAAAAATCATCGTGAGTCATATCTCTTCAAGGGTTTTCTATGGTGCTCCTAGAGGTACTATGCAGAATTTCATAAACCAATCCAGTGCATGACCCCTGCAAGTCGTGATCGTATGTTCTTTCCTCAGGTCAATGTTGTGAACTAGGCGAACCATCCAAACAGCTTCACAAAGGAACCAATGCTACTCTAGATCCTCTGATCCATTCCCATTGAATGTGGGTAACCAGATATCATGCTCGGCCATTGAGTTGGCATCGGGGTTATCTGATGAATTTAGTGGAGGTGTACACTCATTTGTGTTGGTCACAATACTAGCACTATCATTATTAATGACTCTTTTAGGAGATGAGGCTCTAAAACTTACCTCTGGTGATACTCCTAGTGTGATGTAGTCGCTCCCTAATCTTGGTGTCTCCACAGGTTCTTAGGGCTCCTCTGTCCCTTTTGAAATCAATATTTAGTTCTCATGTTCATCACAAGACCCTTCGTCCAGCTATGACTGAATTTTGTGCTCACTTTCCTTGAACAAACTAGGAGCTCATCAACCTTCCTCTCTCTTTCTTCTTTTCCCTAATCTGAATATCCTTCCACTTCTTAGGACTCTAGATTCTATTTCAGGCTCTATACTTCCTTGGAACATCTTAGCTCACCATTTCCCATTGTCTTGATAGGTCATCTATGACATAGCCTTCTTCCTAGGTCCATGACTTAACTACTTAACTACAGAATTCCCTTCTCATAAACGAGCATCTTGATCCATGTACTGATAGATAACAAATATATTCTTCAGGTTCCTTGGAAAAGAAATCTTTCAGCCTCACTATATGAGGTTATATTCTCTACTGCAAACTCAGTAGTATACCCTTGTAGAATATTGTCCACCCAAAATTCAACAGCTCTAGAGATGGTGTTACTTACACTGGTTATCTTGTGAACCAACTGATCTCTCCACTTGATCACTTCTCTTGTCTGGAAATTTTTCTGTCGAGTTTCCAACCTTGAAAACCAATCATGTAGTAGAATGGGGATCTCTGCAAAGAAGATCTCATGAATTTCATAATATATGTACTCGTGCACCCAGTTTTTTGCACTCAACCATGATCCTGCGCTCTCTTCTTGCGCAAAGGCTAGTGTCTTAGACTCCATCCAATCCTCTATTTCATTCTTTGTCAAATGCCACAACATTTCCCTCAACTCAAATGATTAAGCATCACGATAACGGAACCATTTTTTGGCCTCTTTCTCCTTCTTGTCTCGACCCACAATTCAACAACAACACAATACCAACAAGACACCAAAAGACATCGTCCTGATAGAGCAAGCTAATTCGGCAATGCTTGTGAGGCAGAAGCAGTCTCACCCGAGATATATTAATATATAACTTCCAAAACCATGTTTCCATAGTTGGCAAGGGATTATAGTCCCTTAGCGCATGTCCAAGGCATTCGACAGAGATAGGAGGATGGATTTTATTACTATGTGACAAAGGTGCAAATGGGTGCCACGACTGACACGTGACACAACCTTATCCTTAACCACTCAACCAATGGTGCAATGATGTGACACAACTGATTCCTTATATTTGACCGACAGTGTGTGACTTATATTATAACTTAGCATATTTAACCAGGACATCATACGTAACATGTCCATGACGCCTTAACATTCATTCACTGATTGGTAATATTGCAACATACATTCAACAATAACCATAAACTATCAAAAGTAATAAAACATTCACATAAGCATTCAATCATTCAACAACTGTTACGAAGAGAAATTCCTATGGCTTGGGGTACCACAATAGACAACTTGACTCCAAAAATCAATCCTTTCCAATATGCAATAGAAATTAAATGTCTAACACTAAAGGATCAGACCTCGTACCTTATTCTGAACGGTTTAAGTAGATCCCCATTGAGCTTTCTAGCTTCAGCTTGAATTGATAAATTACTTCCTCAACAACAAGTAAACAAGACAAGCATACTATATATCTTGGTGTTAGATCTATTCTAGCATATATAATCAACAATGTACAAGCATTTGAAATAACCCATGGATGAAATATTCATTCAAACATACATTATTGGACAGGAAAAGATATTTCTATTAATATAAAATTAGATATTACAATGGATACAACCTCTATCGGCATGTCTGCGAATCAGAGAAACTAACTCCCCCATTTGGGTCCCCACCACCTCCATCCTCCATCTCTCGATAGCAAGCTCACAAGCAAAAGACAAGCTTGGGAAGAACACAAAAGTGCTCCAAGGGACAAAGGGATGTAGACTCAAGCATAAGTTCCGGCAACAATGGACTATAGTTTCTTTGCTCTCAATTGTCTCTTATGCCTTCAATGTACCAAAGAGTTCCTTATATAGCTTTTCAAAGGGGTAATGAAAGGTCAAATCTGAGCGATCTCAAGGCATATGGAAGTCCAGTAGTCAAGTGAGTTGAATCCATGTCAAGGAAAAATCCAAAAGGATTTGGATTATGCACACATTCCGATGTACGCGGTTTTAGGGGTGAAACCTGCATATATATGCGATTAGGGGTTTAAAAGTCACGTATATGAATTTTCACATGTTTTTAGGGATGGTCAAGGAAACATCAAAGGACAAAAAATGGTCCAAGGGTTCTAAGGAGTCTGCAGAGGGACAGGGGAAGGCCATACAAGTGTGATTCACCTGGTGTGGTAAAATCAGCTATAACAGATGCCCCCTAATTTGTGAGGTCATAAGGGTCATACGATGGCTGAAATACATTATAAGTCCATCCTAGATGTGGAGTGATGAAGGATCCCAAATGGAAGACCAGCCACCCAATAAACATAGTACAATGATACAACTCTGCACATACTGCAAATACATATAGTAATCCCAGATACATAAGAGTACAATGGCCATGAATAGGCATGATACAAGATATCACATAAGTGGTCATCACCACGTACAATATACATAGATTAGAATCTCCATGATGAAGATATACAAAGGATCATGATCTCCATAATGGCTGAAGATATACAATGGATCAAGATCTCCATAGTAGCTGGAAATGTCTGACATATACTTTAATCAAGTCATGAGAGCTGAAATCTCATGAACACTGGCACGATCAAGGAGGTAGCATATAAGAGATGCCACCAATATGGAAGGTCTTCTACACAAAACACTATGAGTACATGTCCTACTATGTGAATAGAGGTGTCGAGGTCAAACATAGTATTCCATCGTCTGATTATCAGTCATTGATGTATACCGTTAACAGACACAAGATCACCCACCGATAATGAAAATGGGAATCAAGGTACTAGAGTGAAAACTAACAAGTGTGAATAGATGTGTTGAGTTCAAACACTTGAGAGGATCCATCGATCAGGGGACATTGATGTATTCCCAAATACTGTCGATGGCGAGAGAACCTGCCACTGATGACTGCAAGTCTCAAGGCACTCAAAAATGACTCTAGATTCCAATCCCAGAATAAATGATCTAAGTCGATGGGATGAAATCCGCTGGAAGGAGGGCATTAAGGCATCCCCCATAATCCAACAAGAGGTACTCAACAAAGCTGTATAATGTGGAAGGACTCGATCATAAGGTGCATGAACCAGTAATTGTACCGGGAATGGCCGACATGCAAAGTCAAGATAACTGAGGAGTGGTCGACTTAGGTTTCAACTTCTTTCGAACAAGAGCATAAGGGTGTATGGTGACTTACATAAAGGTAGTATAGACTCGATATACAAAACTGGGACATATCTGCGACACAAGAGGCATCGACAGAGGCTCCATGGGGACTGGAAGCTTAACCAGTCGATGGAGATAAACTCAGATAAATGAGTACAGCTCCTAAATTCAAACTATAAACCCAACCAACGAATGTGATATATAGTGCTCTGTTCGAAGGCGACACGACTCGACAACTGCCAAAGATAACATCTTTTCTTGTTCGACTTTTTGGTTTTTTGATTTTTTTGGACTTTTCAAATATTTAAAAATCTTGAAAAAGAATAAAATTGATTTATAGTTATAGACTAGGAGGAGACGAGTGTCATAGGGGAAAACAAACTAGTTCCAAGCAGTGGAACATACCTATGCTCAATGCAAGGATACATGTGTAGGATAGCGACACTCGGGGGAAAATCCCCTCCCAATAAAAAGGGAATCAAGCTGCAAAGGATATATAAAATGGCTCCGCATGGCTAGACATGAGACAAGCTCGGGCTATATGGCTGAAACTCAATGTCAAGGGAGCCATCATAAAGCTCCATAAGGTAGGAAAAGCTCATGATAATGCAATTACAACTTGATATAAGGGAGTCCTAAGGGAAATAGGCCAGTAAAAGATCAAGAGGAGTATGAGGCTCTTGCGAAATGTCATGGCAATACTATACAATGGACTCCCACACCCTAAGGGACAAAATGTTAGCATGGGCACCAAATGAAAATAAGGCGCTAACTAGGGTACCCATGTAAGGTCAAGCTCTACCACTCATATCATGCCACTTCTAAAACAACAAGAAGGTTCTGTGACATAATAGAGTGGGTTCGTACCTAAGGAAATAATGAAATGGTCATAAGGTCATGCAAAATGCAAATGGTGATAAACCCTAACCTATATGCTAGTTTAGACATGATACTTGAAATCGACATGAACAAGTCAATCCGACAGCTGAAACGACACTCAAAAAGGTCTCCTACATCATAAATTAGGTCAAAAACGGTCCAAAATGATTAAAAATGGTCCAAACTATAGGAAAGGGGGTAAAATTTTTCAAAAATTTGAAAAATTTCTATAAATAGTAAATATTTCAAAACATTATAAAACATTTGAAATTTTTACCCAATTGAGCTTAGATTTTCAACAGCGAATTCCAGGAGATCCAGCTGGTGGAATCCACTACCGTTTCTTCCAGGTACTTACCCATGCTCTTCTCTTCCATTTTGATGCAATTTTTGTCAAATTCCATGGTTATTTGGGATTTCTAGGCCAATCCAAAATAGGCGCTATGGCCCACATAGAAATTGAGGGTTTTTCCACGTATAGGGCTGGCTATATGCAAAAAATGCCCCTAAACCCACGTACATACGCGACTGTTTGGCAAACAATCACGTATGTGGTCGCACATGAGGTTTTTAAGTGTTCTAATGGGTAAAATTGCAATTTTTTGTGCAGGATGGTCCTAGAATGGAGATAACATGAACATGGTGATGTAGAGGAGGCAGTAAGGGCCTATATAATGGCTCAGCAAGCACTACATGCATGTGGGCTCTACAAATTTTGGTATCTTGGTGGCTTAAGGGCCAAACCAGGACTATTGCAGATGCTTGTGGATTACTGGGATCTAGAATCAGAGTCGTGCCAGATAGATGGGGTGTCCCTCACCATAGAGGTGGAGGACATATACTTCATTACTAGACTTTCCCAATGGGGGAAGTAGTGAACCTACGTTCTCGTAGGCCTGGAGGTGGCCTGACTATAGATGAGTACATTGTGGTGTACTGCTATCCGGACATGAAGAAGGTGGGGAGTCAAATCCCAACCAACTCTATACAGGTGTTGGGCCTGAAGGCCATCCTACTGACACTGGGTAGGATAGCAGGCTTGGCTTCACTCCACCAGGCCTTGCGGCCTTTGATGTTCTATGCAGTGGAGTGCATGAGACCCACGGTATATGACTGGAGCACTACACTTCTGAGCAACATGAAACATCAACTCAGTGAGTGTAAGATGGGCACAGTGTGAAACTTTGGTTTCGAGCATGTTCCAGGATTGAGTCCTAGAGTTGACGTTCCTCTTCACGGGGTTTGAGATTCAGCCTAACGACGTTGAACGGATGCGATGCATAGACTGGGGGGAGGTAGGGTGTCCAACACCTATCCAGTTGAGTTCTTTCCATGGTGGCAACGATAGATAGTTGCCATCGATGACTACCCCTATGCGGAGATAGATTTTCGGGGGGCCCCGGACATGCCGCTACCACCAGGATCGACATACATAGACATAGGTAATGAATCTCGACCGTCTCTTTAAATTTTTGAGTTATTTTTTTTGTTTTTTTTGTTTTCTGATTATATGAAATCAAAAGACATGTTTTTGGGTGACAATACATAGTGACATCTACCATATGCATGCAGATGTGGGACCATGGCGGCTGGAAGGATTCCCTCATCATAGATGGGGGTGAAGAGGAGACGATATCACGGGTGTGGATGTGGTGCGGATGCTCCAGAGCATTCATACCAACTTCATGAGGCTGACACACAGAGTTCCCATGGCACAAGTTGAGGACTTTCCTGAGGCTATGTAGCGCCAGGGGTGGGTGTACCATGAGCATGGATGTGATTATTTCGATGGCTAGCTAGAACTGTAGTGACATTCCATGATCACAACCCCCCTCCTCCTCTACAGGCTTAGACACCTAGTAGCGATACATTTTGTATTACCGTGTATTATATTCTAGTGGCTTGCTAGCCCCATTTTTGTATCATGACACTATGTATTACCACATGCTGGATGTATATAAAAACTCTTATGATGATCGGTTTATTTATTTACATGTGTAAAAACTTTTGTTTGTGATAAATTTATTGTGTATGAAACAAATTCCAATCTAACACGTAGTTAGCATATGAGTCAGCAACTTGATTATTAATTCTTGGAATATGTATGTATGTTATATTGTCAAATTGTCATTCTAATAATCTCACACGTAAGAACCTTCTTAATAACATCGGATCTCTAACATGGTACAAACCATTAAGCTATGACACTACTAACTCTGAATCAAGGTGTACCTCAAGAGAGAGAACGCCATGTAAAATGACATCCCATAGAAGCTCAATAATGGAACTATATTCAGCAACATTGTTGGAAGATGGCCGTAAACATATGCCTCCTAAAGACAGTACCTGACCCATAGGAGTATAAATCACCCAAGCAGCAAAGGCTGAGCGTTGAGTGTGACAGCTCGCACCATCCGTAAATCCTATGTAGGTGGAAGATTCCATTGACATCTGCCAAAAGAAATGGAAACTAATCACAAACCCAATCATGATAAGAAAAAGACCCAACTATGCAGAATTGTACCATAATATACAATAACCAGCCTTAGCTGAAAATCATGCATAGTACTTCTTGAGATATAACCCATTCCTAGGCTCCGCCAAGGCCGTTCCCTCATAATCCACTAACTCATAAGTGCCCTTCTCTAACACACGTTTGACGACGTAAGGACCATGCCACATGAGGTTAAAATTTCCTACCCCCAAGGGTTCTTTCGGTTGATCCCACAAAAGGACCAAGTATCCCTCACTAAACCTCCTTGGATGGACAGACTTATCGTACTGGACCTTTACGCGACACTTATTTACTTCTAGAGCCACTAAGGCATCTCGACGCTGCTCATCAAGTTGCTCAAGGTGGACCAAATGCTCCTCCAATGGGGAAGTGTCTGGTAAGAGCTCTATAGCTAGTTTCAAAGAAGGAATTTTGCATTCAACTGGCAATACCGACTCCACTCCATGTACAAGCTAATATGGAGAAAAACCCGTGGCAGTCTTAACAGTGGTTCTATACGCCCACAAAGCAGGATATAACATAATGTGCCAATTATTCTTGCTTTGTGTGATGGTTCATTGCAAAATGGATTTGAGTGATTTGTTCACTGCTTCTACCTATCCATTCACTTGAGGGTAGTAAGAGGAGGAATGATCTTGTTTGTACCCTAACTTTGATGCCAACTCTTCCATCATACGATTTTGAAAGTGCAATCCATGGTAAGTGACAAGCTCTTTCGAAATACCGAACCAAGTAATAATCTAGTTGAATATGAAGTGTGTGGCTATCTCACCAACAAATTTAACTGTAGGCATAGCCTCAGCCCATTTCATGAAGTAATCAATAGGCACTATGATATGATGATGCCCCCCAGCTGAGGCTAGGTTGCAATCCATAAAATCAAGCCCCCACTTAGTGAAGGGACTGGTGGTGATAATGGGATATAATGGGGCAGGTTTTGAGCGCATATTACGTGCAAACACCTAGCAATGGTGGCACCTCTTGACCACATCTACACAATATTTAAAGATTGATAGCTAGAAATAACCCGCTCTTAAGATTTTTGGGCTGTAGAAAGCCCAGATAAATAACCACCACACACCCCTCTGTGGCAATCATTTAGCACTACCTCAGCCTCATCATGAGTTAAAAAACAACTTAAAATGGAATCTACCCCATGGCAGTATAAAGTGTTATCCACTATGAGGTAATTCTTAGACACGTGACGTAATCACCGTTGTTCATCCCGTGAGAGGTGAGTAGGGACCTTCATTTTTTGTAGATATATAATGATATCCCCATACCATGGGTATAAAGTTGAGATTAAGAAGATGTTCTCATTGATAAACGTATCTTCGCAAACCAACTCCTCGGCCTCGCTTGGGAAATCCAATATAAGCTCGGCAAAAATTAATGATTTCTTTGATTTTGCCGAAACAAACTCAAGATCGAATTCTTGCAGGATGACAATCCATTTATTATATTTTCCCCCAATCATCCTTCGAGTGAGGATGAATTGAAATGGATTGACATTGGCTACAACCAAGGTCTGGCGAAGGAGAATATAATGTCCCAATCGTTGAACTGCATGGACGGTAGCTAAGGAAATCTTCTCAACATGAGAATAACGAATCTCTGTGTCAATAAGATTTCAGCTCAGATATTACATGGCATTCTCTTGGAGCTCCTCATCCTCTTGAACCAAAACCATACCAATCATCTCCATGGATGCGGCCACATAAAGTAGAAAATCATGGCTATAGTCTGGGGGACTAATCACCGAAGCCGATGCTAGGGCTCGTTTGAGTGCATCAAAGGACTCTTGGGCTCACTCATCCCAACAAAAGGTGGTGTCCTTCTTCAAAAGATGCATGAATCCTCTAGTCAAATTGGAAAAATTGACAACGAATCTTCATAAGAAGTTTGCCATGCCTTGCAAACATTGAAGATGACGAATATTTTTCGGAGGAGACAACTGAAGTATTGCCTCAACCTTCAAAGGGTCGACTCTTATACCATCTTTAGAAATGATGAATCCTAATAAGAGACCTGAATTCACACAAAAGATGCACTTATGAGGATTTAACCTAACCAACTAATGGCAGCACCTTTTAAATACCAATATCAAATGATAGGAATGACGCATTCTCATACGAGAATGAGTAGCAAGGTCATCCAAAAATACTTCTATAATCGACTTGAGCTCATGGAAAATCAAGGTCATTGCCCGCTGAAAAGTAGCTCCGGCATTTTTAAGGCCAAAAGGCATTTTTCGATATGCAAAATTCCCCAAGGACAAATAAATGCGGTCTTATGTTGGTCCTCAAGCTTAATTTGTATCTGATTATATTCGAAAAATCCATCCATGAAGGAAAAAACCTCACTACCCGCACACTCATCCAAAATCTGATCAATAAATGGTGTGGGGAAATTGTCCTTAGGACAGGCACAATTCAAATCATGGAAATCAGTACATATGCAAATCGCTCCCTGCTTCTTACTTACCAGAATGGGGTTTGAAACCCACTCCATTAAGAGAATGGGATAGATAAAACCAGCTTTCAACAGTTTCTGTATCACTACCTTAATCGCGGGTGCTTTCCTAGGATTCACTACTCGCAAACGTTGTCGAACAAGCTTAGCATTGGGATAAGTCTTAATCTCGTGTTTGACAATGCGAGGGTCGATACCTATCATTTCATTGTAAGACCAAGCAAAGATATCACAAAATTATTTAAACAACTCAGTGCATTCTAGAATCTCATCATGGGAACATTCTGCCCCAACATAGGCATTCTCTATCCTGCTAGGATCGCAAGAGATATTGATAGGAATCATTGGAGATATATTTTCCATGTTCCCATCATCCATCGGACCAGGAGAGCTTAATGGAACCATGGGACTACCAATTCTCTTGCTAAGAACCTCCCTAAAGTCCTTACGCTCCAAGCTGTCAAGCTCAGGAAGAAAGTAATATCTATGATGGAGCTCTTCCCATGGTGGCTCAACTCCCGACATAGCCTCAATAATCACTTCATCTAAAGGAAAAACACTATCAAGATAGTTGTGTGCATGAGAAGACTGTACTACCCATGCAGGAAGCACATAAGGGTCCTCCTCCTCCATCTATGAAGAGGAAGGACTAGGTTCTGCAACACACTCAAGATTAGCTTGATAAGCTACCATAGTTGTAGGCAATGGCACGTCCGTCACGATGGGCTCACTCGAAGTGCTCAGTGTAGGAAGAATCCAAGGATCTTCCATATGAGTCATGTGAAAAGACATCGATCTCATAGATGTTGAAGCCTCATCGAAACTAGACCCTATCCTAAGGATAGGTGCAGGATAACTAAAAATTCCCATGAGGGATGGATACATGCCCACACCCACACTCCCAGTTGCTGGCTGAGAGTGCTCTACGATCGGGATCAAAGCTCCCAAATATGTAGTAACTGATGGATTATTAAATGACATTTAATCAATCGTAACTATATTCCCATTAAATGGAAAGCACACAACACGAAATAGGGAAGAAGCTACGGCTTTCATACTGTACATCCAATTCCTACCCAGCAAGAGATTGTAGTCAAGGGGTGCATCAACCACCTCGACCTCTATCGCAATGATCTTCCCTCCCAAATGGACCTTAAGGGAAGGGAGAATCTCATGCGGCCTAAATGATCTCCCATCGAAAAAAGTTAACATGGTTGTTGATTTAGACAACTCAGGGGAACCTAAACCCTTCCAACGTGATAAATACATCATAGAAGCAGCAGCGCCTTCGTCAATCACAGTGCGCTTGACGATCATGTTAATACATTCTACGTGAATCATAAGAGACACATAGTAAGGAAAGCGAGGCTGAAGTCCTACGGTTTCAAATTTAATCACGGAGGAAGAATTATCATCATTCACACCAAGGGCAGAAAGCAAAGCCTTCCTTTGTGAAGGACAATTCTGAAGCACTTCCAGTGCAGACATCGCACAAGGAGTATGGCCTAAATTCTCGACAACTGAATAGTTCTTGGCAGCTCAAGCATTAGGATTGTGCCCCGAATGCTTAAGGACTCCCTTAGGAATGCAAGGTGCAACTTCAGGTTTATCCACATGTTTTCCAATACGCAAAGGAGTTTCTGGTGGATCATGCTCCTTTCTTTGGTTAAGTTGTGACAAACCATAGTACTTCGTATGGGTCACAAATTTTTCTGCACGAACCATGTTAATGCAACTACGACCACTACCCTTCTGTGGATCTTTATCACCACCAAACTGATCATGGGTCCTCAAGTTCATATTTTGATTGTGAGGTAAAGGGTTAGTCAGCACAACTGGGCCCTGTGCCAAGAATCTTGAGGCTTCATCGATACGAGGGCACAAGTAAGTGAGGTGATCATCCTTACACAAGTTGCAAGGGAATTTAACCTTACATTTAACTTGCTTATCCCCCCCGGCATCATGGGCATTCTTGCCATTATTAGCATTCTCGTTCCTATTCCCACCCTTACAATTATTCTTACCCTTCTTTTTATTCCGTCCGAGCTGCTAGTTACCCTTCTGGTCCGATGATTGCACTGAAAGCACACTCGCCATTTGGGAGGGTTGAGACGAAGCCGTGGCTTGTCTTGAAGTAGATTGGTTTATTGACAATTGACTAACTTATTTTGCAACCGAATTCACAGGTTTAGAACTCGCACAACCCACAATGCCATCGCCATGTGGTCCAGGTTTAACTTTGGGGTCAAAACTAGAACGCGGGACATTGGGAATGATCTCATATAACAAACCAGACTGAGCATAAATCAAATCCAATTCCTGCACCTTAAAAATGTCTTGTTCCTCAATTTTCACTCCGGATGTAGACACATCCTTCACTATATATGGAAATAACGACTTAAGGAACCATTTGAGGAGGAATTTCAATGGTATAAAGGCTTTAATTAACCTCTTCTGTCTACGCCACTCTTGGATATGATCTGAGATATGTGTGGCTTTATCCTGCCAAAATGTTGACAAGATTTTAGTACCAACATTATAACACACTGGTAGCTGGAAGTGGTTAAGAAAAGTCATCACTAGGTCATCGAACAAAGTGAATGCCCCCCTAGGTAGCTCTATATACCATTTCGTGGTAGGCCCTGTAAGGGTGCATTGAAATAGTATCAAATGGATTGGGTCCTGATGTAAGGAATTCGAAGAGCACCATAGGTGAAAGGCAATAACATGTTCACTTGGATCCTCTCCCGATTTTCCCTCGAATTTGGGTATGTCCGAGGGAAGATTGGTAGGGATAGTCGGCCAAGCCAGGTCATGAGCTACAGGATTGTTCGTCAATCTCGACAAGTCAGGAATATTCAGTGTTGTGAGGAAAGGGAGCATAGGATGATGAGGTTGATGGAACGCTCCTTGATAGTTCTCATTTTCATAGGTCTAATTACCACCATGGCCTTGGCCATAGTGCCCTTCTCCCATTTGACCTGTATAGGGTGGCATGGAAGCACCATAGTGTGGTGTACCTTGACTATTCAGAGCTACAAAGCTGTAATTTGGAGAGTAAGAAAGTTGTTGATACCCACCCCCATAAGGTGAAGAACCCTATCCATACTGCATCCCATAATAAGGTCCACAAGTCATCGCATGCGATGTCCCATGAGACACTCCATAGGTAGGAATATATGCTCCAAAAGTAGGAATGTACGCTCCAGAAGTAGTAACATGACCTCTAGAAGTATGAACATAACCTCCTGAAGAAACGGGCGGTATGTAAACTTGAGACACAACTGGTCTAGTAACTGCAGTACGGACATGAATCGTAGCAACATTCCAGCCCGAAGGACCATGTGAATGAGGTGGAGGGTGAACATTCGAAAAAATAGGGACAGAGGAGAGAGGGACCTGAGTAATTATGTACATGTTATTCCCTATAGTCACTCATCTTGGATCTGGTATCCTAATAGGATCACTAACCCTAGACCTAGGAGGAATATGTGATGTATCTTCCACCTCCAAGATGGAAGGTGCAATGTGACTTGTGCTCCCAAACCTCTCCGCATGGTAAGGAATGAGAGTGCCCCTAGGCATAGTGCTAGGCTCAAACTCAGATTCGACATGAAATGCCAAATCATGTGTGGGAAAACAATACATACCATAACTACCATAACTAGTGCTCGTGGGTTTGAAATGAGTCTCATCATCCTCCGACATTCCATACCGGTGATGCGTCAATGGGGAATAAACCCTAGAGTAAGTAGGTCTATCATGAATGTTAGTTTTTCAACATTAAGCTAGCATTATTAGAATCTTTAATTGAGAGAATAACAAGTACAACAATAAAACAAAGAGACAATGAACATAGTGTTTTTCCTCGGGGAAACCATAAAGGATAAAACCCCACACCTTCCTCAGAGATAGAATCGGCACCAAAATAGTAAAATCCCCAAAACAGTAAACGATCTCCTAACAGCAGTAAACTTCTTCCTATCTAGCCCCAGTGTCTTCTCCTTCCTCAACTATGCGCTGCACTTGAGTGTTTGTGACTTGTGTGATAAATAGAGACTCCAGTTCTCTATTTATACTAATCTTGACATGACTAAAACCCTACCAGGGTCGACCTCTACAAGGAGAGTCTAATACCCCTAGTGCCCCGGAACTGCGGGGACTTTAACCCTTAGACAATCGGAGGGTTACCCACTATGAATTGACATGACTTGTTAACATTATTGATCCTCTCGATAAGAACATCGAGGCATGAAAATATGACTCAATTACATTATAGATACATCCTAGAATAAACATCGGGTTACAATACATAAGATACATAGATGAATACATTCCTAAGTTACAAATACATCAACACTCCCTCTTAACTAGGAAGGTATTATTTCGACACAATTTTCAGCACTGGTCTTCTTCTCTGTATCAACTGGATCATCTCGTCATCTATATCTCAGGTCCTCTGAGTCTTCAATTCATATTCATCTTCAAGTCATCGAATCTGGATCATCTCTCGATCTAGATCATCATGGGACATCATCACTAGATTTGGATCATCACTTGATCTAGATCATCATGAAGCATCATCACTGGATCTCGATCATCACTCGATCTGCTATCATCACTGGATCTGGATCATTACTACTAGATCATCATCACTGGACTTCGATCATCACTCAATCTAGATCATCACTGGATATCATCACTAGATCTCGATCATCACTTGATCTAGATCATCCCTGCTGCTATCTCATGATTCTTCTCGTCACAGGAAGTTCTACAGAGCCAACCCTTTTTCATGTTGGTTGTAGGCCTAGCCTCCATGTAGGTCTTCTTCAGCACTTATATCTGACCTACTTGTTATAAAGGCACGTCCAACACTTACATCTGATCATATAGGAACCAATCCTATAATCACATCAGAAAGGCCCAGCACTCACATTCACCAGCATGATAGGACATCACATCACTAACATCTATGAAAGGGCTTCAACACTTACATCTAACCTACTCGCTAAAAAGGCATAGTACTCACATCCATCCAAGCTAGAACACATCCTGCTCATAATGATGGAAGATTTATGTACTCCCATCTAGGCAGAAACACATCCTGCTCACAATGATGGAAGATTTCCTCACTTTCATCTAGGCCGGAACCACATCCTTCTCACAATGATGGAAGAACCATGTTCTTCCACCTAGGCCAGAACCACATCCTGCTCATAATGATGAAAGACTCTCATCCAGGCTAGAACACATCTTGCTCACAATGATGAAAGATTTATGCACTTACATTCATCTAGGCGGGAACACATCCTGCTCACAGTGATGAAAGGGCCTGCACTTACATCCATCCAGGCGGGAACACATCCTGCTCACAGTGATGGAAGGGATTGCACTCACATATGATCTTGTAGGAACCAATCCTACAGTCATATCAGAATGGCCCCCAGTCCTCCTCAACTGAGCTACCTGGTAACTGAATAGGTGCCTCCATTCTCCTATAGAATGGCAGTTTCCCTTACATCTGACCTGCTCGTCGGAATGGCCAAAACTCACATCTGACATGGAAGGAACTTAATCCTTTATCCATGACAAAATGGTTCAGCCCTTACATCTGATCAAGTGGGAACACATCCCTCTGTCACATCAAAATGGCTACTCAGTCCTAGAATGAGTGTTCCTGGTACCTCACCAGGAAGCTCCATTCAAATAATGGCAATTTCCCTTACATCTATCCTACTCGACAGAATGGAAAGCACTCATATCTTTCATGGAAGGAAGCAATCCTCTCACCATGATAGAATGGCTCAGCCCTTACATTTGACCTACTCGTCAGAATGGCTACTGATCTCAACACTTATATCTGACATGGAAGGAACCAATCCTCTCACCATGACAAAATGTCTCAGCCCTTACACCTGACCATGGAAGGAACCAATCCTCTCACCATGTCAGAATGGCTATGGGACTCATCACTTTCCCTTGGAGGAAATCTTGATCTTGAGAACACCAAGCTTCTCCCTGAAGTACTCGAACTTCACCCTCGCCAATGGCTTCACCAATACATCAGCTATTTGTTCCTCCGTCGCAACATACTGGAGATTCACTGCTCACCTCTGCACCATATCCCTGACATAGTGGTACTTGATCTCGATATGCTTTGACTTGTCATGGAACACTGGATTCTCTGACAACTTTACGCAACTCTGGTTGTCACAATGTATACAAGTAGCATCCAACTGGAGATCAAATAAATCAGACAGTAGCTTTCATAGCCATACTACCTCAAAAATAGCTGAACAAGCTGCGACATACTTTGCTTTAGCTGTACTCAGTGCCACACAGGATTGCTTCCTGATAAACCAAGAGATCACACCTGATCCCATACTAAAGAAACACCCAAAATTGCTCTTCCTATCGATGGCACTGCCTGCCCAATCTGAATCAACATAACCCTCTAGGTTAATCTTTTGATTCGCATCGTACTTGAGTCCTATTAGAGCAGGGCCCTACAACTATAGGAAAAGCTGCTATTGAAACAAGAAAGTCAAAGGAAATAGTACCTGAAGCAGCCGAGAAGAGAGCTCAACCACTGCATTTAAGGCAGTGGTGATGAAAGGAGGGCTCAGCTACCCTCATGAATGGAGAAGGAGCAACGAGCTAAGGTATTAAAGACAAAGGAAAGAAGGGGAGTGACCGAGGAAGTGGCGCCCATACCCACGATTAGCACCGAACATCGTGGAAGGATGTAGAAAGCTGCATTATGACCAGTAAGAGGCAGTTCAAAGTACAGATAGGTTGACTATCACAGTTAGGGTTTTGGGTTACTATTGGGATAGGCCCACAGTTTTGTATCATGGTGAGACCTTTGAGCCACCTATTTAATCATGTATTTTGTATTATGAAGGGTTAGCTAGCAAGAAAAAAGAGATAGATGGTTAGACAGTCATTTATTTAGCTAGCTAGATAGTTAGATAGTAAGACATTGAGAAAGAGTCAAGCTCTGGTTCTGAGTTCAGTCTATAGTTATCTTACTATAACCAGCAGCTAACTCCTTGAGCATGAATGTAACAATCCACAGGTATTGAGAGAGAGAGAGAGAGAAATAATATATTGTAAGAAGAAAGCAATATTAGAGAAGAGATCTAAGAGAGAAGGGCTCCCGGTTGTGTGCGTGGAGTTTCCCAGAAGATCTCAAGCTGCATAAGAGGTTGTAGTAGAACTATGTTACTATCTCCAGATATAATATAAACACAGTTCCCGTGGACATAGCTTCCTCCCTGGAAGTGAACCACATAAAATCCGTGTGTTGTGCGACTGTTTCATGTGATTGTGCTATACTTATTTGCTATATGTTATTCATTACATGAACACTGCTTATCAGTTAATGAATGTATGTATGCTATCCTTCAGTTGCAGAAACATAGAAGGTGAAATGCGAGTTGAATGTGTTAAGTATTCTGTATATGAGTTTATTAGTGCTTGATTCATGATAGTAGCAGTTACAGTGTTAAGTGACTTCTGTATATTTAGTTCAGTAAGTTGAGTGTCATTAATGTTAAGTGTATCAGACTGTAGAAGCTTAAGTAAGGTTATTTAACACCTTCATGAAAGTTAACTGAGCTATTATACCCAGAAAGGAAGCCTCTGGACCTTGAGAGTTGTTGGGTATATTGAGTCTCACTGTAGGAAATATCACAGCGTAGAAAGGGTGATATCGCACCATCGAAGGAGCTGCGGTGTAAGAAATCGCGGGTTAAGAGTTGAGTAGAAGAGTAAGTTTGCACATCATCATAGAAGCTTCGATGCGATAAGAGCCAGTCCCGTAGCAGAGTCATCTGGGAAGAGAGAAACAGCCCATGCTGAGAGATTCAACTGGTTAAGTAAAGTTAGAGAACCCAGGATGCTGCAGAACCTGGCTGAGGAAACGTGATTCTTCAGCCAACCCATCTAAGATCACTTCGGGTGAGACTTCAGACCGTTCTGCGGCCTGTCGCCGAAAGGGCTAGTGAGATAGGGGTTTTGTTGGTACAATAAAGTAAACCTGGGTCTGCGCATAGTAAACCAACAAGTCCATAATCAATTGTACCCTTCAGATACCTCAGAATATGCTATGCAGCCATCAAGTGAACATGTCTTGGATCTATCAGGAACTGGCTCAAGGTGTTCACATCAAAGCAAATATATGGTCTTGTGTTCATCAGGTACATCAATGACCCAATCATCTGACAATACATCATAGCATCAACCGAATCTGATGAAGCATCACTCAATAGCTTCAGTTTTGATGCCATAGGTGTGGCTATAGCCTTGTAGTCCATCGTCCCAAACCTCTTCGGGATCTCTACTGCATACTTTCCTTGTCCAAGGAAGATTCCATCTATATTATGCCACACCTCCATACCTAGAAAGTAATGCATCATCCCCAAGTCCTTCATTTCAAACTCAACAGTAAGCTTTCTCTTCATATCAGCAATCAACCCATCCGTACCTATCACAAATAGATCATATACATATAGTAGAAGCATCACTGGGTTGCCATCTTCAACCTTGTAGTAAAGGTTGGAATCTGCTTTACTCTTGGTAAAGCCCAAACTGGATAGAAAGCTGTCAATTCTGTCGTACCAGGTCCTGGGTGCCTGTTTCAAACAGTACAGGGCTTTCTTCAATTTGCACACATGATACTTCCTGTCATGTGTCTCAAAACTGAGTGGTTGTTCTACATACACTTCCTCTTCCACTACACCATTCAAGAAAGCATTCTTGATAACCATCTGGTGTATCTTCCATTTCATCACTGCAGCCAGAGCAAGTACTAATCTGATGGAAGTGTATCTAGCTACAGGTGCAAATTTTTCTTCATAGTCTATTCCTTCTTTCTGAGAGAAACCCCGAGCTACAAATATTGCCTTATATTTTTCAATGCTACCATCTGCAGCATGCTTGATCTTGTAGATCCATTTGGAAGTGACAACTAAATTCTCATTTGGTCTTGGGACAACATCCCAAACATCATTCTTCATGATCGATTGATATTCTTTAATCATAGCATCCTTCCATTCTTTCCGTTCAGTCGCTTCTTCATAACTAGAAGGTTCTTTATCAATGAAATCACATAGTAAGACTACATACCCGGAGCAGGATCTGGTCCTCTTTCTTTCTCTGTGATTATCTTCTATAGCCCCATATATTTCCGCACCTTGGATAAGTTCACATACCCAAGCAGATTTCCTCTTATGAGGATTATTCTCCATAGGTGGATCTATAGGTCTTTGTGGTTCTTCAAATTCTCGATCTTCTTCTTGATCTTCTTCATTCATGGTTGTATCATGAATTCTGGGTGCTTCTACTTTTGCTTCTTCAAGTTCTTCAGTAGGTCTCTTTCTGGATTTGTTGTAAGCTATGTCTTCATCAAATGTCACATCCTTGTTGATGTCAATCTTCTTGTAACCTGGAAAATATATTCTATAAGACTTCGAGCTTTTAGAGTATCCCACAAATATGCCCTTCTTTCCTGAAGGATCTAATTTTGTTCTCTTCTCTTTTGGAATGTGTATGTACACAGGATAGCTGAATATTCTGAGATGGATAACTTCTAGTTTCTTTCCGAAGAATACTTCTTTAGGAGTCTTGTTCTCAAGTACTCTATGTGGAGTACGGTTCTGTACATACACCGTTGTTCTGCCAGCTTCCGCCCAAAGATGCATAGGAATATCTTGATCATGAAGCATGGATCTTGCAGCTTCCATGATAGTTCTATTCTTTCATTCTGCAATTCCATTCTATTGTGGATTATAAGGAGTGGACAACTCCCTCTTAATCCCTGATTCTTTGCATAGCTCTTTGAATTCATTTGAAGTGAATTCTCTACCATTATCTGATCGAAAGGTCTTGATCTTCTTTTTAGTATGGTTTTCAATCAAGTCTTTGAATTCCTTGAACATACTGAATACTTCATCTTTGTTATTCATGAAGTAAACCCATGTTTTCCTAGAAAAATAATCAATAAAGGAAACATAGTATGCATACCCACTTAGTGAGTTTGATGACATCGGAGTGGATGATTTCTAGTATGCCTTTGGCTTTTTTTTCGCTGCTGGGAAATGTCTTCTTTTTATTCTTTCCTTTCACACATCCTTTGCAAACACCATCATGTTTTGCTTGGATTCCGGAAGACCTTCAACAACTTTTCTTGCAATAGGTAGTGCTCTATAATGCACATGTGCAAGCCTTCTATTGCAAGCCTTCTATTGCAACCCGCAAATGATTCGCGACTATTCAGTACAGTAACCCGCGAATGCAAGCAAGTATTCGCGACTGTTCAGAAGAGCAACTCGCGAATGGGTGGAAAAATTCCCAAAAAGGTCAAAAATCACCTTAAGAAGGCAAGGGAAGTGTGTATTCAGACTGATAAGGTGTTCCTAAGTGGCAAGAAGGACCTGAAACAATGCAACAGACTGAAAGAAAACAAGAGAAAAACCCCAAACAGACAAGGCTGTCCCCAGTGGAGTCGCCAGTTCTGTTGTAAAGGAAAGTATCCTATGGCTATGGTTTAAGAGGCCATCAATGTACTGGGGTTGAAAGAGAGATGCACCATGTTCAGCAAGCATATAATAGCAAGTTTCAGAGATGAGAAAGGTCCACACCGGAATAACCGAAGGCTGGTCCAAGCTTTCTCTTCAATCCTCTTCTTGCTCCTCTCGCTCCAAGAGACCTGCAAAACGAATTATACCTTCCTAAAACCATTATGACCACATATAAAGAAATGATAATCAAATAAATCTGAAATAACAATCTGATTAACATCATAATCTGATCATAACCAGAGATTCAATCATACATTGAATAATGATTTGGGAAGAAGAAGGACATCACATCTTTATTAATCTTGAAAACAAGTACAAGTATACCTTCTCTTCAAGTTTGGCACCTCACAAAACCTTGATATGGTTCTACTGCTTCTCTTCTCCAAAGAACTCAGCCTCCAAGCTCTGCAACACAAGGGGAAGACCTCCAGGGCAAAGGTGTAGGCAAAGAGAGTCCCGATTCCTCTAGCATACCAATGCATAAATTCAAGTCCCCTCTCATGGACCTCCCTACCTCTATTTATATGGGTGAAATAAGGTAGTTTTGAAGGTTGGAGAAGTTACAGCAGTTAAGGAAATTAAGTTAAATGACTTAACTAATCTCCAATTAACTCATGTTTTAATGTTTAAATGCTAAGAGGTACATTCGTGGGTTTGCCTTAAGGAAAATATTGAATGGACAAAAAATGCATTTTTAGGGTATTTCTGGGCATTTTCAGACTTTGGTGTCTTCTAGAAAGTTTTATCTAACTGAAATACATTTCCAACGGCATAGAAATGAGGTCAAACGGAGTTACACAACTCAAGATATGGGTACTCCAAGATAGGTGTTTTTTCAGTGACTTTCAGTGACTTTCATGAAGGGCCAACATGCGACGAAATCATGGGAAAGTGGTCACGGGAAAAGATGTGTCATTTTGAGCTATAAAAACTATGTCATGGACCAAGGCTTGTTCTGAATGGCCCTTCAATTTGCACAAGCCTCCTTCTTGTTCTCTAATCACTATTGCATCATTGATAGTCTTTCCTTTTGGCCACATGATGACTTGACCATCTATGAATGCAACTCTCTTTCCTTTTGCATCCAATGCTGATATGGAGAGAAGGTTCTTCTTGAGTCCTAGCACAAACAATACTTCTTTCATTGTTAGAGACTTACCAGATTCTATTTTATATGAAGATTCCCCACTACCTTTTATTGGATATTGGTAGTCATCTCTTAGCTTCACCTTGTGGGGTGATTCATGTTCTGACAGTATTACAAAGGATTCCTTGAATCCAGTCATATGTTTGGAAGCCCCACTGTCTATAAGCCAATCATCACTACCATGAGTAATGTTACCTGTTAGAGCAGAGATCAAAACATATTCATCCTTGCTTGAAGAATCTTCACTTTCATATCTGGATCTCTTCTTGGATGGTTCATCATCCTCTGCAGCATGAGCGTGATGTCTTCTTTTGTTCCCCTTCTTGTGAGAGTGGTTCTTGTTCTTAGGATAGTATTTTGCAAAGTGAAATATCTCATCACATGTATAACATCTTAATCTATATGGGTCTTTTCTATTATTATCTCTATGATGAGGATTCTTACCTTTGAAGTGGTGAGGTTTACTTCTGCCTTTCTTGGAGTGAACTGTGAGAGCTTGATCTTCACTTCCCATCTTCTCTTCTTGAGCTGCTATCCAAGATTATTCTTGAGAGCACTCTTCCCATAGTTTGCTGAACTTGACTAGATTCTTTCTAGCACAGATTCCTTGGATGAAGGAATCTCATGACCTAGGAAGGCCATTCAAAGTAGTCATCACAATATCTGCATTTTCCACTTCTTCATCAATAGCTTCTAATTGTTCCTTGATCTGAGAAACCCTTTTGAATTAGGACTATATATTCTCTGCATTCTGAATCTTCACATTCTTTAGTTGATTCCTCAAAGTCATCTTCCGGTTTATGTTCTTCCCTTCAAACAATTTGGTTAGGGCTTCAAACATAGCTTTAGGTGTCTTGAGAAATGAAACCTATGGGATAAGATGATCCTTGATAGAATCATCAATGATCCTCTTTTCCATAACCATATTCTTCTTATGTAAGGCCTTTTCCTCGTCTCCCTATGGAACTGGAACTTCCTCATGAATGTAGGAGTCTAGCTCATTTTCTTCTAGGACCAGGGAGATCCTATACTTCCAGGCTCGGAAGTTATCAGCTCCCTCAATCTTTTCATCAAGCTTGGTATGATGAGACATCTTAACTAAGAAACTCAAATGGAAATATAAAAGATTTTAGATCTTACCAGGTTTAAGATGTCGGATCTGAAACTTGAGCTGAAATCCTGCAGTACTGGATTAGGAGAAAATTAAGGTTTTGATTTTCCAGAGTTCTGTCTACCCAAATGCCTTGAAATTTGTCCCTAACTTCAATTTTGGGGAGGAGATAAATCTAGGCCCAGGCTCAATGAAAAATTCCTCTTCTGTAAAAAGCCCTAATTTTCGGCAGCAGTGACAGGTCCAAAACTGAAAAACCTCATAATTGGATTATGCTTTGACAGAAAGATGTGCCCTAAGGAGGAGAGTTATTCCACCTTAATTTTGCTGAAAATATGTGGAGGAAGATCCACAAACTAGGAATCCCTAGTTCCCACAGCTACACAGTGTCTTCTTCTTAGGTTAGCTCTGATACCATGTTGGTTTTTCAACATTAAGCTAGCATTATTAGGATCTTTAACTGAGAGAATAACAAGTACAGCAATCAAACACAAGAGACAATGAACATAGTTTTTTTCCTCAGGGAAACCATAAAGGAGAAAACCCCTCAACTTCCTCAAAGATAGAATCAGCACCAAAATAGTAAAAGCCCCAAAACAGTAAGTGATCTCTCAACAGTAGTAAACTTCTTCTTATCTAGCCCCAGTGTCTTCTCCTTCCTCAACTATGCGCTACACTTGAGTGTGTATGACTTGTGTGATTAATAGAGACTCCAGTTCTTTATTTATACTAATCCTGACATGACTAAAACCTTACTAGGGCCGACCTCAACTAGGAGAGTCTAATAACCCTAGTGCCCCGGAACTACAGGGACTTTAACCCTTAGACAATCGCAGGGTTACCCACTATGAATTGACATTACTTGTTTACATTATTGATCGTCCCGATCGAAACATCGGGGCATGAAAATATGACTCAATTACATTATAGATACATCCTAGAATAAACATCGAGTTACAATACATAAGATACATAGATGAATACATTTTGAAGTTACAAATACATCAACAATGAAAAGTACCTATCTCAGAAATCATAGGACCTAACTCAATCAAGTCGGGTGAAGGATCATAGTTAGGAACTCCCCATCTTCCACATGAATGGGAGAAGGTGGTTTAGGAATACCTTCAATGTTGTCTCCCATGGTGTGTGAATCAATGTATGAAGTAGTCCACCTGGAATATCTATTTCTCTCTCCCAAAGGAGGAGGAGATGTAGAAGGTGAAAGTTCTGCTAAACGACGAGAAAGGCGAGGAGCCGCAACTAAATCCACAATGACTCAAAAAATATAAAATAATCTCTATCTACACAAACCCTAGGCAAGATAACGTGCATAGAGCAATCGCCAATAAAATCTAAATCCAAACACAAGAAATCAAGGGTAGGATAAGTGAGCTCCCAAATGAAGCAGGTATGTCTTGCCTAGGAGAGGCTTGAGACTCCCATACACAACAAGCGGAGGTATGTAACCAGTTATTATGGCCCTCAGCTTCAATGTGTAAAGTGACTATACTGTCCAACCCCAACCTGGCTGGGACACCCGTAGAATAACCCCTGCAAAGTACCCCCTAATTATCCTAGGTAAGGCCACTAAGGTCACCTCAATATAATCAATGTGCAGGTGGACAGTCACGGGCGGGATTGACCGTATGGGCAGGGTAGCAAAGCCCAAAACTCTCGAAAGATCCCCCATATACGAATACAATCCTAGAAATATCTTCGGTGCTACTCAGTTATGACTAGGGGTCATCCCAATCAATAACCGCTCACACTGCCTCATGCTTAACTCCCTTTTGAGAGGAGGATATTGAGAAACACTAGTTATACCAAGGAATTTCACACACTCACCTGGACAGACACATACATGTTGTTGTTTTGTGTTCTTGGAGAATTGACTCATGATGAACTATTCCAAGACCCTAAAACCTAATCTTGTTGGTGAACCCTATCAAATAAAATAGTGTAGTTCATTTTAATTAAGCGTTGATTTTAATTGGTTTTATTACTCGAAAGAGGGATATGGCCGTGCAGCTAATGGTGTTATGACACAACATGAAGTAAAATGCACACCTAACAATCAATGCAATGCATTGTGTCCATGAAAAATAGGGTATGATACTACGTGAAATGCATAATTTTCTTTAAATGATAAATGGAAACTTTCCTATATGAAATCATGACTAATACTCCAAAGCAAATCTAGTGCAAGTACAATGCAAAATGCAATATGCAATGCATGATGATAAGCAAATATTTTTGGATTTTTTGAAATAAAAATGAGATATAAAAGCAAAAGAATGATTCTACAACCCTCAGACTCTACAAGCACACTCAAGCAGCACTCAAGCAAATCACTAAGGTAAAATAAATCTAATGCACTAATCCCAAAACAAAAAATCGAAAATGCAATGACAAGAACATTCTTAAAAAAGAAATTTTACCCTAAAAAAATGTCTTTGGTCAGAAACAGAGGTATATACAGACTCTAGCAACATCAAAGGAGACTCAGCAATCATCACCATTCACCCAACAACCATCCAACTTCCTTTATAAGGAAAAACTAAGGGCATACATGACTATTCGCAGTAAACCCACGTGTGTACACGAAAATAGAAATGAAACCCGCATATATACGTGACTATGAATTAAAAACTTGCGTACATGAATAAAAGGTGCATAAAAATAAAGGCAAATAAACAAGCTGAGACGAACTTCACACTAATCAGACACTACCAGGAAAACATGCCCCCAGACCCGACACAGAAACAAGAGAAAAAGAGCAATTCAAAGTCATTGAATGCTAATAGAAAACCCCCAAAGGACAACTACTAGGAACTCCCCAGTAGAGTCGCCAATTCTGTTATGGAGAGAAATTCCTATGGCTTGGGGTACCACAATAGACAACTTGACTCCAAAAATCAATCATTTCCAATATGCAATAGAAATTAACACTAAAGGATCAGACCTCGTACCTTATTCTGGACGGTTGAAGTAGATCCCCATTGAGCTTTCCAACTTCAGCTTGAATTGATAAATTACTTCCTCAGCAAAAAGTAAACAAGACAAGCATACTATATATCTTAGTGTTAGATCTATTCTAGCATATATAATCAACAATGTACAAACATTTGAAATCACCCATGGATGAAATATTCATTCAAACATACATTATTGGATAGGAAAATATATTTCTATTAATATAAAATCAGAGATTACAATGGATACAACCTTTGTCAGCACGTCTGCGAATCTAAGAAACTGAATCCCCCACTTGGGCCTCCACCACCTCAATCGTTTATCTCTCGATAGCAATCTCACAAGCAAAAGGAAAGCTTTGGAAGAACACAAAAGTGCTCCAAGGGACAAAGGGATGCAGACTCAAGCATAAGTTCTGGCAACAATGGACTATAGTTTATTTTCTCTCAATTCTCTCGTATGCCTTCAATGTACCAAAGAGTTCCTTATATAGCTTTTCAAAGGGGTAATGAAAGGTCGAATCTGAGCAATCGCAAGGCATATGCAAGGCTAGGAGTCAAGTGAGTCAGATCCATGTCAAGGAAAACTCCAAAAGGATTTGGATTATGCACACATCCCAATGTACACGGTTTTAGGGGTAAAACCCACGTATATACAGGATTAGGGGTTTAAAAGTCACATATATGAATTTTCACATGTTTTTAGGGATGGTCAAGGAAACATCAAAGGACAAAAAATGGTCCAAGGGGTCTAAGGAGTCTGCAGAGGGACAGGGGAAGGCCATACAAGTGTGATTCACCTAGTGTGGTAAAATCAGCTATAACAACAAGATCCATCCATTCGAAATAGAAAATTAATGTGGAAAACCATCTGGGAAAAACCACTAAGGTGCTCTTCATCTGGCATGAGAAATATAGGTAGCACCTTATAGTCTATGACTTGCAGACCGTTCTTAAGATATGTCTATTTTACTCAATCTTTTTTCTCTCATCTTCTCTGGTTTATTCTTCTATCTACTCCTACTGATCCGCACACAGCCTGGATTGAATCTTCTACTTTACTAGCTGCAGATTCCTTCTACTACTAGCAGTCTATGCACTCAGCTGCAAGATCCACGGCTCAACAACCTCCTACTTCTACCAGACTCCTCTTTGAGTCTCAATATTGATGGTAACTGAACATAATCTAATATACAAAATATCTAACTACCTCAACAAAGTCTAACGGGATCTACTTCTTGAAGCTACCTCTCCAAGATAACCCTTATACAGAGTGGGTTCCTCCTATTTATAGTATTTACAAGACCACACAGGGTCAACTGAGTACTACTCAGTTATTACAGACTCAAGTGGCTACAAAATATCTGCAATTTCATTGATGATAGACCCAAATGGCCACAAAATTCCTACATGACATTAACCACAGCCATAAATAGCTGCAGAAACATCTTTTATCCTTCTGTACTAGTCATAGCTAGCCGCAAAACTGTTCTTTATCCTTCTGTCGGTCCGTCCTTCTGCAGTCTTCCACCATTTTGTACCTATTCCTCTTTAACTCTTCTACCTTCCTCTTCCACCTACTCAAATTTTCCTTCCTTTTCGCAGCTATCCTTGTCACATCTTCTTCTACTCTGTGTTAGTGCTACTTCCTTTATCTTCTTTTCTCTCAGCGCGCGCCCTCTTTTCCTCTTGTGCTTGCGCGATGGATTCTTCCTTGTGCACTTTTCCTGGCCCAACATTCATTCTGGATGTAAATCACAGACATATTCCATAGATTCATCCCTTTTTCATGCTAGATGTGAATACCACAAATATGTATCACAAACTCATCACTCCCTCCTGTGATGGACACTGATCTTGACAATTCTATTAGGACTTATAATCCTCCCTTGACCAAATTGTCGATTAGATTATTTTATCCAAAATTAGGAGTTTTATTTAATTATCTAGGTCCACTTGGCCTAATGGGCCACATGTACAAGTTACTAGAGTGTGGGGAACACTGATAGAGGCTAACTACCACTGAGGTCACTTTCATGCATCAGTTTAGGCGTATCCTAGTCCAATCACTACATTTTAGGAGCCACTAGGAGTCCCCGCACCAACCTCCTTTAGTTACTTGGATTTGGAACTAGTTAAGCTTAGTTATTCTTCAGTTAGTTCACTTTCAGTTTAGTTAGCACCAGTTATGCATGGTTGCATGTGGATAAGGCACCTTTTCTCACCTACCACTTCAGTTAGACTGAGTTAGCTGATTATAACTGATTGTGTGACTTAGTTAGACATATGGAGTTAACCACTTGGACTTCGATAGTGATTTAGAATATTTTTTTAGCCATGTAGTTAGGTGCAGTCACATCCAATTGGTAGATTCAAATTCATCCCTAATTATTCAAATTATTTCCTATGTAACACTATTGTAAAATTGGATTATGTAATGAAGATAATATTGTAATTATCTGATCAATACTTGTATGTTTCCTGTGAGATTTTATTTTTTTAGTTTGTATACTTCATTCCTATTCACTGCATCAATACTTTGGACTCATTTCTTGATGATCTAAATGGCACAACAATTATAACATGGTATGAGATCCATCTCAATCAAGCTTCAAGTCTATCTACTCTCCATTGAACACCAGAAGCAACTGGGTTTCCACAGAAGTCCCGCAAAGAGTGCCTTGATTCCTATGAATTTATTCAGAGTGGCAGTGCAGGCGTGAAGGACCCAAAGAAAGTGTTCATGTCAAGAGGGAAGGATTTATTCTAACATATTTCGAATGATTTTGATTTTGTAGTGAAATTTCTACAGGTTCTACATAGCTTGTGTGAAGATATTGTCTTTTCCAACAAAATAATTATGGATTCTCAACCCTCCATGCCTCGGATCCTAAAAACCTTCAATTATGTTGATTGGAGGGAAGATCCAGATGGGATTCATCAAGCCTTCCAAAGATCAATCCCTCCTAGTGATAGAATCTACCAAAGCATAATATAAAGGGATAACTAAGGGGAAGGATCCTAAATCACCTTATTCGAATCCTAAAAATAATCAGAAGACTTCTAAAGGAGCTTCAGGCTCTAAGAATAAGAATTTTTTTGAAAGGGAGATGTGTCCCTATTGTATGAGTGGTTTTCATCCAGAAGACTTATGGTTGAATAAGACCCTCGACCAGTGGAAAGCTTAATGTGTAAAAAAAAAAATTTTCCTTCCACAATGTGCACATATGTCTTATGATGAAGAGAATATTGAAGAACATTAGATATTCCATGTCTTTCATGCAAGTCTCACTCAGTCGAAGGCTTATTTGATATATTTTGGAGCATCCAACCACATGGTTTCCTACAAGGAATCCTTCATCACTTTCCTTCTATCATGAGGAACTAGCAGTCATATAGGAGATGAATCTAAAATCCCAGTTGTTGATAAAGGTTCAGATAAAATACAGCATGATGAGTTCATGCCTTCTCCTACAGCAAAGAAAATTGTTGAAGATGAAGAAGAAGCATAATTTTCCACATAGTCAATTTGAATTGAATAAAGTCTCCTTGAAGTGACTCCTTCTCTTGCTACTCCAGAAGTGTATGAGATATATGATATCTCATATCCTCACATGCCTGATCTAGAAGAATACATTCAAATGCTTTTTTTTGAAGAAAAATTCTCGTTCCATTCTTTGCAAAAATTCTCTAGTGATTCATCTATTTTAAATTATGTGCATAGTTTACCAATGATTGTTTCAGAAAAGGAAGATGAATTTCATTTCTCTATCTCTAATGATGTTTCTGGTTTGTAGATAAGTAATACCATGGTTATTTTGGAAATAATATCATATTTTAGGAGTGACCCATTCACTCTCATTGATCTAGAGCTTCCATTAAATTCCTACATGATTGCATGCACCAATTTTTAGAATTTTGAAGAAGGAGAAAATTGTGCATCTACCATCTCGATGGAGCACACTCTTGGATCTGATATGAACATATTTGAATATGATATGATTTTATTTGGATCTGATATAACATTATTTGATTCAAGTTTTAAGTTTCAAGATCTTTCAGTAATTCTTGAAGCTGCTCTCATCAATTTTTGTGTGAAAAATCAAGTACCGCAAGTCTCCTTGAAAATTGTTGTTGGGGATTTGTTATCATTCCTCACTCTTGGATATGATATGAACCTATTTTTATATGATTGATTTGTATATTATATGATATTATTTTTTTCAGGTTCTAAATTTCAAAAGCTTTGAGTAATGCTTGTAGCCACTCTCATCAATTTTGGTGTGACAAATCAAGTACCACAAGTCTTCTTCAAACTTATTGTTGGGGATTTGATGTTAGTTTTCTATTATGAGTTTGCTGATATTATATTTTTTGAATCATTTATTATTTATGAATCTATATCATATTATGGATCTCAAGCATTCACTTTCCATAGTCCCAGGGATTCTCTACCTATCTATTTGATCACATGCCCATCTCCTCATGGAACTAGTAAAGCGAGAGGCATTCCGCATTTTCCTGGAAACTTGCTCCTAACACTTGGGGCTGATTTTAACTCACATGGTTTGATTTTAAAGGATGAAATATATCATTTTTTAGGTTTTTCCTCACATGGTTCAAATTCTCAAGCACCTTTTCTCTCTCATCAGTTGATTTCAATTGCTCTACATGGATCAAGTTTTCATCCAACAGATGTTAGTATATTGTTGATTTTCCCCTATTTCCTTGGTTTATTAAGCATATTTTTTTATATTTTAGATTGTATATGGGTTACTTATGGCCTTGTTTCCAAGGCCCACAGTTGTCCAAGTTAGGATTCAAGGGGGGTGTTAGGATTTATAATTCGCCCTTAACCAAACTGTCTATTAAATTATTTTATCCTAACTTAGGAGTTTTATTTAATTATTTGGGTCCACTAGTACCATTGGGTCCACTTGGCCTAATGGTGCCACATGTACCAATTACTAGAGTGTGGGGATGATCGATAGAGGCTAACTGCCACTGACTGCACTTGCATGCATCAATTAGGCACCTCCTAGGCCAATCCCTACATTTTAGGAGCCACTGCGAGTCCCGACACCAACCTCCTTCAGTTTCTTTGAGTTGGAACTAGTTAATATTAGTTATTCTTTAGTTAGTTCACTTTAAGTTCAGTTATCGCTATTTATGCATGGCTGCATGTGGATAAGGCACCTTTTCTCACCTACCACTTCAGTTAGACTAAGTTAACTAATTATAAATAATTGTGTGACTTAGTTAGACATATGGAGTTAAACACTTGGACTCCTATAGTGATTTAATCATATTTAGTTAGCCATGTAATCAGGTACAATCATATCCAGTTGGTAGATTCGAATTCATCCCTAATGATTTGAATTATTTCCTATGTAACACCCGATTATGTAATGAAAATAATACTATAATTCTATGAGGAATACTTTTCTATTTCGTGTGAGATTTGATTTGTATAATTCATTCCTATTCACTACATCAATAATTTGGACGCGTTGCTTGATTATCTAAATGGCATAGAAATTCTAACAAATTCCAAGATTGTCCCTTAAGTACTCAAACGCCACTCTCTCCAGAGGCTTGGTTGATATATTCGTCCATCACAATATATTGTAGCTCCATTTCTTCTCTTTGCACCATATCCATGATATAGTGATACCATATCTTAATGTGATTCGAATTTTCATGAAATACAGTGTTCTCGGACAACTTCACGCAACTCTGGTTGTCACAAAATATACAAGTCGTCTCTAAATTGACATCTCACGATATTGAAAGTAGATATCTAATCCAAACTACCTCACAGCTAGTTGAACAAGTTGCAATATACTATGTCTCATATATACATAGTGCTACACTCGTCTTCTTCTTGTTAAACAAAGAAAGCATGCCAGACCAAAATTGAAGCAACACACTAAAGTGCTCTTCCTATCTACAGCACTACCAGCCTGATCTTAGTCAGCATAGCCCTGCAGGATAATTCTCTGATCTATCACATATCTGAGTCCATACTCAATTGTACCCTTCAGGTACCTCAACACATTCTTTGTCGCAATCATGTGAACACATATTGTCTCTACCATATAATGACTCAATGTGTTCACCACAAAAAATATATTTTACCTCATGTACATCAATGAATCAATGATCTTCCTATAAATGGTGGCATCATCTTTCTATGAAGTAGTATCACACAACAACTTCAAGTTCAATGCCATCGGTGTAGCTATGGAATTGCAATCCATCATACTGAATCTCTTCAATATCTCTACCACATATTTTACTTAACTAAAGTAAATCTCATTTGGATTATGCATTTTACTTCAATACCTAATAAATAGTGCATCATACATAGGTCTTTCATCTCAAACTCTATGGAAAGCTTCTTCCTTGTTTCTACAATGAGCTTCTCATCAACCGTTGTTTGGAACAAATAATCTTCATATAATAGTAGTATCATTGGTTTCCCATCCTAAGCCTTGAAGTAAAGGTTGGAATCCACTTTAATCTTGGTAAATATCAATCTCTTCAAAACACCATTTATCCCACCATACCATGTCTTGAGTGTGTGTTTCAAACCATGCAAGGCCTTCTTCAATTTGCAGACATATGTCTCTCTATCGTGTGTCTCAAATCCTATTGGTTGATACACATACACTTCCTATTCCACTAAACCATTCAGGAAGGTTGTCCTAACATCCATATTGTGTACCTTCCACTTCATCATTGTAGTTATTGCAAGAATATATCTAATTGAAGTGTTTCTGTCTAAAATGTATCCTCATAATCTATGCCAATTTTTTGGGAGAACCATGAGCCAAAAATCTTACCTTGTATTTCTCAATGTTTCCTTCTATTTCATGCTTGCTCTTGTAGATATATCTGGAAGACACTATTTACTTCCCTACAGGCCTTTAAACCACATCTGAGACATCATTCTTCATGATCAACCGGTACGATTCAATCATAGTATCCTTCCACTATTTATTCTTAGTTTCTTCTTCATAGTTGGAAGGATTTGCATCAATGATGTCACACAAAAGTGCCACATAACTAGAATATGGTTGAGGTCTCTTGATTTCTATGGAAGTCTCATCTGGACCACCATGCCTCTCTACATCTTGTATTATATGTCATTCCCGATATGGTATTCTCTTGTGGTTGTTTTCCTTTCAGGGTGAATATTTTGGTCTCTATGAATCAATCATATAATGCTCCTCATGTTCTTTTAAATTCCTTTCTTCCATAATGGTATTTCTGACTCTGGGACCTTTGGGTTCTTCTTCATGTACTTCGTCAAATTGAATCTGTCTTAATCTCCTAAAGGTTGTATCGTCATCGAAGGTAACATCTTTGTTGGTCTCAATATTATTGAATCCTGGTACATAGAATCTATATGCCTTCGATGTATCATTGTATCTGGTTAAGATTCCCTTCTTTCCTGAAGGATTCAACTCAGCTCTCTTCTCTTTGGGAATGTGTATATAAACTAGGCAGCCAAATATTCTGATATGGTTGACTTATTGTTTCTCTCTTGAGAATACCACTTCTAGAGTATTTTTCTCTAGTACATGGTGTGGTGTTACATGTTTCTCTTTTTGCTTCGTCCCATAAGTGCATCAGAATATATTGATCATGGATCATGGATTTGACAACTTTCATTATTGTCTTGTTCTTTCTCTCTACAACACCATTTTGTTGTGGATTGTAAGGAGTAATCGACTCTCTCTTAAACCCTATTTCTTTACATAAATATTTAAATATTTCTTAAGTGAATTCACCACCATTATCTAATCTCAAGGTCTTTATTTTCTTTTCAGTATGATTCTCTACAATGGATTTAAATTATTTTTAACTTACTAAACACTTCATATTTTTTATTCAAGAAGTAAATCCAGGTTTTGCAGGAGTAATCCTATATAAAATAAACATAATATGCATACCATGTTAGAAAGTTGGATGGAATGGGTCCACATATGTCTGAGTGCACAATATCTAAGATATCCTTCTCTTTATTGTCACTGCTTGGAAATGGTTTCTTCACATTTTTCTATTGTGAACATCCTTTGCATACGCCTTCATGTTTTGTCTGGATTTCTAGTAGACCCATAACCACTTTGATTACAATCAGTAATGCATTGTAGTGAATATGTGCAAATCTCATGTGCCATATTTAAATTTCTTCTATTGTTTCATGAACCAATTCTTTTTCTAGTTGGCCCTTCAATTTGTACAATATTCCCTATTTATCTCCAATGACTACTACATCATCAAAGGTTTTACCTTTGGGCCACATGAGTACTTTTCCATCAACAAATGCAACTCAGAATCCTCTTGCATAAATGCTTGATATAGACAAGATATTATTGTTCAACCCTAGTACATAGAGAACATATTTCATCTTGATAGACTTTCCTAAGTCTAGCTTTTAGTATACCTCACCAACACCTTTTATGGGGTATTGATAGTCATCTCCAAGTTTCACCTTTTTAGGTGAGTCTTCCTTTATCATGTGGGTGAAATAATTCTTGAACCCATTCATGTGGTTGGAATCACATCTATCTATAATCCAAACATTTCTACCATGAGTAATTGTACGTGTGAGTTTAGAAATCTAGACATATTCTTCATCACTGGAGGAGTCTTCTCTAGCTCTCTTCTTGACTAGTTCGTCATCTTTTGTAGAGTGAGAATGGTATGTATTCTTCTTTCCTTTATTCATATGGTATTTTCCTTTGGGACAATTTCTTGCAAGATGTCCCTTCTCATCATAAGTGAAACATTTGAACTGTGAGTAGTCCCTATTTTTGGGTCTTCTAGGGTTCTTGTGAGAATGTTCTTCCTTATTCGTCTTTCCATTATTTGCATGATTTGTTATAGATTTATCATCATATTCACCCATATTCTATTCTCTTGCTATCAATCAAGATTATTCTTTTGTGCATTCCTACCATATCCTATTGAATTTCATGAGCCTTCTTCTAGCACAAATTCCTTGAATGAAATATCCCCATGATCTTGGGAGACCATTCAAGGTTTTCATCACCACTTCCTCTTCTTAAACATTGTATACAATTGCTTCCAATTGTTCTTAGATCTAGGAGACCCTTGTGAAGTAATATTGTATGCTTTTTGAATTTTGCATCTTCACACCCTTGAGTTGATTCCTTAAGGTCATCTTCCTATTGATATTATTTACTTCGTACAAGTCAGTTAAAGCATCAAAAATATCCTTAGGGTTCTTGAAAGAGGATACATGTAGGATCAAATGGTCCTTGATGGAATAAGAAATAATTCTCTTGGTTTTGACCAAGCTCTTCTTATGCTTATCTTTGTCTTCATCTCCCTCTAGCTCAGCAACTTCTCCTTTGACATAGTCTTCCAAGTCATGTTCTTATATTTTGAGAAGTAATTTGTACTTCTATTCCTGGAAGTTCTCATCTCCTTCAAGATTGTCCTCAATATTGGTATTGTTTTTCATATTGATAAAATGAAAGCCTCAAATGGAAATAAAGAGAATAATTCTTACCAATGAGAGTGCTTCACCTGGATGCTTGCTTCAATTCCTTTCTAAAAAATTTCTTCGGGTTGACCTAGGGTTTGACAGATAAACCCTAATTTTTCAACTTTGGTATCTTGAAAAACTGATTGGAGAGAAATATGTGGCTCCTCAAGTTTATTTGAGAAATTTACTCATTTTCTCAAATATGTGGATAGAAATGCAAAAAAACTAATTCCCTACTTGTCTCAAGACAACTTGTTACTCTTACAAGGACAACTTGTCTAGGGAAACTCAAAATAACATTTATATAATATTTCTTGTGGGTACTATTGACTTGACTTACAACAAAAGGCTTACATTGATTCCTTCAAGACTTTTACAAGACCAAGTACATCAATAACATCCCTTGAAGGAGGTTTAAAAATAATACAATAAATTAACAATAATAATATCTTTTGAAGTTACACAAACTTCAACAAACTTGAAGGCTCTACAGTTGGAATAGCGTACAAAGAGATGGAAGGTAAAAAATGGCATCATTTAACATACCCAAACTTGGAATACATATAAAGGTCAAGTAATTGTCTCTTTGACAAATTATATGGATAAATATAAGCTAAGCACAATGGAATAATACTTTGTATGATCATGCTTACATTCCAAACAATTTAAAATTTCTAAAAACATTCAACCATCAAGGAGGATTTATTTATCAATACAGCCTAGTTTCCCAAACTATATGCATGGTGGTGCACTAACACATGTATACATTCAACCAAAAAAACTAACATGATTTTCAACTATTTTTACACCTACGGTAGGACACCCATGACCATATCAGCATTCAGCATTTACACTTTCTAAGAGGAAGGGTTTAAATACCTATCAATGCTAGATCTATTATTAATTATTTCAAACTTCCAATCCCAGATAGGATACGATCATGGGAAGGAAAACATGGTAATATGGACTATGCTACATCACAATTCATCCAAATAATTTAATGACACATGCAACTAACCTCTACACTTCACAATTAAATCAACGTCATTAGAATTCCAAGAGGCGTATTTGCATATAGAAATATATCAAACTTTAATTCAAGAATTTATTCATCCTATAAGCCTAGGTAAGGCCTAATATGAATAATCCATATATGACCATATGGATTTCCAAATACCAGTCACCTAATTATCCATAATTCATAAGCAAGTAGTCTCCTAAGATAATCATAAAATCAGCATTCTACTCTACCTTGTATAGTGGGATTTTTAATCATTACATTATGTCATATTTTCCACATTAGATATCAGTCATAAGTCACAAGGATGATTTTATCCCATACAACCATATATATCCATATGGAATATCCTATATAAAATATCCTAATACTCATAAGTACCATAACAATCTAGAACTAGTCACTAATCTAAAATATGAACATACCCCGACCATGAGCTACCAATTTACCCACATAGGGTTAGCCTTTCACCGTGATAATTTATACAATTTAATATCATAAAATGGAAGAGATATAACAACGTCCATGGTAATATATACAATAGGATATATAAATTAATTAAATAGCATAAGTAATTATATTTTATAGGGAAGCAACTACCACCAATCGGACAACTTTCCTCCCATCTTTAGACACCAAGGTATTTTTTAAGGATTCTAATATTATAAGTAAGTATAGTATTCTAGGCAATTGTTTTGTATTGAAAAAAACATGTTTATAGATAGGTAGGTGAATATTAAATATGAAACATACAATTAACACTGAAATGTGTAAATTTTGGTGAATATTATGATAAAAAAAATCATATTTTTATGTAAATATAGGCGATATTAGAGATTAAAAATGACCAAATAGCGAATTTATTTTTTGAAAAAAACCCAAAAATAGCCAATTGGTGAAATTTTGCCCCTAAAAATTACCCTGTAAGACACTATCAAGAAATACCTCACATACAGGTCACCATTAATATGAGCTATTGTGATTCACAAGAGAAGGTCTCTTCTAACTTCATATAATCATAACATAGGATTACACTCCTCCTTCAAGGAAAAAACTATGAACGCTAACCCCTCTTTCTCAATATTATCCCCCTCTCCCAAAAGCCAATGTTAGGATCAAACACTTTTTTTCTTAGGATATACGTCGTCTCTAAAAATAAAATATATGGCCAATTTGGTCTCTCTCACAAGAGTATACCCCCTCTCCCAAAGAACCACTTACCACAATTAACTCTATTGTACATGATTATATCCCCTCTCTTGCAAGATGAGCACAAATACTAGGTCACTATCTCAGGATTATATCCTCTCCTACCATGCCTAGAGCATCCAGAAAAGGATAGTACTTTCTCAATATTAACCCACTCTCCTATGAGGAAAGCACAAAATGGATTTTCTGAATAGAATTGTCCCCCTCTCCTTTCAAACAATATTTAGTGAAGGTACTTTCTTCACCCTATCACAACACTTCTGACCATTCAAACCCCTACAAGGGAATATGAATCCAATGGATATTATATCTCCTTTATTAACCTCCTAGATGCAAAATACTAATTCAAACCCCTACTATATCATTCAATTTCAATGGACAATATATCTCCACTAATCATTAACTACTCCTCACATTATCACCTGCAAGACAAATTGGTGCAAACGTATAAAATCCTATGCCAAATATCCCTTTTGAATTTACAAATCCCATGATAGCTCCCTCTGCACTAACCAATAGACTCAACAATGAATAAATGAATGAAGTATGGAGAAATTTGAACCTCCTTATTCCAGTTCAAATTTCCTTCAAGAGATTGACTCTAGATCACTAAGGAAGGACTTTGAGTCATTGGGGCTTCCAAAAAATATTAACTGATTCCACTTAGACTGACTCTAATATATTGATAAAGATACTCCCAATCATTGGCTAACTCAAATTTATCAAAGATGAATTAATCACATCCTAAATGACAGTAAATTATCCATAATTTACTCCCCATGCATGAAGGTAACTCGAATTACACCTACTAACTCATATTTCCTTCAAAACACCTCCATGCACTTAGGATAATTTTAATTGACACATAATTACTCAATTCTATTGAAGAGGACTCAGTGCCATCTAATTAATTAAAGACAACTGACTTTTAAATCGCAATTTCACTTTTACTAAGGATAATTGACTCTAACTGACTTATGTTACTTATGTTAACTAAAAACTACTCAAATTAATCAAATTGAATGTAACTAACTAATATTACTTCATTTCATTGTTGTAACTAGATATTAACTCAATATCAACTAACAGTGACTCAATTAAACTCAATTTAACTAAAATCAATTAACATTAACTCAATATTAACTCAAAATAACTGATAGTAACTCAATTCAACTAGATAAAACACTCCAATTAGAGTGGATTTAAGAGAATTAGGTGCATGTCTGATCAAACTTATCCAAATAGGATTCATAGAAAAAAGTACTGATGTGAGAGTGAGCCCCACCAATATACAAATAAGGAATATTCTCTCCAATGAGGGTGCAATGGTGCATGCAAAACATTAATTATGCAATTTAGGACCTCCATGGTCCAATACCATTAAATTTAGTAATACTAGAGTATTGTTAGGGGGATCCACCACTCCTAACCCCAACCCCTTCACATGTACAATCCAAGACCCCCCGACAATGTAGTATTCCATGTTGACACATTATTCAGTTATAAGTAGTTATAATAATAATATAATAGTAATATTTTCAATAGTCCATTGTCCAAGAACCTAGTGCCACATAATAAAAAATAACAAAAATCACATATTTCCATGACTTGCCTTTGGGATATTACATCCAATCCCCTTAAAAAAAAGAATTGTCCTTAATGCATACTTATTCAAAATTTAAAACCAGATGGGGGTATACTTACCTCATATCATCTTCCAACTCCCAAGTAACATCGTCATCTTATTTCCCTCATAGGAAACTTAGGACATACATCCTGAGAAAGTACAATACATTTCCATCACAAGAAAATCAATCCATACATCCTAACAAAGTACAATAGATTTCCATCACATGAAACTCAGGTCATACATCCTGACAAAGAACAATACTTTTCATCATAGGAAACCCAAGCCACACAACGTGAGAAAGAACAACATTTTTCCATCAAAAGGTCTTAAAACTTCATTGAAAGGCATTCAATATTGCAACAAAATATATCCACCTAAATCATATTTCAATCAATCAACCACATGATTAGCCATCATGTATGAGGAACAAGATACATAAAATACATCTTCATTATGCATGAAATAACTTCAATTAATCACGAGAATTACATCAACATATACAAAGTTACATAAAATATAGATACTTCTTCAATACAAATCACAAAGATATTCATTTCACAAATATATTTTTCTAACAAGGATCACAAGGCTACTATTTTTAATAAAGATCACAAATATATTCATGTCACAAAGGTACTTATCTACTTGCGTATTTCTTTTAGTTACATAGTTATCTCGCTTTGACTCAAACAAATATGGCACCCATAGACCTGCCCCACCAAAAATGAGGATGGTACCTCTTCTCTACTATAAATTCCCCCGAGCATACCAACCCCTTATAGTGCTATTCAAGATGTGCATCAAAAGGTAACTATGTTTCTGCAAGATAAAGATGTACTCACTAATCTCTCTCACTTAGGATTGTACCCCCTCTCCCGAAATACATGTTATGAATAGTATAGTATCCTTAATAGTATTTTACTCCCTCTCCTAGAGAACCACTTAACACAATAAATAAATAAAATATCTTGCTTGGGATTATCCCCCTCTCTTGCGATAAGAGAACAACTAGGTCATTACTCATGATTAACCCCCTCTCCTACAAGGCCTAGTGAAACAAAAAGAAATAAATATTGCTTGGTATTAACCACCTATCCTGCAAGACAATCACAACAATGAAGTCTCTACACAAGATTAAACCCCTATCCTTCCAAATGACATTGTGGTAAATGATATTCTTCCCTCTTAGTTCTCACTTGAATCACATTCCAATCATCATTCATATAATCGGTCATCAAGTATATATATTTTTCAACAAGCTATACATGAAACACTTATTCATCGAGATACATGAATCACATTCCAAATCAATCATATGGTTAGTATGTGTCATATAATTTTCAGCATGAAATATATCTTCAACCAAGATACATCAATTTCACATCCTAATCTTTTACAGGACTAGTACATACGTTTCACCAAGATACTACCACGATACCTTTCAACAAGCACATGTGAACTATCACCAAGATACCTTTCAATAAATACACATGATATTTCATCAAGGCCCTAACAAAATACCTCTTAACAAAGATCGCAAAGGTCTCATTGAACACTTTATGCACTTTAAGGTAACATGCAAAGAAACTTACATGCAACAGTTTAAATCTAACCGAGAAAATCAAAATACCATGACAACTAGTATTTGAACCTACTACTTTTCATATCAACACCAAGAATAAGTCTTCTTTAGAGAAAAAAAAAAAAAATAATAATATGTTAACTAATATTAAATGGTATAGCCAATACCAATCAACCATATAGAATTCGTTCAATAATACATCAATTCATAATATCTCCAGCCATATATCAATCATTTATTGATCATACCTCAATCACACACTAATATAAACTAATGACAAACCACATGCATCAGCTGACCATGCAAACATTAATCATAATACATCAACCAAAATACATGAATCATACTACATCAATAAGAATACATCAATCGGAGTACGTAATTCGAAATACATCATTCAGAATACATCAATCAAAATACATTGATTGTAACAACTGAGAGAAACCAAATATAACCAAGTATTACCATATACATCGAATATTTCCTCATTAAATCATATAATACCATTATTAGCATACCCTATATATTAATAATACCTATATACACCCAATAGCATCACACGAACACTACTAATATTTCACTTATGTAAACACTCGACACATACGCAATCATATGTCTCACCGTAATACATACTACATTAGTATCAACACTATACATACTTTAATAGAAACCCCATCTAATCCTCATTACATAAATTATACTATCAACTGGGTTAAATACATACTCACAAATTGTAACTAAAATTCCTACCACCAAAATCCTCTAAATTCTAAAACAATATAATTACTTAGTTATACAACACTCATACCATACATATAACACAATCATATCTATATATACACATCGATACTTTTATATTATATCACTCCTATATACCCATATCGTATGATACCATATATACACAACTTTCCACTCTGGTTACATATTCTTACATCATCAGTTGTAAACACATTATTATACACATATACTACATATATATACCCATGTATACTTCCTAATACTATACAACATATATGATACAATATCATATCAATATATATATCATCAAATATCTATATTATATGCTTACTATATTACATGCATGCACACCTATATGTATACTATATAGACAATGTAACATACATGTAATACTAATAATTAATGCACATTACAGTATACTAACATACCCTCGTCGATACACACATGATAACGCATACACTATGTATATACCTATATTATCGACATATAATATATATATATATATATATACACAGACACATTTAATACCATATGTATATACACATATAATAATGTAATACTGTATCGTTCCATACATTCAAATGTATATAACCATACCATATCTTACAATTATACATTTTATAAAACATATACATACAAAATTGAGCAATGAAATAATCAAACTAGTTGTGAGGTTGGGGAGGTGTTCTCTTTAGGTAAAATATTCACAAAAGAAGGTAGTATTCTGTAATCTCTGCATAAATACTAACATACATGTAACTTAATCTTACTGCAAGAATAATTTAAATATTAGGTAATTCAATGTATAGTAAGTGAGGAAATGCACAATGGACAAGCATCAACCAATCATGTCACTGAACAGTAAGGAGGTAACACACCATGGACAAGCATGGACTAATCGTATTACTAGTTAGTAAATGTCGCAATGTAAGTGAACGTGCATTGACCAATCAATCTACTAATCATTAGACATGCAATGCATAGTTCTTATCAAGCAATCTACTTATCAGTGATTTGCAACATTAATTAATTTTAAAGCTTACAATAAACTGATCGTTTAATCTCTTTAGTCTTCTATTCTTGTTTAGGGTTTAATATTTTGGTTCAAGAATCACATTGTGGTTGTACAAGTACTTGGAGATATGATGTGTTGGTCATAAAAAATTGTTAGGACATCATCAACCTATTCATATCATATAAATCATTATTAAATTGCATAAACACGACATTCATAATTCCATGGGAATGTCCAAACAGTCGTAAGGTTGTAACCTAATCTTTGATACCACTTGCAACATACCCAACTCTAGAATACATAAAAAGGTTAGGTAATTGGATTTTTGGAAAAAGGGATTGATAAATATAAGCTAACCACAATGGAATGATACTCTGTAATACCATGCAAACATTCCAAACAATTTAAAATTTCTAAAAACATTCAACCATCAAGGAGGATTGCTCTATCAATGCAACCTAGTTTCCCAATCTATATGCATGGTGGTGCACTAACACATGTATACATTCAAACAAACCACTTAACATGATAATTAACTATTTTTACGTCTATGGGATTTCTCATGTGTCCATCAAATCATCTAATTAAAACATACTACATTCCTTCTCGAAACCCCATCCACTACAGAAAAAATTAAACAGTTACACTTTCTAAGATGCGGGGTTTTAAATAGCTATCAATGGTATCTCTATTATTAATTATTTCATGCTTTAAATCCCAAATAGGATCTGACCTACAGAAGTAATACATGGCCATATGGATTACCCTATATATCAGTCTATCCAAATAATTTAATGGCATACACAACTAACCTCTACACTCCACATTTAAATCAACATCATTGCAGATCCAAGAGGCAGATTTACATAAGGAAATATATCAGAATTTAATGCAATAATTTATTCTTCCTATAATCCTAGGTAAGTCATCATATGGAACATCCATATACGGCCATATCAATTTCCAAATAGCATCCCACTAATTATCCATCATTCAAAATCAATTAGTCTCATAATACAATCATAAAATCAGCATTTTACTCTACCTTGTACAGAAGAATTTTTAATGATTACATTAGGTCAAATTTTCCATATTTGATATTAGTCATAAATCCTAAGGATTATTTGATCCATTACATCCATATATTTGCATATGGATTGTCCTATATCATATCTCCTAATACTCATAAGTAGCATAACAATCTAGCAACCAGTCACCAATCTAACACATTAACATATCTCTACCATGAGTTACCAATTTATCTACATAGGGTTAGCATTTCACCATGAGCATATGTAAAATTTAATATCATAAAATGGAAGAGATCTAACAGCCTCTATGGTTGAATATATAGAATCATATATAAATTATTCAAATAGAATAAGTACTTATCTTTTATAAGGAAGCAGTTGGCGCAAACCGAACAACTTTCCTCCCATCCTTGGAAATTGTCAAGCAAGACCGCCCATATAGGTCACCCCTAAGCTGAGATATTGGAGTTCACATGAGAATGTCTCTTCTAACTCAATATAATCATAACATAGGATTACACTCCTCCTTCAAGTAAAAACTATGGACACTAACCCCTCTTTCTTAGGACTGTCCCCCTCTCCCAAAAGACAAGGTTAGGATCAATCACTTTCTTTCTCATGATTACACCCCCTCTCTAGAAAGACAAGATATGGACAATGTGGTCTCCTTCATAGGATTATACCCCATATCCCAGAGAACCACTCACCACAATTAACTCTCTTATACATTATTATACCCCCTCTCCCATAGAACCACTTACCATAATTAACACTCTTGTATAGGATTATACTCCCTCTCATACAAGATGAGCACAAATACTAGGTCACTAGGTTAGGATTATACCCCTCTCCTATTAGGATTAGTGCATCCAACCAAGGATAATACCTTCTTGGGATTAATCCCATCCCCTGGAAGGAAATCACAACAATGGAGTTTATGCGTAGGATTATCACCTCCTCCTTCCATACAAGCTATGGTGAATTTAGTCTCTTCACCCTATACAACACTTCTGACCATTTGAACCCCTACTAGGTCATAATCCAATGGATATTAGATGTCCTTTATTTACCTCCCAATTACAAAATACTAATTCAAAAGGCTCTACTAGAGCATTCAAATTCAATGGATATTGGATCTCCAATACTCATTGAATACTCCTCACAGGATATCCATAACCTGCAACACAAACTAGTGCAAAATCCTATGCCAAATCTCCCTTTGGAATACACAAATTTTGTTAGAGACCCTCTACACTAACCAATATAATCAACAATGAATGAATGAATGAAATATGGAGCAATTCGAACCTCCTTAGGCCATTTGAAATTTCCTCCTAGAGATTGACTCTAGATCACTAAGGAAGGACTCCCAATTAATGGGGCTTCCAAAAGCCACTGACTAACTCATTCAAGTCCTCAACGGAGTAAATTTAATCTACTAATATTGACTAAAAATACTGACAAAGACACTCCTAGTCATTGGATAACTCAAATTTATCAATTATAACTTAATTCCACCCTAACTGATAGTAAATTATCCATAATTTACTCCCCATTCATGAAGGTAACTCAAATTACACCTACTAACTTGAATTTTCTTGAAAAAAAACTCCATGTACTTAGGATAATTCGAATTGACACATAAATACTCAATTTAATTTAATAGGACTCAATTCCATCTAATTAACTGAAGACAATTGGATTTTAAACCATAATTTCACTAATTAACTAAGGATAACTTGCTCTAACTGAATTTTAGTTACTTCTATTAATTAAAAATGACTCAAAATAACCAAACTGACTCTGACTGTCTGAAATTAATCCATTTCACTAGTGTAACTAGATGTTAACTCAATATTAACTGAAAATTACTCAATTAAACTCAATTTAATTGAAATTAACTAACATTAACTCAATATTAATTGAGATTAACTAACGGTAACTCAATGTAACTGGATAAAACACTCCAATTAGAGTGGAGTTACAAGAATTAGGTGCATGTCTCACCAAACTTATCCAAATTGGTACAATATACCAAAGTGATGTGACAGTGGGCACCACCAATATCCAAATAAGGAATATCCTCTCCAGCAAGGGCACAATAGTACATGCAAAACATTACTTAGGAAATTTAGCACCTCCATGATCCAATAACATTAAATTTAGGAATATTAGAGTACTGTTAAGGGGAGGCACCACTCCTAACCCCATCCCCTTCACATGTGGAATCTAATACCCTCCTATGACGTTGTTTTCTATGTTGATCCATTATTTTTGTATAGGTATTTATAATAATATTATAATAGTAATAATGTCCATAGTCCATAGTCCAAGTACCTAGTGCCACATAATAACATATAACAAAACTGGCATATGTTTAGGGCTTACCTCCAGTATATTACACTTGAAACATCAAAAGATTGAAAGTGATACCTTTTTGGGAAACAGTTAATCCCAACAATCAGTTAGAGGGAACCCAGAACACACATTTGGGTGAGTTCAAGTGAATGTTATACTTGTGGAAACATAGGAAGACTTTCTAGATGTCTTCCCAATGTTTGGAATGCTTCTTAAATCGAGTCGTGAAGAAGTCCAATTAAATCAAGATGATGTGTACCAAGTAATGGTGTTAACACCAAAATTGTTCACCTAGCTCTCTATGGTCCAAACCATAATCATACATCATAATCCCACCATTATTCCCTTTATTTTGACCTTCACAACTAAAATTCCACCAAATATGGTCCAAAACATTATTATTCCTTCCCCTGTAAATGAAGGGAAGTTGAGCATTTATTGTGACTTATCCCCACTCTCTCCAAAAAGGACCAAAAAACCCTAAAATGAGAATGAGTCAAAATCCATGGACAAATACCATGCACAATAAAATAACATGTGTCATTACCATGGGTCAAAAAACCTTGGATCATCCTATAAATACATTGTGAAGTTCTCCACCCAAACATTATATTACATATCATTATGTCCCGTCCCCTCCCCTCTACATAGGAACATAAGGGAGGAACGCAACTACAATTGCGCTCTGATATACCACGATGTCATGAACATGGTGCCCATACACCTGACTGATATACCAAACAATTCAAAACTTCTTATTTATTTCTCTTTAACACAACCATGGGTCATGTAACATCCTTTACCATTCATGATTAAGAATAAAAATCACTGTAACAGTTGTTCCTCCATCAACAGATCCACTCTATAACCAGAAAGGTCATTTCCGCACTAAACCTTTCGCATTATCCTTTCCACATTTCGCTACAGAATCCAGGAATTGAAACTCCAAGAAATGAACACCTTGTCCTTCGAATTTTCACCTTCCAACTTCCACCCTTCCTCCTTCCGCTGCGGAAATCGGGAATCAGAAACTCAACATTCGACGGAATCATTTAATGACTTTCCACCTTCCACCCTCCACTGCATAACTTGGGAATTGGAAAACCAACAAATCGATAGGCTTGACTTGTTCACTTTTCACTTTTTTCCTTTCACCTTTTGCACTCTACATGTAGATCATAAAAATAAAAAAAATAAAAAAAACCCAACTTTTTTCCCTTACCTTTTTCCCATTTTTTGCTCCTTCCTTCCGCAGGAGGATTCTAGGGTGCGGAAAACACACTTTTTCCTGATAATTTCCAACTCTTTTCCCGCTTTTGACTTCCACCTTCCACAGGTGGAATACGAGGTGCGAAAAACCAACATTATGCCTTGTCTTTTCCTATTTTCCTCCTTCTTCCTTCTGCCTTCCACAAGCAGATTACAGAGTGCGAAAAACCAACATTATTCCTTGTTTCAACTTCTATATTCCACCTCCTACCTTCTAACTTCCGCAGGTGGATTACAGGGTGTGGAAACGCTTAAGTCAGATGCCTTTTGAATCTATAACCGGGATTCTAGCCTACATGATCATAAGCAGAATACATTGGAACATACAAGGCATATAGAGATGCAAATGCAACAACATTTAACAACATTAAACTCTACAGAAATAATTAGTAAGCATTCATCATATTCAATTCATTCATAAGAAAATACATTTCATAAATAAGAATAACATAGAATACTTATCTTGAAGGTGAATCTATCCTGCAACTAGCTATGTCGCTACAACATTCCACCCAACCATAGACCAATTATGTTCATTAATCTCTCAACACAATGGCCACCCTCGAGTTGGGCATGAATTCCACAAGGAACTAGGGAATAGATGACTCACACACAGCTATATCATATCACACACAGTCAAGCCAACCTTCAGTTTGGTTTATCAGTCTGTCCAGCCAAGCCAATGCATAGTTGGGTTTATTAGGCTGCAGGAAATAGTCCAATACAATTTTTTGTTTATCAGGATACACATCAAAGCTAGCTAACAGTTGGTTTTATCATACTGCACACATTCAATCCAACATTCACATTAAGGACCAACCCATCCAATAAATGGTTTTATCAGGATACACTACCAAGCCATCTCAAGGCTAGGTTTATCGAGCTACTTATCCAAGTCAGCATTCATAGTTGGATTTATCAGGATGTCCAGTTGAGTATCACACATGGCCAAATGCACAACAAAACATAGCTAATCCAACTACTAGTTGGGTTTATCAGGATACTCATTCAAGCCAATTTTCAATTGGGTTTATCAGGTTGCCCTCCCAAGTAAATATACAATTGGGTTTATTAGGATGTCATCCAAGCCAATCTATGGTTGGGTTTAACAGGCTGCTAAGGCATTAGAAAGAAAGAATGGCTAAGCTAGTGGCTCATTCAAGAGCTAGGGACACCTCCACGAGATATCTCTGGCCTCGCATCCACAATACCTACACACCCAACACAAGGAAGCATACCCTTCTCTACTCCATAGTCCCTCAGAATATGCCTTCCCTTCCAACGATCTTTGGGGTGTGCATAGAATATTTACCACCCACTCTTATCTTTTTGTGAGGTTCCTCTCTGTACTAGGTTTATCAATCCCATTTGGCGTATCTTCCACTCCTAAGTCTTGCATATAGTTCAAACCCAAACCAAAGCACACATAATAGCAAACCACAAGGAGACACAGTAACACAGGGCACCACTTTGTAACACAGACAACTGGGTTTACATACCACTCTATAACACAGGAGAAACACTACAAAACAACCTATTCCATGACTCCAAAGAGTGAAAAAAATGCGTAATCGATAATGGATCGAAAATACCAATAATGTTTAGGTTAAAAAAAGGATGATCGATTGGGCATGCATCCCTATGATTACTTTCTTTAGAAGCAAGAACATGACTTCCCATACTACAAAATACAAGCAAGATCAGTCACGAAATTGACTTCCATGCCTTTCTCATCCCAAGGAATTAACTACCTCAACCTCTCTTCATGAATAATTGAATGATTGAGGATAGAGGACAAAAATGTAGCTAAGGGTTTATGGGTTCCCCCATTGACATCTAGTCTCACCCTATGGCTCATGATTTTGACTAACTCCCCTCCCTATTCCTTGTGAAATCATTCCCCCATCTCTTACGTTGTAGTGCATAGATAGCTGTGGTATTTTATTAAATTGTATATTTACATGATGACTTCAAAAATATATATAATGTGCTTGACTTAGCACTATACCATCGACATCAACCTTGATCGCCGATACACAAAACACCAAATCAATGGTAGGGCCTTGGCCTTGAGATCCTCACCATTATTTCCTTACAATATATACATCATGTATAATTTGAATACCATGGGGTCAAAACTGGGGTGTTACATTCCCCTCCTCCTTCATTAGCATTGTCCTCTTTGCTTTACAAAATTGAACAAAATTGGATGTGCCAATCGCATGGATTCCTCTAGCTCCCACGCATCCTCATCTGGACCATAGTGCTTCCACTGCACCTTTACCTTTCCTACGGCTTGATTCTAGAGCATTGTGACCTTCATGTCGAGGATGCGCAATGGATTAGTTCGGAACTCTCCCTCAGGTTCCACCTGGATCACATCCCAATTCATCACATGGTTAGGATCATGTACATATTTCTTAAGCAAAGAAACATGAAAAACATTATGATCTCTAGTGCTAGCAGGCAATGTAAGTCTATATGCAACTGGCACTGTTCCTTCAAGCACTTCAAAACGCCCACGATATCTAGGTGACAACTTGGCACAACTTCCAAGCTACAAGGAACTATTCCTTGGCCTCACTCTAAGGTAAACATGATCCCCTACACAAAAATATCTATGCAGTGTATGATTATATGCATAGCTCTTCTGCCTATCTTGAGCTACTTTCAGGTTCTTCCTGATCTTTGCAACCTCTTCCTCCATTTCCTTTGAGAAATTTTGGACCAAGATCAATCTTTTTCACTGGATTATCCCAAGTCACTAGTGTCCTACACCTTCTTCCATACAAGGATTCATATGGACACATTCCCAATGATTCTTCCTATCCATTATTATATGCAAATTCTACCAAGTGTAAATAATCATTTCACTTGGATGGTTTGTCCACCACATACATGCAAAGCATGTCTTCAAGCACCTGATTCACTCTCTCTATATTCCCATTAGTCTAAGGATGACAGGAAGTGATGAAGTTCAACTTGGTACCCAAATATGCAAACATACCCTTCCAAAATTTGGAAGTGAACTTGGTATTCTTGTCAGAAATTATCGCCTTAGGAAATCAATGCAATCTAAAAATCTCCTTGATGAATATTTTTGCAATGGAATAAAATTTATATGTGGAATTGACCGGTATAAAATGTGATTCATTTGTCAACTTGTCCTCCAAAACCATTATGGAATCATGTTGTCTCAAATTCATTAGCAATCATGTGATAAAATCCATGGAAATAACTTCCCATTTCCATTTTGGGACTGGAAAAGGATGCAATAAACGTGCTGGGTGTTGATTCTTAACCTTCACCTACTGACATTTCATGCACTTATAAATATACTCAGCAATGTCCTTTTTTATTCCTATCCAAAAATACTGCTTTCTGGTTGTAGCAACTATCTTTTGATATCTTGGGTGACCAGAATATGGAGCTTGATGGATCTCATCCATAACAATTCTCCTCAAGTCTGCTACATTTGGAATATAAATTATGTTCTTATAGGTAATAATTTCATCTTATTCCAATTTATATCCCTCATACTTATTTTCAAGGATTTGTTGCTGCAACTTGTCCTTTATATGCACATACATTTCATCCTCAACAGTATGATTAATAATTTATTGTCTCAAATCTGATTGGAAAATACTAAGAGATGCCACATGCATTTCATGCACCTTCCTATTGAGTGCATCAACCACTTTATTTTATTTTCCTTTTATGTGTTTGATTTCAAAATCAAACTCACACAAAAACTCCAACCATCTAGCTTGCCTAGAAATTATAGTTGGGTGATCAAACAAGTACTTCATATCACAATGGTTTGTCCTTAGCTCAAATTTTCTTCCCATTAAGTAATGTCTCCACATCTTGACAACATGTACTATGGCTGCAAGTTTTAAATCATGACTAGCATAGTTCTTCTCATGCTCCTTCAAATTTCTTGACTCAGCATACCACATGGTTTTCTTGCATAATATTTCCTCCAAGTCCTTGATTACATGCATCAGTACACACACCACAAAGTCTTTTTTCTATATTTGCAATCTTCAAAATGGGTGCACTGGTAAGAAGATTCTTCAACTGCTGGAATCTCTCATCACATCTTGGTGTCCATTCAAACTTTATCTCTTTCTTTTGCAAAGAAGTGATTGAATGTGCAACCTTGGAGAGTCCTTCAATTAACCTCATGTAGTATCCTGCAAGTCCCATAAAAGATCTCACATCTATCACATTTCTTAAGGTTGGCCAATTCATAATGGCTTCATTCTTTTTAGGGTCCATAGATATGCCTTCATTTGAGATAATGTGACCCAAATAATGAATTTTATGTTTATAAAAGTCACACTTTCTCAAATTTGCATACAGATTATGCTCCCTTAGCAATTTCAATGTCAGTCTCAAATGTTCTTCATGTTCTCCCTCACTCTTAGAATAAATAAGAATGCCATCTAGGAAAACAGGAACAAACTTGTCCAAATACTTGCTGAAAACACTATTCATGAGACACATAAATGTAGTTGGTGCATTTGTGAGACCAAATGGTACCACTACAAACTCATAGTGTCCATATCTTGTTTTGAAGGTTGTCTTATGAATATCTTCATCTTTGATTCTTACCTAATGGTAACCAGACCTCAATTTAATCTTGGAAAATACCTTTGCTCCTCTCATTTGATCAAAAAGGTCATTAATTCGAGCTAAAGGGTATTTATTCTTCACAGTAACCTTGTTAAATTGTCTATAGTCAATACACAACCTGAGTGTACCATCTCGCTTTTTCACAAATAGAACCGGTTCTCCCCAAGGGGACACACTTGGCCTGATATACTTCTTTTCCAACAACTCTTGCAACTGTATCTTTAGCTCTATCAATTCTAGTGTGCTCATCCTATAAGGTGTCTTAGACACTTGTGCTACTCCAGGCACAAGGTCGGTTGTGAAATCAATGTCTCTCTTTGGAGGAAGCCCTGGAATTTCATTAGGAAAAACATCCCCGAATTCCTGCAATACATGAAAGTCCTCCAATCTAGGAGTTTCATTCTCTATTGCCTCCAAGACATGGCCTACATACAATATGCAACCTTTCATACAGAACTTCTTTAGTTGCATTTCTGAAATATGCCTAACAGAAATCAACTTTGGAATTCCTCTTACAACCCTTGGGTGTCCTTCTTCATCCATGCATTCAAATGTCTTATTGTAACAGTCAATATTAACTCTGTGCACTTCTAACCAGTCCATTCCAATGATAATATCATAGGAACCAATTGGTAGAACATTCAATTTTGCACAAGTGACTAACCCATCCATGACAAATGGACATCTTTCTACTACTTCACTAAGTTTTCTCTTAGTTCCAATGGCTAGTTGAACTAACCATCATTTTCTATGCTTTAACTTCTTAAAAGAACAAATATCAACAATTCTAGGAGTGATATAACTGTGAGTAGATCCAGGGTCAATCAAAACAGAAACAAATTGCTCAATAATCTTACCTTCAACTTCAACCATAGTTGATTGATGATCTCCTTGATGGTCCTTTAGCGCTGCATAAATTCTAGGGATGGTCCTTGCTACTTGACCCACTGTTTCAGCTCCTTGGATGTTGTTAGCTTTCCTTACATATCCATTCTCAAGTGGACAGTTCCTGCACATATGGTTTCCTCCACATATCCAACATTGGAGTGGTTCTCTGATCTCCTTTGGATCTCTTGGCATGTATCCCATCACTTTGGTTGTATTAATCATAGCTTCTTATGGTTTCCTTTGCTGATTTCGGAAGTGAGAAGGTTTTAAACCTTTCTTCCTTTGGTAAAACTTCTCATTCTTCGTGTCCTTCCATTCCTTATGGATATCATCTTTTCTTTCGTTCTGATCGTAACAATACTTGGCCTTCCTTATAGCCTCTTCTAGAGTTCTAGGTTTATCAAACTCAATTCTGTCTTTGTATGACTAAGGTAATCCACTTAGAAAATGCCATATTTTCACTTTATCATCCTTGATGTACCTAACATACCTCAACATATCCAAGAATTTGTTTACATATTCTTCCATGGTCAGCTGGCTCGATTTCATCTCATGGAACTCTTTAATCTTGTCATCATAGTACCTGTCAGAGAGGTACTTCTTCTTGAAATACTTCTTGAACTTCTTCCACACAATATTTCTATCATTGATTGTCCTCACTTTTCTGAGGTGCTCCCACCATATAGATGCTCTTCCATTCATATTTATTATGGCTACTCTTGCCTTCCTGTTTCCCTAATAGTCTTGGACTTTGAAAGATTTTATCATCCCAAGAATCCAAGATTCATCTTCTTGACCGATATTTACCTCACCATTAAATATGGGAGGCCTTTCCTTCTTAAATTAATCATGTGAATTGTTCTGGTAATGCTTCTTCCTCTTATTCCTATGAGATGAAGAGCTTGAAACCTCAGTGTATCCTTTAGATTCAGATGATCCACTAGAATACCTTTGTCTTCTTCTGGCACTACTCCTACTTCTTTCTATATTAACTCCCCAATGCCTAGAGTTCATCTGCCTTTGAATGTCTGTCAAAATATGCAGCATGGTTGCATTCAGTTGATTATGCTATTACTTAGCTTTAATCATTCTTTCATTATCTTCTATGTCACTTTGCATATCGACCCTTAGGCTTCTCATGTTGGCTACAATATCTGGAGGAGTCTCTTGGTATCTCCTTTCGTTGGATTATGTCTCAGCATTTCTGACCTGTATGTTCTCACCCATGGCATATGCCTCGAGATCATAGGGATCATGTGCATTATTCATGTTGTAGGTTCTCATGGCTGATCCAAAACCCACATTTCCAAACTGCACTATTACTCTGCAAAATGTGTTAATAAACACCATTTTTTAGATAATCTCAGAATTCAAAAACCACTTACCGTGGAACCAATAGCTATGAAAACTATACACTTGGCCCATCTAGTCCCAATGTTGTAACCATTAGCTCTACAAGCTATTCACTTGGCCCATCCAGGCCTAATGTTGTAACCATTATTTCTGATACCACAATGTCACATCCCCTCCCCTCTACATAGGCACATAAGGGAGGGATGTGACTACACCTGCACTCTGATATACCACGATGTCATGAACCCAATTCCCATACACCTGACTGATATGAAAAATAATTTAAAAATAATTCTGCATTTCTCTTTAACAGAGTCATGGGTGATGTAACATCCTTTACCATTCATGCTTAATCATAAACATCATTGTAACAATCGTTCCACCATCAACAGTTTCACTCCGTAATAGGAAATGTCATTTCCACTTTGAACCTGACCTTTCCCCACTAAACCTTCTGCATTATCCTTTCTTCCTTTTTCTGCGGAATATGGGAATTGGAACTCCCAGAAATGACCACCTTATCCTTTGAATTTTTTCCTTCTACCTTCCTCCATTCCTCCTTCTGCTACAAAACTCGAGAATCAAAAACTCAACATTCGATGGACTCATTTAATGACTTTCCACCTTCTGCTGCAGCACTCGAGAATCAGAAAACCAACAAATTAATACCTTGACCGGTTCACTTTCCGCTTTCCACCTTTTGCCTTATGCACTCCACAGTAGGATCTCAGAAATCAGAAGAAAAAAAAACAATTTTTTCCCTTACCTTTTTCCCATTTTCCACCTCCAGCCTTCTGCCTTCTGCAGGCAGATTCTGGGGTGCAAAAAATACACTTTTGGCTTAGAATCTTCGACTCCTTTTTCGCTTCCAATTTCTTCCTTCTGCAGGCAGATTTTCGGGTGTGGAAAACCAACATTCCCCCTTGTCTTTTCCTTTTTTCCACCTTTCAACTTCTGCAAGCAGATCTCGAAGTGCAGAAAACCAACATTCTTCTTTGTTTCAAATTCTCTCTTCCACCTCCTACCTTCCGCCTTCCGTAGGTGGATTCCAAGATGCGGAAACGCCTCATTCAGATGCCTTCTGACTCTATAACCAGGATTCTAGCCTCCATGATCATAAGAAGAATACATTGAAACATACAATGCATATACAGATGAAAATGCAGGAACATTTAACAACAGTAAACTCTATTGAAATCATTAGCAAGCGTTCATCGTATTCAATTTATTCATAAGCAAATACATTGCATAAATAAGAATAACAGATAATATTTATCTTGAATATGAATTTGTCCCGCAACTAGATATGTCGTTGCAAAATTCCATCCAACCATAGGCCAGTTGTGTTCATTAATCTCTCAACACAACTACCACCCCCTAGATGGGCATGAATTCCACAAGGAACTAGGGAACAACAGACTCACACACAATCAATCCAACCTTCATTTGGGTTTATCAGATTGTCCAGCCAAGACAACACATGTTTGGGTTTATCAGGCTGCAAGAAATAAGACAATACACTATTGGGTTTATCGAGCTACACAGCCAATCCAACTAACATTTGGGTTTATCAGACTGCACACAGTCAAGCCAACATTCACATTAAGGACCATCCAAGCCAACAAATGGGTTTAACTTGAGTCACCTTGGTCACATTTTTTCCATACCTTGAAGGGTCGGTGCCTTTATGATTTTTACACAGAGCGCCAACAGTGCTCCTCATAGTGGACCCATAAGCATTGTTTCCCTCTTTATTTGAAAAAAACCCTAGGGCAGCACCTTCATCATTTCTACGAGGAGCGCTGATGGTCAAAAAATGAGAAAAAATAAGTTTTGCAAAATCCTCCTTGGATTCAGTTCCTACATGCTTCGGAGAGGTGGCATTCGCTTCCCTCACCTATAGGGATCACATTCTATCCATTTTCCAACTCATCTCATGAGTTCTAGGCCTATAAATGAAGCCTTCATGATGAGAGTGAGAGGAGGCCAGAGAAAGCACCCTTATGTTGTTAGTTTGAAGTCTGAATCAAAGGCAAAGTAGATTTGGCTTATGATTGGAGAGATATTCATAGCTATAGAGGATTGTAGATGATTCTTGTAGAGATTGAAGCTATTGACATCAAGTCTTTTTGGTTGTACTTCTTTCTCTTTCATAATTAATACAAATACATTCCCCTTTCCTATATTTCATGTATTTCTTTTAATTATATATTATCAGATTCCTTGATCACTGATATGGATAATCAATTTATCATGATGCTTTCATCTTGTTTGCTTGTCTTTTGATCTATTTTGCAGGTACTGAACTATTGCAAGAACCTTTGGAGAGAAGACAAAGAAACCCAAGGTTGAGGTATATTGTATTTCATGTTAGTTAATTTGATTATTTAAGGAAAGGATATTTTGTTTTGTTTTTTTGTTCTGTATTTGTGATTTACGATGCAGAGGAACAAACAGTGTCCGCACTAATTGAGAATTCCTGATAACAAAATTGGTGACCATATGGGGGAAAGTAATTCGGTCAAATCTAGGGAAGATCCAGTCAGATCTGGTGCAGATCTAGTCAGATATACACGCTTCGGTAACTATTCCATATATGAAGGTTATTCTCTCTCCTTTTAGTTATTTCAATTAACAAGGTAAGCCATCTATCTTATGTTTCTGATTTTTTCCTCTTTTCTGAGTATTTTTTACCCTTTTCAGTCCAACTTAGTCTTTTTTGTTTTCTCCTGCAGTCCTTTAGCCTTTCAATCTATTGTTCGAGTGGCACCTTTCTCTTTGGCTGACAAAGTGTCAACCCTCCCAGGGCGACTTTTCCTTATTTGTCCAATGTGCCGAAAGCGCCTTCTTCCTCAATTGATAGAGCATCGATGGCACTTGTGTGCAAAAGACTAAAAGCATCATTTCAACTTACGATGCTTTGGTGCAATGCTCCTCAATGCGCCGAGGTAGGACTTCAAACTATCTATTTAAGAAATTTTCCTTTCAAATTTTTGAACTATATTGTTCTATAAAGATTTTTTTAGTGTGGTTTGCATGTTTGCTTATTGTCTGGATTTGTTGGTTTTTGTGAATCTGATTCGATGTTTGAGCTCAGATCCAAAAACTTTATCTTCTTCATTGCCATAAAGTAAAGTGGAAAAATAGTTCAGTTTTGTTTTTTTAGTGAAGTATCTCAAAAAAATTCATTTGAAAAGAAAACCTATAGCCTCTTCCTAGAAGATTAGTTTCTTTTTAAAAATCGTTTTGTGTACCTCATATTTTCTAGAAAAATACAAAAAGAATCGTATTATTTTCCTCTTGTTTATGCTTGCAAAAATTTTCATTTTCATTTGCATGAGTAATTTAGAAGAATAGGTCTTTTTGACATTGTAACAGAAGTTAGTTTTGCATGCATGTTAGAGGTTTAGTTTTATTTCTTGCATTTTCAAAGACTTCTGGGTGCTTGATTGAAAAATATTTGTGTTTGAAAGAAATTTCTTTGCATTCTTTATTGGACCTTGTGTTGATTGTTGAAAGAAACATTATTTTGGTATATTGATGAAAAGAAAATAAAAAGGTTTCTTCCTTACCCTAGCTAGTTCTCATCGAAGTCAAAAAAGTGCATTTACATTTAGATTAATTTGCATTATTGGAGATAACACCTCATAAACATTCACCTAATCATACAGATAAAATTAATGGTAGCTTTACGTCTTAAAATTGTATATAAAGTTGAGTGATAGGTTAGAGACATGTTCGGGCATCGTTAAACATAGGAGTTGTCGTTACTTGTCCGCACTACAACCCGGGACTCACGCGGTTCTTCCACGTACCGTCGGTTTATCGAACGGCCTTTCACATACCCTTGAGGTTATAGAAAGGTAATTCATGTACTCTATTGTATATCGGAAGGCCCCTTGTTAATGGTTGTGCATTAGACAGCACTGCTACCACTTTGAGCTCCCACATACCTTGAGTATATTAGGAGACCCCACTAGGATTCCTTGCCCAACTGAAAAAAACCCTTTGGTCGTGTTGTTTGGAGAAATACACCGAAAAAAGCATTCAGGGAGATTACTACACACATACCCATCTTGTTTTCAAGCCTTAATTTTTCTAAATACTTCCTCATATTTTCATTTGCCTCAGAGCACACAAAGGTAGGGGCATTGCTGCAGAAGAATCACGAGGGACACGAGAAACCCTTTTCTTTTTACAGCAAGACCCTAAGAGATGCTCCCTTGAAGTATAATATCCTAGATAAGCAATCTTATGCTCTAGCGAAGGCCTTAAAATATTTCCGAGTATACATCCTACATTCCTATATCATTTCTCACGTTCCCACTAGTGTCATAAAGGATATTCTGACTCAACCAGATCCTAAGGGACAAAGAGGAAAGTGGATAGCATACCTACTTGAGTATGACCTGGAGATCAAGCCCACAAAATTGATTAAAGGCCAGGTTCTAACCAAGCTTATGGCCTAATCCAATTGTGATGCTCTCATCCTACACATGATTATTGAATTGTCAACATAAGAGAAAAATATTCAAGAAAATCCAGGTCCCCCAGTAGGTGAGAATTTTCTGTCATCCCCGTGGTACACTGATATCATTTTTGTTGTACAACATCTGTAGGCCCCATGGGGTATGGACAGGACAAGGTCCATATTTATCAAGCAGAAATCATCTATGTTCTACATATTGGAGGGAAAATTGTATTGGAAGGATCCGGGAGGGGTGCTATTGAACTATGTGGATGAGCAGGAGGCCAAGAGACTCATTGAGGAATTCCACGTACGAGAATGTGGAGGCCATCACTATTGGAAGGTCACTATAAACAAAATCATGAGGGCAGGGTTCTATTGGCTCATCATCTTCTCCAATACTCATAAGAAAGTTGTTTCCTGCCAAAAATGTTAGATATTTGAGGGGAGAAGGAAGCTATTACCATTTCCTTTGAAACCCATACAGGTTGAATCCCCTTTCTAGCAATGGGGGCTATATTTCAGTGGAGAAATAAATCCACATTCCTCAGGGCAGCATAGGTGGATCCTCATTTCCACTGACTACTTCATGAATTGGATCGAGGCCATCCCCATAAGACAATATACCGAGGTAGTGATCATGCAGTTTCTGGAGGAGCATATCCTTTCAATATTTGGGGTTCCCATGAAGATAATCACTCACAATGCTCCTACATTCAAGTCTAAGAAGATGGTGGGTTTCTACTTCAAATATAACATATAGTTGGGGCATTCCATAGCCTACCATCCTCAGGGAAATGGGCTAGAAGAATATTCAAATAAGAGCCTCATGAGAATCATCAAGAAGCTTCTGCAAGATAACAAGAAGGACTGGCACACAAATCTAATCCATGTTTTGTGGGCTGACATAATTAGTGTGAAAACGTTCTATAGGAACCTCACCTTTCCAGCCAGTTTATGGCTCTTAAGTGATTTTTCCCAGTTTCATTAGCTTACCAGTGATGAAATTGCTGCAGGAAGAGGAAATAGAAACACACCCAAATTAGAGGAGGATGTATCAGTTGATTGAACTACAGAAGCAGAGGGAGCAGTTGTTTCACAGAACTCAGAAATTTCAGGAGAAAATGAAAGAAATATTTGAGAGAAGGGAAAAGCTTGAGGATTTCCAATTGGGAGATGTAGTTTTGTTGTGGGATGTGCCAAATGAGGACAAAGGGAAGCATGGCAAGTTCGATCTCCAATGGAAGGGCCCATATAAAAGTGCATCCTTTAGAGGAAAGAATTATTATGTATTGGATGAGATGGAGGGCGGTCTAATATCTGGAGCCCCTGTAAATGGGAGCCTCCTCAAACATTATTTTTTGTAAAGTAAGTTCGGCTCCATTTACATTGTATATACCGTTTATTTTAAAGATTGTAGGTATGGATGGCTCTTTGAAATACTTAAAGCCTGTGTAGTAGGGCTTTCTCCCTTGCTACAAGAAGGAACGGCTCCCTTCCATCTATAGGACGGAAAGGTAGGGTTCCTATGAAAATGGAAATAACAGAAAGAGAAACAAATAGAAAACAAAATGAAAAACCCCTGCACACAAGGTTAGGGCTAAGCTCCATAACCCTACATCAACTTGTTAGAGAACAAAGAATAAACTGCAAGCAAAACCTGCAACAACCTGTAATCAAAAAATTAATCAATAAACCTACAAAACAAAGATATGTTAGAAAAAACTACAATATAACAAAGCAAAAACATGAAAAGACAAGTATACCTTCTCTGGTTGGAATGGGCCACCATGCCCTAGCTTAGGAGAGAACCTCTCAATGGATGTGGAGTTATGGCTCAAGGGAGGAATGGATGAGAGGGAGGGTGAATGAATTAAGAGGCAAAGGGTCTCAAGGCACTCACACAGGAAGCGTAATGATAGGGAGATGAGAAGTCATTTAAGAGTGACCCCCACCCCTCTATTTATACTTTTTCTTGGGATTTTTAGGGTTTTAAGCCCCTGGTTGGGGCTTTAGCCCCTTTCACCCAATCCTTAGCTCCTTTGGGGGTTTTAAGCTCCTTTGAGGGGTTTTATCCCCTTTTTCAAGGTTTTAGCCCCTATGGGAGCTAGTTTGGCTCTTTTTAGGGGTTTTTAAGCCCTTTTTCATATGTTTAAGCCTTTTTGAGGGTGTGGGCGTCAAATTAGGGTCGTGCATGGATGTCCTTGGGTGGTGTAGGTCATGTAGAGATTAGTGAGGGATTTTTTGGGTTAACATATTTCCCCTTGATGTGTGAGGGAAAGAGCTCATCGCATGGCCGATGGACATCATAGGATTTTCTTGGGGAGAGGTGGTGCTTCCTAGGCTGGGGCATGGTGTCTTTTGGTTTTTGTATTAATATGGTTCCCATCAATGGGTGAGATACAAATAGTGTGTGACATGTATATGGACGAGGCAGGAATCCCCATGCTTGTAACGATGTTAAAAGAATAATGTGATCTAATCTCTATAATACAAGAGTCGATCATGTACAATTGATGATACATAGTGGTTTCCTCAAGAAGAGACTGAATTCAATACTGATCTAAAGAACTGCTACATTGGACCCATGGCATTCTCATGGAATGCTATATCTCCATGACTACTAGTCTGTTGGATCTAGAATGGTACATAGTTGTAGGGACCCAATGACAGAGAGTCAGAGTCTCTGTGGTACAAATATGCTGCATCAATCATAAATCTATATAGAAGCACTGTTGGGGCTTCTGAACACTGTCTCCAACGCAACCTGGAAATCACAAGGGACATGAACCTATTGGGGTCCCTTTCATAGACTCATCAATGTGCTAGAGTCAGGTGACATCTAGGGTATTCGACTAAATACTGCATGGACCGATACCTTGTACGAATCTCAACGGTGCGATGATGTAGCTAGAGTCGAGCACATGAGAAACAACCATCCCGAGAGGCACTAAGGACTCCTCTCAAGTGGTCCAAGGAACTCATCAATGATTTTAATGAAACCAAGATACAGGGACCTCTAGTTCTATCCTCTGGAATACATGTGTTGTCATCGAAAGAGGGAGACCTGCAACTGGCCAAGGCGATGGTGTTTCCTTGACCATAAGCATGAGGGAGATAACCGAAAGATGTGAGGCAATCTGAGAACTGGCCCACTGAATGGGGGGGAGGATTTGAATAGGGGCAGAGGGAGTGTAGTGGACTCAAAATTTCTTTGTTCATAGTATGAGGGTAGGGAAGACTAGGTAGCAAATGAAATTGACTCATGGGAAAGGGATCATAGCTGTAATACCATGAATGTAACTACAGATGGGAAATACATGGGGGAGGTAGACAATTTTGATATTGATGGGAACCAAGGAAGACACATTGCAGAGTACTTTGAACAAAGGAGACCCAAAGTGGGAATGCTGCCAAACTGTTATCTGTGGGGTGGTGTCTAAAGACACCGATGTGGTACGATCTCATGAATTTTCGGTGAGCCCGAGAAAGTAAATGCTCGATGGTGATTTCAATTTTAGAGAGTCTGAAAGCATGAAGAAGAATCCAGTGGGGAATATTTTTCATTGGTAGTATCTTGTGCCTAAAAAAGGATAAAAGTATACACATGAGAGCTCTCCCATCCTTTAGGGGATGGGAAACTTATTTACTGTTGGTAGTCCAGTCAAGCTGAAAAAGGTTAAACCTATATTGACTGGACGATCATGAATGAAACCAAGTTTGCTCAGCAATCTTTTCTTGATGAGAAAGCTGGAAAAGAGCTTAACAACAACCAATGGTGAGATTTTTCGCAAAGTTTAGCCCCTCTACCTGAGGAAGCATAAAAGGATGCGGAGGGGAACAGTCTTGGCTTGAATGTGCCTAGGTGGTCCTTTTCATTTGATGGTATACATAGTTCACAATAGGAGATAAACGAGATGATGTAGACTCCCTTTCCTATACTTTAACGAGTGGGAAAGGAAGCAGGTACGCTCGGCAATCTTTTCATTCTTTTAGGAGTTAGAAAAGAGCTTAACGAAAACTCCAATATGGTCAACCGATTGCGGTGGCACATGTGGTGCCCCATGTCGGGACAGTGGACAGTGGCCCAAACGCCATCCATTCAATATGGATGGAGCAGGTGGCTCTTAAACATACCAATACATGCACGGGATAGATCATGACAGAGGCACACAAATCGATACAGTAGAGGCACGCAAACCGAGGTGGCTCTCAGACAAAGGTCAAGAGAGTTGTGTGTGAGTTTTGGTGGATGGACTTGACTACATGTGATGTGAGTGCAAGTCCGGAGGTAGTTATATGCCAAATTCATGCAAAGTAAATGATCCGTCCTTCGGACGATGGTCCAGAAACCCGCGTAACGTGTGGTAGGTGGATTAGATAGCTATATGTTGAAATGAAATGAGGTACCTTCGGGGTGGTGGCCCAGGAACCCCCATGAGTGGTGGTAGGAAAGTGTGATGCAAGTACAGGTCTGAAGACACTTGAATGACCATGATGTGGCTCATAAACTGAGGTAACTTCTGGGAAGTGGTCCCAAAAATTACTTGTTAAACATGAGATGACAGTCTCATTAGAAGATATCAATTTGAGCCCGAAGGTGTGAGGGGTGTCTCGAATGGGCTCTAGGTGACTCTGAACCAGTAGCTAATGGTGCTACCCCTAAATGGGGGGTTTCTGATTTGTGGTAAAAACATTGTAAAATAGAAAGGGACAAGACTATATTACAAGATGAACTGCACGTCACTTAAAGAGGTGACGTTAGAGGCAAAGTGGTTTGGACTTCCAGGGGATCATTGGTAATTCCTATGTGTGACATGATGAACCCAAGGAGACGGCCCATTGGGACACAGAAAACACACTTGAAAGGGTTCAAACAGATCCTGTACTTACGACACCACAGGAAGGTTTGATGTAAGTCTTCTATGTGTTGTGCTTGCTTCTGTGACCGTGCAATGAGGTTGTCAAGATAGAACAACATGATGTGGATGAGGTCACAGAAACAGTGTGTCATGGCACACTGGAAGGTGGCTCCAACGTTATTCAGACCAAAGGGCATTACTTGATAGGAGAATGTGCCCCACGGGGTTGTGAATGTAGTCTTGTAATGATCTTATTTCTGGATATGGAGTTGGTTATATTCAAAAAATCCATCCATGAAGGAAAAGACCTCATGTCTGGCACATGCATCGATGATCTGATCAATGAAAGTTGTTGGGAAGTTGTCTTTGGGACATGCCCCATTTAGATCATGGAAGTCTATGAAAATGTGGATGGTACCCTATTTTTTATTCATGGGAACAAGATTAGAAATCCAAGTGGTATATGCAATGGGGTAAATGAAGTCGGTTGTGCGCAGCTTCTCAATTTCAGCTTTTACCACAGTGGCTTTGGAGGGGTGGATGGGCCATTTCTTTTGGTGCACGGAGGCCACATCGGGCCATGTGTTGATGTGGTGTTCCACAATAGATGGATCCAACCCAGGCATTTCAGTGTAGGACCAGGAAAATATGTCATGGAATTCTTGGAAGAGGGGTTTGTTCATAGCAACTTTTTCCAGGGAGAAGGATGCCCCCAGCATGATTTCTTCAACAACCTCAGGATTGGTTAAGATGTTAATTTTGATGGTTGGTGAAATGTTGGCCATGTTCCCTTATTCGAAGGCGTCTAGTGCTGGAATGGGATTTTTGAACCAGTCGACTTTCCCATGAATGAAATATTTGGTTTCCATGGAAAACTGGTCAAACTGCGACACAAGTTCTTTAAAGAGGAAGAACGAGCGATGGTGCATGTCATACCATGGGTATTTCGGGGTGGTTAAGGCTTCAAGTATCTCCTCATCATTGAAGAAGCAATGAAGAGACAGGTCTGATGTACCGTCATTGATGGTGGAGACAAGAGGGTATGTAGAATTGGACATCATGTAAATGGACACGGTGTTTGAAGAAGGAGGTGGGGGGTGAAATTCTTTGATCAGAGTGATCTCAGATTCAAGGGAATGTTGTCGAAGGTTGCCTAGAGCCATTCAAAACTCGAACAATTCTTGGTAGTGGTGAGAATAGTTTCCATAAAATCCACAAAGGGCATAAGCATGGTTTGTTATCAATGACTTATTTCTCACTATTGGCCCGCTTTGGAGTTCAACCACAAGGAGGTTTTTCGTTGTATCTATGGAATCCAAATGCATGTGGATTATGGGAATATCAGGATAGTTTTGGGTTGGATGGCCCTATTCTTCACAAACGGTGCAAGGCGGGATCTGTCGAGGTTTAGCGGTAGCTTTCGCATTTTTTTCCCTAGCCCTTTTTGGGTGGGGTGGTGTGGGTGCGGTGATTGGTTTTTGCAGGTCAGGTGGAGGATGAGATTCGATTGTAATGGGTTGCATGGGGGTTAAGACTACCTGGAGCATTGGAGGTTGGGCGGGTGGATCAAGGTACCACACAGGAATCCCCAATGTGAAATTGGGTAATTTTAAGGTAGCCATTATTGGCTTACTCATGACACCGGGCAGGGGAAAGAGAAAGGGAATTGTGTGGACTGGAGAGGAGCCCAGATAAATCCCTGATGGTTGTATGTGGGGGTGAGGTTGTGGTTGCGGCTATGTGTAATGGTGCGGCTACAGATGATGTTGCGGCTGCGAACGGTGTTGTGGTAGCGGTTGGGGCTGCGACTGCGGTTGTTGTTTGGGTGCAGCGGTGCTTGATGAGATCATGCACAAATCCATTGTCTCATTTGGTGTTGGTGGTGGTGACACTAAGGGGAAAGAATCCATCATTGTGGTATCAAAAAAAAACCCAGGGCCCACATTCAACAATGGGGAGGCTGGTATGTTGTTAACCATGGTGTTGACTGCAAGGATAACATTGGCAGGTGCAGTTAGCCCTTGTGGATCGATGGTGTTGATCGTAGGGATAGCATTGGATGGTGCAGTTAACCCTTGCAGATCGTGATAAGTCAGTTGGTAAACTGTCACGATTTTCCCTTCGTGGGGGTACATCATGAGACGGAAAATAGTTGATGCTATGACTCTCATGGTGTACATATAACTTCTTCCAAGGAGAAGGTTATAGTCCAATTGAGCATTGACAACCTCTATGTCAATCAATACTATTTTCCTAGCCAATGTGATGGGAACATGTGGAAGGATTCCTCAGGATTTAGTGGGGTTTCCATCATAAGCCCGCAGAGTAGTGGAGGATGGTTACAAAATTGGGGATCCAAGTTTCTACCAGACTAAGGTAGACATAACACACATGGATTCCCCATCATCCACTATGCACTAGTGCACAACCAAATTCCAGATGGAAACCAGGATTTGGAAGGTGATGGTTGATGGCATTTGCGGCTCTCCATTCTCTATGTCGAATGTGATCAACTTGGAGTTTGAGGGGCTATAGCGCCAAGTGCAGCCAGTAAGGATTTCTGCTGTGTTGGGAAATTTTTGAGTACCTTAAGAGTGGACATGGTGGTAGTTGTTTGGGCCAAATCATCCATGATGTTGTGGCTTACAGCAGGCTCTAGCAACAACATTGCTGGAAATCCGTCGTATGGGGGGGCACGGAGGGAAAGGGGGTAGCTGAAGAGGTGGATTGGTTGTTTTGGACGTAGATGTCATTGATGTGTCAGCAGGTTCAGTGTTGGTTTCGTATTGATCTTGTCTGGTCTGTAAATTGACCTCTTCAGTTTTCATGGCTAGCAGGTGGTGAACACCTGTTTCTGCTGTCGGAGGTGCCCCTAGGGCATTCGGATTTGGCTAGGGAGGGATTGCAGATGATATTAGTCCTTGGATTGGTAATGGGTTTTGGAGGACCATGGGTGGAGGCCCTGGTGGTGCCAGGTTGGGTTGAGCTTGGGATGTTGTATTGTTAGCATGTTGAACCTCGTTGTGAATGGCTTACCTGGTGCGACCCATGAAGGGGAATATGTGTGTATAGTGTCCGTACACCTCACGCAACTTGCATGGCTGATTTTTGCACAACAGAGCATTGCACCTAGGTGCATTTAGTTGCTAAGGATTTTGGGATGGCTATTTTTCCCCAGCATTGTTGGGAGGGTTTGGTTGTTAACTGCCTCCCTGTGGTTGATTATTGCCTTGGTTCTGGGCTCGGTTATTTTTGGCTTTCCCTTGTTGCTTATTGGGGGCTGGATAGTTGGGACAGTTTTGTTGTGCAAACACATGTCCTAAAGGTGCTAGAGGAGTGGGTGTGGGGGCTTGAGCAACTTGCACAGGTGGTGCATAATAGACTTGGGGGGGTGGAGGTACCACAAATGTGGGAATCTATCCTGCATATTTTTGTGTCGGCTAAGCCAATGCCTGGGCCTGCTATGGTGATGTAGGTTGTGCATAAGAAGTTGCAGCTCCAGACTGGGACATCATTCTTGCATAGTCCAGAGTTTGGTTTTGGTAGATAACATTGGGGGCGTTGCTTGGTTGTGGTGGTATTGCAGGTGGTGTTGGATGGTGTTGTGGTTGGTGGGAGATAGAACCTATGATTCCATCTGCGGCATGGGATGCCCTCGGTGCATCTCGGTAGGAGGTACCTACATGGGGAGCATCTGGAATGACAGTGTAAAGGTATCCAGACTGTGCATAGATCATATCAAACTGTTGGGCTTTCAAGATGGCCTCCTCTTCAGATTGGGGACATTCGGATGCGACATCCTTTGCTATAGGTGGTAGCAAAGTTTTTAGGAACCAATCCAGGAAGATTCTGACATCAAGTTGAATCTTGCACAAACTATGGGGTCGCCACCACTGATGGATGTGGTCAATTATATGGGTTGCAGTATTCTAGTGGCAAGATAGCAGTATCTCCACCCCTTCGTCGCATCTACCTGGGAGTTGGAAATACTGCAGGAACATGAAATCCAAGGAGTTGAAATCCAGGTACTTGGCTTATGGTAGCTCAATGTACCACTGGCTATAGCACCTATGAGAGTGTGTTGGAACAGTCTGAGTCTGATCAAATCATCTACGATGCTATTTGATGAGAACCATAGGTGAAACATTATGATGTGGTTTTGGGGGAACTCCCCTACCTTCACTTCAAACTTGGGAATTTCTTAGGGGAGTTTGGTTGGCATGGGAGACCAAAAATTTTGATGGTTGATAGGATCCTTTGTTAACCGAACCAAGTCAGGCAGGTTGAGGCGTTCCATGAAAGGAAGGTTTGACCCAAGGTTGATGTGAGATGGGGCAGCAATGGTGGCGGGGTTTGCAGGGACTTGATACATCTACATAAATGGGGGTACTTGTGGCACCATTGTGGATGGGACACTACCCCAAAGTATGGTGAGTGGCATAGTGATAATGGAAGGGACATTTCCCCCATGTGTGACAGGAGGGGCAGTGTAGGTGGAAGGGTCACTGCCTGTAGTTGTGACAGGTGGGATAGCTTGACTGGTCAATATGGGTGGTGGTAGCTAGGTTATGATGATTTGCATGACCATGCTGGGGCCACCAGTAAGGGTGTTGGTGGTGGTATGGGGTGTGGAAATGGGTCCACTTCCAATCACTAAGCCATAAAATGGATCCGGGTTTTCACCAGCCATGGGGATAGATGGTGCAGTATGTAGGTCTGGCTCAGCTTGGTATGATTATGAGTCTGAATCAGAGGTTGTGTGATCTTTTGATGGTGTAGAGGGTCATCAAGAATGGTCTCAATGGTGTTGGTTCAAGGACCTGAACTGTGGTGGATCGCCTCTCGGGTGTGAGGAAGAACGTGGGGGATCAATTGTGTCTGATTTGTATGTCAAGTGGTGAAATATGGTAATGAATTTTGGACCCTAGTTTTAATGGATTCCTATTGGCTTTCAGGTGGTCACTCGGTCACCAAGACTGCTAGGAGACAATTCTTGGATTTTTCCTCACGGGAGTGCTAGTCAATCGATGGGGGTTGTTGTCCGTTTCACTTGGAAATTCCTCTCAGTGGCCAGCTACTTTGGGGTTCCCGTGGTACTCCTCACAATGAGTTTCTGGGATGAGCCCAATTAATTCCCATGGCTAAGGCAGTTAGGGACTTATGTCCTCAAATACTACAAGTGTTTGACTTAATGTAAATTATAAATTTTAATGGCTAGCTCAGCGTCATGAACTAAGTTTGGTTGTTTTATGTGGTATGGTTTGTGTGTATGTATTTTATCTTTCTATTATACTTAGTGGCTACTTGAATGGTTTATAAATATTCTCTAGATTTTATAACATTGTTGATGAAAGCAGTACATGATAAACAGAAATTTAAACATGTACCATATCTAAATCTTGAACTATGAAAGCCTGACTAGGTGACTACCTTACATCTGTATTTCTCTTCAACTAGGAAAGGGTGTTGGGCTCTCAACACAATGGGACTAATCCCATCCTTATATCCTCAGGTCACCCTCCAGACACAAGGTCGGTCAATAGGGAGGACGCGAACACCATGAGGCCCCTTGGGCCTACCACCCTCTCTACCTTCCAAGTCACCCATTTTTAGTGGTTTGGAAAAATGATAGGTAAAGTGCCTATTACTATACGAGCTTCACCCTTTGTCTTATCCCAGAATACCCCGAAGGGTGATGACTGGGTAGAGGAGGAAGGGATAGGCAAGATTTAATTTCAAATTAAGAATCGAAAACTATAGTAATTTTTTGATTCAAGATTTAAACAGATTCATTAACCAATTAACCATTTAATTTAACAGTGATTTACATAGGCTACAATGAAATAAATAGATACTGAAAGGAAATAAACATATATCCGATGGATAGAGGCAGGTGAGCCGCACTAACAGTCCCAATAACTTTAAAAATCGAAATCTGAGAGACAGATCGCTCAAAAACTCAAAAACTGCAGACAGAAGCAATCTAGTTTCTGGGATGAAGTTGTACCTTTCGGGCCTAAATGAGCGACCTGGTCACACCTTTCATATCAATAAGAGTGACCTGGTTTGAAAGATGGAAAAAATTTTCCCTGAGTCAGGTCCGGCCAACAGTAATCTGTACTGTGGCTGAATGGGCTTGTCTTGGCCTTAAGAAGTCTCAGATATAACTAGAAATGTAGGAAAAGGTAGATGTAAACTAGATTGAACAACAAATTAAGCTAGGGAAAATAAAACTAAAATGCAAAAATTAAACCTAGGGATCCGATGGGATCGACCTGGTATGGTCGCCAAATCTGTAGTAGGGATTTCTCCCTTGCTACAGGAAGGAACGGCTCCCTTCCATCTATAGGATGGAAGGGTAGGGTTCCTGTGAAAATGGAAATAATAGAAATAGAAACAAACAGAAAATGAAATGAAAAACACCTGCACACAAGGTTAGGGCTAAGCTCCACAACCCTGCATCAAACAGTTAGAGAACAAAGAATAAGCTGCAAGCAAAAACTGCAACAACCTGCAATAAAAACGTTAAGCAATAATCTGCAAAACAAAGATATGTTAGAAAAAACTACAATATAACAAAGCAAAAACATGAAAAGACATGTATACCTTCTCTGGTTGGAATGGACCACCATGCCCTAGCTTGGGAGAGCACCTCTCAATGGATGGGAAGCTATGGCTCAATGGAGGAATGGAGGAGAGGGAGGGTGAATGACTTGAGAGGAAAAGGGTCTCAAGGAACTCACACGGGTAGTGTAAAGATAGGGAGATGAGAATTCATTTGAGAGTGACCCCCACCCCTCTATTTATCCATTTTCTTGGGATTTTTAGGGTTTTAAGCCCCTGGTTGGGGCTTTAGCCCCCTTTTTGGGCTTTTATCCCCTTCCTCCCAATCCTTAGCTCCTTTGGGGGTTTTAAGCTCCTTTGAGGGGTTTTAGCCCCTTTTTGGAGGTTTTAGCCCCTATGGGAGCTAGTTTGGCTCTTTTTAGGAGTTTTTAAGCCCTTTTTCATATTTTTAAGCCTTTTTGAGGGTGTGGGGGTCAAATGAGGATCGTGCATGGATGTCCTCGGGTGGTGTAGGTCATGTAGATCTTAGTGAGATATTTTTTGGGTTAACAGCTCGAGGTGAAGGTAGTAAGGTCCCTAAGAGAAGTTGTCATTTGGTTTTTATTTTTAAGCAAATTTTGCAGTTGCAAACACCAGAACAAAGTTTGAAAATTTTAGGAAGGATTGGGACCCTTAGCATTATTTGGAATAGTTTGAGAGTTCCATACATAGCATGCTTCGCAATCATTCCAACCACCTTTAAACAAATTTCTACCATAACAACTCATAAGGAAATAATTACCAGCAATCAATCATGAACAACATACTCATTGTTCAAATACATAACATGGATTTTATATGTTAAAAACATAGATCATTAACAAGGATGCACCTTATCACGCTATGTATTTTAATTCAAGAAAAAATAATTCATCAACATTCATTAACAATTCAGGTACTTGGTTTCTCAAGCCCTATCTAAATGATATTCATTCTAATAGGAATAGACCAAAACCATAAACATATGGCATTATCAATCACAAGGCATAGCTTATCAATAAATTATCCATCAACCAATTTTCAGCATAATCACATGCACATTTGATTTAATTTAAGAATTTAGGAACAAGCAATAACAAGATATTGTTAAACCATGATAACTTGTATGAAAGATATTAATGGCAATTGGCTTCATGGCTACCGTTGCTCCACCCAACCGTATGTCTCTGCTTGGCCTATATTATTTCATCTCCCAGAGACCACCCTTGATATGGAACTTGTAAATTCACCAATAACTTCTCCCCTTATCTCGATATCTTTCCAACTCAAGAAATAACATGGGCTACAATTTCAAATGCAAGAATCCATCAAGTATTTCCAACTCAGAAAATAACATTCTATCACTCCCAACATAGGGAACCATAATCTATTTCTAACCCATAAATATCATTATGTTACACCTCACAAACATAGTGATATACAATTCATTTCCAATTTAGGAAAAATAAATTAACCACACTCTCAAACACAGGGGTTCTAAACAAGTCTACGGGAAAACATGAAGCTGGCTATGGCTAATTCCATTCCAAAACACACAATTTCCCACTCTATTCTCATTCCAATGGCACCAAAGTGAAACTCATTATTGCTTACTCAGCACCTAGGAACTCAACCAGAGTGGTTCATGCATAATTATTCATTTAATCGACCACAACCCAACAGTCAACCAACATATTAACAAAACAAAACATAGAAAAAATAGTTTTGTTCATACAATTTGGCACTTCCCAACAACTTAGCATGTTTCTCTCAGGTTTCAACACAAAAACCTAGTTTTATCCCAATGTAATTATCCTTAACAAACCACCCCTTCCCCCAAACAGCACGTATATTCCTTTCCTCTACACACTATTTTCAACAAGTTCCTCTGCTCCTCTTCAACCTCAGCAAGTGTGTGTGTTTTCCCCCCACCTCCACGCACATTACACGACTCCCTTTTCTTACGTTGCACACCCCCCCTACTGTACAACCCCCACTTACATGGAGACTCCTTCCCCATAAAACAAATGTGTCCATTGACACCATTTAATTTCCACCTAATACTCCTCTAACCACACTTTTAATCAAGCTTAGCAAAATATTAAAAAAATTAAAGGTTACACAGGTTTTAACAAAGGATTATGCTAAATAAAAGATGAAAAGGGGTCTTCTAAGAGTTTACATGGTTGACAGGGTTATGAACTAGCGCCCTTTTAGCTACACAATCCCCCCTCACTTTCTCTTAGTGAATTTACCATTCCCCTTTCTCTTCAACATCATGCCACCACCGAAACTATTTTATAATTTATATTAAAGAACTCAAATATTTACATTAAACAACCAAGGGTGTTATGCAGCTATATTACAGTGATATTTTGTATGATCCATGGTTTGATAGAGATGTCTACATAGATAGTGGGAAATATGTTATCCATGTTCCCCTACACATATGCGTTGAGGGTTTGTATTGTGTGCTTGAACCAATCAACGTTATTGTGAGGAAGGAAGTCTTTTGACTCTATAGAGAACTAATCAAATGAAGGTGTAGGAAGTTCCTCCAGAATAAAATATGCTCAATGATGCATGTCGTCCCATGGAAAGTTGGGATCTGTAAGGGATTCAAGGATTTCCTCACCTCTTCAAAAAAAATGGGTTCTGATATTAAAGGGATCATGGCATGTCGATGTCATCAACGAATAATCATGTGATGAGAAAAAATAAATGGTGTTTTTATTCTTTGAAGAAGATGTTGGGGATGAACCTCTTCGATGACCAGGACTTGAGACTCTAAGAAAATCCTACACAAGTAATCCAACATAGATCTACACTCATGAATATTTGGAAAATGGTGAGAGTAGTGGTCATAAAGACCACAAACCATGCAAGGGTGGTTTGTACAAAGGGACTTGGTTTTCGATATGGTGATGTTAAGAAACTATACGACTGCAATCTACTCATTGGGATTGTCATTTAGTGTCTACATATGAGTATTTAATATGGGAAACTCATGGGAATTATGGGTAGCATGACCCAAAACATCATATAAAGTGCAAGGCAGAGGTGTTGGAGTTGATGCAATAGAGGGTGGGTTCATGGATTTGTTATGGTTTTCCAATGATGTCACACTCGCCGCATTGCCCCCGAACTTCTTGTTGGGAGGATGTGAGGTGGTGTTAGGTGATTCTTTTGGTTACATAGGATAATAAGGGGGAATTGGAGGTGTCATAGTGGAAAAACTAGGTGGAGGCCAATAGGATATTTCAATGGGTTGTACTATTGTCAAAAATATTTGTAGGTTCAGAGGGGGGTTCAGTAGGATAAGGAATGAGCTAGGGATTCCTAATTACCTAAGAGATTTAGTGTAGCCACAACTCATGTGTTCACAATTATTGAGGGTGGAAATAGGAATGGGATATGTTGAATGGGAATAAATCCCCATTGGTTCCCTAATAACTCATTAGGGGGAGGAATCAGAATTGGTTGCGATTGTGGTTGCAGCTAGGGTTGAGGTTTTGGTGCAAGTTTAGCAAAAGAGTTGGTGCACAAGCCTAATATCTCTGCAATAATGGGGTTGTGGGAAAATCCTAAAAAGTAGCAGTCATGGGATCCTCACAAAATATTCTAGGACGTATAGAAGAAAGAGAGGGGATGGACGGGTTATTAATTGAATGGTCAACCATAGGGAGGACGTTTTCTAAGGTTGCATGTCACTTAGGGACATAATAATTCAATCGGTTGATCTTAATGGCCTTCCCTCGGTGAGGGAACATCATAAGTTCAGAAAATTAGGAAGCAATGGATTTCATGACATACATCCATCTTTGTCCCAAGAAAAGGTTGTAATCAAATTAAGTGTTGGCCACCTCAATACCAATCAGGACAATATTATTGTCCAACTAGATAGGTATGTTCGAGAGAAGCCCTGAGGTTGGGAAACACGACCATCATAGGTGTGTATGGCAGTCATTGATGGCTCTAACTTGGGTGACCCTATATTTTTAAAGACAAAGGTAAACATAATGCATGTAGATGTGCCTTCATTGAAAATTGCTTGGTGGATGAATAGGTTTCAAATCGTAACGAGGATGTGAAATACGATGGATGAGGGTATCCTAGGATCATACTGTTAGCACCTGGTTAGCATTGTTGAGCCCAGAAATGGCCTCTTTTAACCACCTTCAATTACCTTTTCTTGTCCTATCCTACCCCACTTAGCATACCAATTAGACATGTTATCCCCACTCTACTCTTCAAACCACCAAGGTATGACTGGTCATTGCTTTATTTTATTAATACTTATGATTGTGATAATTAAAGCGGTGTATCTCTCAATGTGCTAACATATTATGGTTTATAAAGGTAGTTTGAGATAAGTGGACTCCGGGAATATTGGGCTGAACAAGTCTCGAAAAGGATGGATATTCACTGCTCAAGCCGATCCTCAGCCATCCTACCCTCACCCAAGGCATGCGGTTCTAATGCGATATCTCGGACAGAGCTGTGACAAGGCAGCTATAATAGAATGTGCCATATTTGGAGATCCATGGTACATCACTGCTTGGGTGTAGTTGTAATCAGAAAATATCGCTACTCCTGGGACGATTAACAGTTTTCCTATGCTTTCTATTTTCTTATCATGCCACGTTTGTAACAGCTATCATCATTTAGGGCGCCTAAAGATCAGAGATCTTCATGGATGCCCCATAATAGGATTAGATGTTACGATCCACATGGTATAAATATGAAGAATTGTCTCGACCCAGGGGGTTTCTGAACATATAATTCATTCATTGTATTAGCTGTGAGGAGGAATTGTGTAATTACTCTGTCTTTTAATACAAGGAGTTACTTCTGATTTAAGAGCTTTACGCCTGTTCAGCCAGCATCTCTGTGTGAAGGCTGGGCACACCTTCCACAGAGATTGCTGAGTTAAATTAGGACTTTTTAATTCATTTGTCATGTGATGTTATGTTGATTCCATTCCTTTCATAAGCAGTTGTAGTAAGTATTGATTTGCAGTGTGTTGTGATTGCATTCTTTGGAGATCTGTAGTGGTATAGTGAGATAGTTGATTGAGTAGGTAATTACCTTTTATGCAATTTGTGTGGTAACTGTAACAGCTCTGTTCATCTTGAGATCTTTAGTTGTCATTCCATGAATCTCTGCAACTTGTTTTTATTCTTATGATTACCGAATTTCATTCTTTCACTTTAGTTTCTTAGAGTAGCCAACTCAATCTTTGCATTTGAATTCCTAGATCAATATTCAATTTACGCTTGTGGTTTTCTAGAGTAATCCGATTGAATAGGTGAATTAATCATTCAGGGATGTGAATAGGATTTCCTTTCATCTACAATTGTAATTTGGATATTATGTTTATCTTTCCATTCTTAGATCAAAGTATAGCAGAAGGTAATTGTGATTGTAGCATTTAGAAGATAAATGGGATTACACAGATTCTTGGGATGAGCATAGTTGGATAGAGGATAGTATTTTTCAATTGCAGTGACTTTGTGTTTAAGCATATACTGTGCATTTTATCCTTGAAATACAATACTTTCCCGGGTTGACAATAAATATTGTACACTCTGTACGTTGGTAGTAATCTACTTGCATATTGGGTGCTCGACATTTTGGCACTGTTGTCGGGGAAGGATAAAAATTAAACACTATCATTAGTTGCATTTTGTAATTGTTTATAGTCAGTCTTTTCTACTTTATTTGCTGTAATGATTTGGGTTGCATGAATATGAGAAGGGTAAAGCATGATCATATTTCAACTCCCAAAACCCCACAAAATACTAACAGTGCAGGTGGCTTGGGTCGCAGTCGAGGTCCACAATTGGGCAGAAGGACATTTATTGACGATCTCATTGACAGAACTGATTTATCCACCAGGGAATGCCATCAAGAAACTCCTATCATAAGAAACCCTGCCAATCCTAGGGCGCCAGCATCAGGGTCCATAATGGAGAACACACGATCAGCCGCAATTTCCTCAAATATCCCTACAGAAGAGGACAAAGCTGGTACAACTGGACCTGCTGGTAGAGGCTCGATCTACCACATTTATGGGAAGGTTGTAACTAAAGAAGAGTGGACATAGTTCCACCAAAAGATTACTAATCAATGGAGGAATGAAGAAAAGAACGAGGAAAAGAACAAACAAAGGAAAGAAGAAAAGAACGAGGAAAAGAACACAGGAACGAACAAAGAGGAGAAAATAGAAGAGGATATGAGTAACAGACATGAATCTGACGAGGAAGAGGCAATGGGGAAAACTATCATCATGAAAATCACTCCCTGCCTGAAGGAACGATGGCTACACTGCAATTCCTGATTCAGCAGCTAGAGGGGGCAGACCCTATGAAAAATATCTCACCATCGATGTTTCCTAGATTCGATGGAAGAGCGGCAGAAGATCCAGATGAATTCATTTTAGAATTTGATATCCTCTATCGCAGCTACGATTACATCACTGATGCACAAAAGCTAAAACTCTTCCCTAACACTCTGAAGGACAACGCATTATGTTGGTTCATGAGCCTAGGAGGAGGAACTGTCGCTAATTGGGACAGAATGAAACAGGTATTCCTGGAGAAATATCAGGAATATTGCAACACCAAGGACAAAAGAGAAGAATTTTTCAAAATGGTGTAGAAGGAGGACGAGAGTCTGGAAGATTTTGTAGAAAGGATTTTATACAACGTGCAAAGAGCTGGGTAGATGAACATGGGGCTAGATGTGCTCAAGATAATCGTACTTCATGGGATTAGGGATGATTGTTTAGATATGTTAAACCTGCTAGGAAAGGGAGATATCTCCAAGGAATATTTTGGAAAGATTGTGGAATTATGTAAGAGGTATTCCAGGGGATCTTCCTGGAACAATAGGCGGGACAAATGGGATAAGCTAGAACGCGATATCTTTGACAGAACTCATAAGTCATCTAATGGGGGAGCCACATGTGCAGAGATAGGCAATATCCTTGAAAAGTTTAAAACAAAAATGATGAGCTCTATCTCCTCGGAGATCGACGTCCTGAAGGTGAAACAAAAATAGGCAGTGGAGGACCTCACACTAGGTGTGTTCTACCCTCGATGTAGAAAGAACCATCCTCTGAGGGAGTTCCTGCTTGATAAAGTAGAGGTGTGTCAACTATGCGAGCTGAACCATGACATGAAAGAATGTCCCTCACTTCCCCAAGTGAAGGCTGTCCTGTAGGCATCAACTCCAGAGGTGGAATCGGCCTATTTCATTACACAGAAGAAACCTTGGCAACCTCGAAACCAAGGTATGCCCCCAGACTCATTTCCATTTTTGAATAATATGAGCAATTGGAATAATATGAAAAATGTGAATACATAGTTCGTTTCAAATTATTCTCAGTGGAATCCTTCCCAACCTGCAATACAAAATTATAACTCATGGAATCCCTAGACATAGCCACCACACCAACCTACTTCGTCGTCTCCTGGATGGAGGAATTTCTATCCAGGGAACCAGTTTCCTCAACCACCTCCACCACAACAGTTGCCATACTCTCCTCGATATCCTCAATAACCTCAATATCCTCAATATCCTCATTAGCAGTCGCAGCTACAGTTGCAGAAAAATTCTATCCCTAATGCACCAATACGACCTCAGTTGCCTGCTCAACCTAATCCTAACCCAAATAATAAAACAGTCCATCAATTGGAGACTGTCAACATGCCGACCTACTCCCTTTCCCCTATACCTTGCAACAATATTCATTTACGTTCAGGGAAAATAGTAGAACCTGTAATTACAGAATATGCTTCACCTTCTGTGCATGAAGAAGGGGTGAGTCCATAGCATCTATCCGATACAATTCCTACTATTGAAGATGTTGAACATCCCATAGATGGGACAGCTGAAACACAAAATGATAAATCTGGCAATGCACAGCCTACCCAACTGATTAGGCAACCACCGTACCCCGAGATATTAATGCTACCAAGGGCGGGGGGGAACCTCATTTTAAACTCCTATGAGAGTTAAGGAATCTTTATGTTAAAATCCCCTTCCTTCAAGCTCTTCAAGATGTAACTATTTATGCTATAACTGTTCAGGACCTGTGCACCAAGAAACCAAGAAGGAAGCCCAGAGATCCTCCCACTATTCATGTCATAGGGAAATTATCTGCATTGATAATAGGAAAAACCCCAGTGGCTAAGTATGATGACCCTGGAAATCCCACTGTCACTGTGTAGATAGGGCATACACAGATACCCAACGTACTAGTATATTTAGGAGCAGCGATTACTGTCATAACAATTGAGACTGTAAGAAAACTTGGGCTCACTAATCTTAGGTCAACCCCCACTATTTTAGAACTGGTGGAAAGATCCACCATTAAACCTGAAGGAATTCTGGACGATCTCGTCATCTCAGTTGATTCATGGGAATATCCTATTGACTTCTTGGTGTTACAACCAAAGTCGCAGCTAGGAGTACACCCATTAATCCTGGGTAGGCCTTGGTTGGCCATAGCTGATGCTTGCATCAACTGTTGATCTGGGTCTATGACCATATCTGATGGCACCGAGACTAAGAACCTCACCCTTTATCCTCCAGCTCAGCCAAGTCTAGAAGCTGAAACCTATTTTTGGATGGAGGCAAAGGAAGAGGAGGATGTTCAGCCACTATTAAATATAGGGAAGGCCTTAACTTTTAAGAATGAAACGGAATATGATGCTATTAATAATTTCATCAGTGAACCCACTTCAGTTGATAAAGAAGTTTATCAAATCCTGAACATTACCCTCGGCAAGGAAGAACAAAAAAATCTCATAGAAGAAACACTAGTCGGTGACACACACATAATCCCAGTATTGAAAAAATTGAAAAGTATTCCTATTGAGGTAGAGTCTGGAAAAACCTTGAATATTAATCCTAATCTCTCCTTAGATGAACAGAAGTGCCTGATCAATCTCTTGAAGGAAAACAAGGGGGTGTTCGCCTGGGAGTATACAGACATGAGGGGTATTCCCTCTAACCTATGCACCCATCATATTTATATTAAAAGTGACTCCTGGCCTGTGTGTCAGCCTCAACGACGAATGAACCCCAATATTAGGGACATAGTGAAGGAAGAGATTCAGAAACTATTGGAAGAAGGATTTATATATCCTATTTCAGATAGCGAGTGGGTTTCCCCGCTCATAATTGTACCCAAGAAAAATGGTAAATGGAGAGTCTGTGTCGACCATAGGGAGCTGAACAAAGCCACACAAAAGGACCACTTCCCTTTGCCCTTTATTGACCAAGTACTCGACACCCTATCGGGGAAGAAGTTCTTCTCCTTCTTGGATGGGTTTAGCGGGTACAATCAGATTCAGGTTGCTCCTGAGGACCAAGATAAAACTACCTTCACCTATCCATGGGGAATGTTTGCCTATAGAGTGCTCCCCTTTGGTTTATGTAATGCACCAGCAACAGTTCAAAGAGCTGTAATTAGCATATTTTCTGAGTTAGTTAATGATAGTATGGAAATTTTTATGGATGATTTTACTCCTTACGACAAGGATTTTGAGGAAGAATTGGAAAATTTAAAGAAAGTTTTAACTCGCTGTGAATAGACCCAGCTCTCTTTAAGCACTGAAAAGTGCCATATGATGATGAGTGAAGGGGTATTATTGGGGCACTTCATCTCTATCAATGGCATTTAGGTGGACCCCTCAAAAATAAAGGTGATAAAAAATATACCTACTCCTACAACTCAAAAAGAGGTACGAAGTTTCCTGGGGCATGCTAGATAGTACCGAAGATTTATAGAAAAAATTTCCAAACTTGCTTCTCCTTTGTTTTCTCTGTTAATGAAGGATGCATAGTTTGTTTGGAGTGAAGCATGCCAGACAGCATTTGTTAAGCTTAAGGAGAAGCTGTCCATAGCTCCTATCTTAAAAGGACCTAATTGGACTCTACCCTTTCATATTTCTTTAGATGCCTCTGATATTTCCATTGGAGCAGTTTCAGGACAGCAGGATGGTCAAGTACCCTATGCAATTTATTATATTAGTAAAAACTTAGCCCCTGTTGAACTTAATTATACTGTCACTGAAAAAGAATTCTTAGCTATCGTTTACTCCATTAATAAATTTTGACATTACATTACTGGGTATCCTACGTTTGTGCACACTGACCACTCTTCCATTAAATATTTAATGAACAAACCAGTCACTAATGCCAGAGTGACCAGGTGGCTCTTATTATTACAGGAATTTGATATTACCATCATAGATAAACCTGGGAAAGAAAATGTTGTTGCTGACTTTTTATCTCGTTTCACTAACATTGATGATAATTTGCCTGTTGAGGAATCTTTTCCAGATGAACATCTATTCACACTTTTAGCTCATTCCCCTTGGTATGCAGACGTCGCTAATTATCTGGTTGCAGGGAAGCTCCCGCCACCTATGTCTAAAAGAGAAAAGAGGAAAATCATCCAGCAAAGTGCCAGGTATTGTTGGATAAACGGTCATCTCTTCTACACAGGTCCTGATCTTGACATTAGAAGGTGTGTAAGGGAAGATGAAATCTTTCATATACTAAAAGCCTGTCACGGTGAACCTTATGGGGTACACTTTGCAGACAGAAGGACAGGACATAAAGTGCTAAGGATGGGCTACTATTGGCCAACTCTTTTCGGGGATGCTAAAAGGTATGTCCAGTCCTATGATAGCTGCCAAAGGATGGGCTAGCCCAACAGATCAGATCAGATGCCTCTGCAACCTCAAATAGTAATTGAACCGTTTGATAGATGGGATCTAGATTTCGTTGGCCCTATCAACCCTCATTCCAAACAGAAAGCCTACATTCTGGTATGTACCGATTATATGACCAAGTGGGTAGAAGCTGTAGCTTTGGCTAAGGCTAATGACCAGGCTGTGATTGATTTTCTATACAGTGAAGTCTTTACCCGTTTTGGGGTACCTAAGGAAGTAGTTACCGATGGGGGACCACAGTTTATGTCACATCAATTTGAAGCCCTGCTATGAAAGTATCATGTTCAGCATAGGGTAGCTTCACCTTACCATCCCCAAGCCAATGGCTAGGTGGAAAGCACTAATAAAGTTATTGAAGCTATCCTTACCAAGATAGTTAAGAGCCATCGAAAAGATTGGGCTGACAGGCTTCCGGAAGCACTGTGGGCATATTGCACCACTTGGTGTAACATCACAGGTTTCTCTCCTTATGATTTAGTGTATGGAAAAAGTGCCATCTTTCCAATTGAATTTGAAATCAAGACCCTGAAGACAACCACCGACTTGAATCTGGATGTAACTGAAGCCCAGAAAAGAAGATTAAATCAGCTAAATGAACTAGACAAGAATCAGTTAGCTACAGTATACCAGACTATGTTAATTCAGCAACAGAGATCCAATTGGCATGACCAATTTATTAAAAGGAAGGCCTTCTGTGAGGGAGGCTGGAAATTACTATACGATTCCATATTCAAAAGAGATTTCAAAGGAAAATTACGCACAAGGTGGCTAGGCCTATACCTGGTGGACAAGGTATTTGATAATGGCATTGTCTGCCTGGTGACCATTAATGAAAACCACGTACCATTATTTGCTAATGGTCACAGGCTACGACTGTACCGTAAGCCAATTTCAAAAAATGCATTTATCTCACAAATTGTTGCTGACCCAGATTATCAGCTAGCACCAGGGCAAGAAGTTCTCTCTGCCTCTGTCAATCCTTAAGTGATCACTGTAAATCGCACTTGAATTACTGTACATAAATAATTGCTATTTTTTTTCCTATTTCATTGTATTGTTTTTTTTTTTCCTTTTGCATTTGATCTTCTTTGTTTGTTGTTTTTTTTCCACGAATTGCAGGGAAGCACCCAGGGGTATGATCAGATTGGGCCTGTCGAATGGGAGTCATTTCCTGTGCCTTCCCATGCCATATTTTCTTTTCCTTAAATAAATTTTCCCAATGGCTGCAACATATTTCTCGGCGGCCGTAATCCTTTTTCCCGACGACTGTGACATCTTTCCCGGCGGCCATGAACCTTTTCCCGACGGCTGCAAAATATTTCCCGACAGTCGTAATCCTTTTTCCCGACAGTTGTGACATCTTTCCTGGTGGCCGTGACCCTTTCCCGGTGGCCGTGAACCTTTTCCCGATGGCTGCAACATCTTTTTCCCGGTGGCCGTGACCCTTTTTCTGATGGCTGCGACATCTTTCCCGGCAGCCATGAACCTTTTTCCGACGGATGCGACATCTTTCCCGGAAGCTGTGAACCTTTTTCCCAATGGCTGCGACTTATTTCCTAGTGGCAGTGACCTTTTTTTCGATGGCTGCGACACCTTTCCCGGCAACTGTGAACCTTTTTTCGACGGCTGCGACATCTTTCCCGGCAGCCGTGATTCTTTCTCCGACGGCTGCGACATCTTTTCTAGCGGCTACAAATCCACTATATTTGGCTGATGTTTCCATCATTATGGGCCGCATATCTGTTTCAAAACCTATGGTGGTTACTCCTATGTTATTGGAAAATTGCTTTCTACGCCATTAAATCCTCTAGATATGGCTCTGATTCCTCCTCCTCGTGCCGGCAATCTGGTCTATAAGGTGACATTTTTTTTTCATAATTCCAACCATTTGGACACGATGGTTTGTTCTTCACTGGTGGAAAGAATTATTGCAGTATCCTGGCTATAATGATTATAATTAATGACTACTCATGAGTACGGCTTCAACAATGTCAGCAACCACACGTTCCATTATTTTCCGAAGGATATCCAGCGTGCAGTCTCAAAGGTATGGCTTTGATTAATCACGTGATTAAGTATTGATATGATTTAACAATATCAGTCGTACCTCTATTTTTATGCCCATTATTTCCTAATTAACTCTTTCCCCGTGCGACGTAAAGACTAATAACCGCCACCTTCCCCAATTCGGAATGAAATTTCAAATAATCTGGTGTGCTGAGACTTTCCAAATTTGCCTAACAACTCCTCTCAGTGGTCTGTGCATCTTCTATGCCGTAGCCTCCATTGTCGAAGTCTGTAATATATGGAACAACAAATTCATTCTGAAGCCAGAACCATGGGGATTCTAGCTCATTATGAACCTTCAAATACACAGGCGCTTAGGAGAAATGTTGCAATCTTCACCATCTTTCAGGCCACCGGTTGGACATAATTTTTTGAACGTCTGGACGGATTCAATCATGAAGCAGCGTCACAATTTGCTCTGAACCTCACAGAAACTTACTCAGAGTTTTGGGGGTTGCACATCGAAGTTTCTGAGGCCATTACATCTGAGGTCACTGCCATCCCTCAAGTGGGAAGGGCTTGGTTTGGACATCAAGTCCCCACTACTACAGCATTGCAAGACTTTTTAATAGAGGGGGAGCAGGTTTGCACATCAAGAAGAAGGATATCACTGCAGTCATTGCCGTAGCCATAGGACCAGGTTGCTATCTTCCTCAAGAAATACATCACTTGTGAAGGTAGGTACCAAACCATTTATAATTCTGAACTACCTTTACTATCTCATCTTCGCCATAGGATTCTGTTGAACATTCCATATTATCTGTTTCATGATTTACATCATACGGAGGGATTTGTTCAAGCTACTAAGCATCCACTCGCCTCACTGACCCACCATGGCCTCATCAAATTAATTATCTTGAGAACCCTTGCTCAATATAATATAACCTAGGAGCAATTTAGAGCTCAAGCTCAGGAACCGGCTCCTTTGCCTGGTGTCCCAATAGAACAAGAACAGGCCCATCCACAGCTGGGGCGACACAAACCACAACAGGAGGACCGGAGCCCCTCCAATGTAGTTGGGGGGGGAGATGAAACTGGATCATAAGAAGATCAAACAAGGGCACAAATAGAGCAATTGAGAGAGTATGTAGATAAAAATCCTGTGGAAGACCCAAATAACATGGTAGCTCCGACAGTAGAAGGTGAAATTGGAGCAGCACTAAATGCTGCGACAATTGAACCCGAAGGTGACAAAGCCATAGAAATGGAAGGAAATATTGAGCTGGTAACCATTGAATGCCCACCTGAGTGGGTAGGAACTTTGATTGAGGAACAACAGCCTGAGGAACAAGAAAATGCTAGAACTGGGGACATTCCTTCTACCTCAGCTGTGAATCCTGATATTCCAGCACCACAAAAGAAAAGGAAGAGATCAATTAATGAAATTAAGATAACCCCACCAATAATAGGGGAAATAACCAGGTCAGTTGCAGTAGAAGAAGCAGCAAGAAAGATATGGGCAACCTTAGAGGCACAGATGAGTTCCCTACTCTTGAACCCAGGCCAATTGATGCCCCACAAGGGCCAGTCGAGGAAGAGCCCCAAATTGAAGGACTTTTGTTTGAGAATACGATATTAAAAGAGGAAATCCAATTACTTAGAAGGGAATTGGAAACTTGGAAAGAAACCTGCAAGAAACAGGGTGAAACGAAAATGCACACATTGGTGGAGGCTACGGACCAATTGGAGGGATCAAATTCTACTGAGCTTAGCAAGGAAGAAGAGAGAGTGGTCTGTCCCACCTGTGGGGAAATATTTAAGGAAGCAGGCCACAAGATTGTAATTCATGCCTGTACAACACAACAGTCTACACCTACAATAGAGGGAGCTGTAGAAAAAGAAGATGTTGTCACAGAAGAACCAACATCTTTGAATATTCTTACTGAAGTTTCCACCAACTCTGGGACAGAGGAACCAAGGGATGAAATCGTTCCTGATGGTGGGGATGAAGATTGTACTTTGACCCCAGATTTCTCCCATGATACAGAAATTATAGAAGTGGAGCCACAAAGGCAAGACAATGATGAGATTGAACAGGGTACTGTCACACAAGAACCAGCATCCCTGAGTGTGCTTGTCCAAATGGCTAGCCAGATGGGAGAAGAACTTGGGATTGAGGACACTCTAGAGCTTAATAAAGAGCTCTGCACTACAACCCCAGAATGTTCCCATGATACAGAAATCATAGAAGAAGAACCGCAACAAAAAGGAGATGAAGAAGTAAGCCAGGATGTTGTCACACAAGAACCAATATCCTTGGAGTTTGTAGTAAGGAATCTTGAAATGCAACTAGAAGAAGATAAACTTGAATTGGATATCATCCCTGATATGCATTGGAGTGAAGATGAACAAGTCCAAATGCAATCCTCAGGAGATACTGAAATCCTTGAGGAGCAGCTGCACACTGAAGAAGACATCCAATCTCAGTAGTAGAAGGACAAAGAAGAATAGGGCTCTGCTCCATAAGAACTAGCACCCTCATAGCCTCTTGTCAAGACAGCAGCTAACAATCAGATGGAACATTGGATTAAAAATTTGGGGGAAGTTGTGCCATAAGAACCAACACCCTCACAATCAGTTGCTAAACTTGTCACGAGGGAACCTCAGAAAGAAGACATTGTCACACAAGAACCAGTGTCTCTAGGAGAGATGGATGCGGTTGTTGAAGAAAGTCTAGAGAAATTTGCTGACACACAAGAACCAGCAACTCTCATAATAACTTTAGATGTGCAGGGTGCCCAAAAAGAAGACACTATCACACAAGAACTAGTGTCTCTAGGAGTGATGGATGTGGTTGTTGAAGAAAGTATAGGGAAATTTACTGTCACACAAGAACCAGCAACTCTCAAAATAGCTTCAAATGTGTAGGGTGCCCAAAGGGGCACATCAAACGACAAGGTGAGGGCCGATCCCATTAGAAATTTCATCGACCTGCACTCGGACAAAGAGGAACATCATAAAGAGGAAATCCTGAACCTTACAGCAGAAGTCTCAATTCTGCGGATGGAGGTGATCAAATGGAAGAGTCAGGTGGAGGAATACCAAAGAGGGATGATTTCTCTTAGTGAGCATAGAAAAATTATCAGGGGATTGGAAGAGAATTGGGCAGAAGAACTTATGACCTAGAGAATTCGGGAAGAAGAGATATAGAGCAATTTGAGAGAGCTGAAAAAGTTCCAATTCATGCAGAAGGAAAAAGAGCAGATGTGTGCTCTCTCTCAAGAAATCCTGGGAACCAGGATGCCTTCTTCCTCTTACCCCGTCTTCCTGTTTGAACAGTTTGATTGGTTTAAATTGAAAGCTGTGAAAGAAGGGAGGTCATTTGAGATAACGACCTCAACAAAGTTTTTGGAAACATTTTTTGGAAGTAATTTTGAAGATAAAAATTTGCTGTGTGAACTATACTTGCATGAGATGGCTTTCCCTCTGGACCGCCATTCAAATATTGTCCCTTTTTTAGGGAATGTTCAGCTGAGGGATTTTGCTTCTTTTGTGAGCAATCACGCTCAGTGGGAAAGGTCTTTTCAAACCTTTTCTCACAATGAAGCTCACTCTAACCTGTGGGTTCACAGTGAGCCTCAGAATCTTGGTATTCTTCTTGCTCGGTATAAGAGTTTTCTTTCATGTCCTATCCAAACTCAGCACATAATGGGACTTCAGGAGGAAGTGATCTCTACTTGCACCAACTATATTTCCATACACCAGCAAGCAGCATTAGAAGGGAGTAAGCACAGATGGCAGGTTGCCTCTCCTATACTTATAAGCCGAGACCCCTATTGTTTTAGGAATTTTGAATAGGAACTTCACAGGGTCAAGGGCTATGTTGGATGTATCAGGGAATGTGGGGCTAATTGGTTGGGTTTGAAATTTAAATTCCCCCTCATCTGGTGGCCGGAAAAACCGTATAGAGTGGACTTCTCACTAACTAAAGCATAGGAGCAGCGATGTTGGAGGTATTGAATTGCTCACAGAGGGTTCTTAGAGAAAGAAGGGGTGCCTGAGTTCCCCTACAACTTCTCCTCTCTTCACGAACAGAGCTCAGTACAAGATTCAGATTCTGAATGATGCAGGTTGTTGCATGAGGACATGCAATAGGATAGTTGGGGGAAGATGTTGAGCCCAGAAATGGCCTCTTTTAACCACCTTCAATTACCTTTTCTTGTCCTATCCTACCCCACTCAGCATACCAATTAGACATGTTATCCCCACTCTACTCTTCAAACCACCAAGGTATGACTGGTCATTGATTTATTTTATTAATACTTATGATTAAGATAATTAAAGTTATGTATCTCTCAATGTAATAACATATTATGGTTTATAAAGGTAGTTTGAGATAAGTAGACTGTAGGAAGATTGAGCTGAACAAGTCTTGAAAATGATGGATATTCACTGCTCAAGCTGATCCTCAACCATCCTACCCTCACCCAAGGCATGCAATTCTAATGCGATATCTCAGACAGAGCTATGACAAGGCAGCTATAATAGAATGCACCATATTTGGAGATCCAGAGTACATCGCTGCTTGGGTGTAGTCGTAATCAGAAAATATCGCTACTCCTGGGATGATTAACAATTTTCCTGTGCTTTCTATTTTCTTATCATGCCACGTTTGTAACAGCTATCATCATTTAGGGCACCTGAAGATCAGAGATCTTCATGGCTGCCCCATAATAGGATCAGATGTTACAATCCACATGATACAAATATGAAGAATTGTCTCAACCCAGGGGGTTGCTGCAAATATAATTCATTCATTGTATTAGCTGTGAGGAGGAATTATGTAATTACTCTGTCTTTTAATACAAGGAGTTACTTCTGATTTAAGATCTTTACGCATGTTCAGCCAGCATCTCTGTGTGAAGGCTGGGCCCGCCTTCCAGAGAGATTGCTGAGTTAAATTAGGACTTTTTAATTCATTTGTCATGTGATGTTATGTTGATTCCATTCCTTTCATAAGTAGCTATAGTAAGTATTGATTTGCAGTGTGTTGTGATTGCATTCTTTGGAGATTTATAGTGGTATAGTGTGACAGTCGACTGAGTAGGTAATTACCTTTTATGCAATTCATGTGGTAACTCTAATAGCTCTGTTCATCCTGAGATCTTTAGTTGTCATTCCATGAATCTCTGCAACTTGTTTTTATTGTTATGATTACTGAATTTCATTCTTGCACTTCAGTTTCTTATAGTAGCCGACTCAATCTTTGCATTTGAATTCCTAGATCAATATTCAATTTACGCTTGTGGTTTTCTAGAGTAATTAGATTGAATAGGTGAATTAATCATTCAGGGATGTGAATAGGATTTCCTTTCATCTACAATTGTAATTTGGATATTATGTTTATCTTTCCATTCTTAGATCAAAGCATAGCAGAAGGTAATTGTGATTGTAGCATTTAGAAGATAAATGGGATTACCCAGATTCTTGGGATGAGCATAGTTGGACAGAGGATAGTATTGTTCAATTGCAGTGACTTTGTGTTTAAGCATATACTGTGCATTTTATCCTTGAAATACAAGACTTTCCTGGGTTGACAATAAATATTGTACACTCTGTACATTGGTAGTAATCTACTTGCATATTGGGTGCTCGACAAGCACCGGTGCTAAGTTTTAAATATCTTTTTTAGAGTTGTTAGCACCATTCTAGGTTAGACAATTGGCAGGAGAGTAGGAAAATGAAAGGAGGAACAAGTTCTGAAACTTCTTTATCATATGACCTTGAAGGGCGTAGATGAGGTCTTGTAGGTTGCACAGTTATTAAATGGAGATTGACATTGGAAAAATAGGGTTAAATGGAAATTAGGATCAACCATCGGATGAATAGGTAGGGTTGATCGACCACTGAGGAATATTTCAGTGATGAAATATGCAAGGTTTGTAAAAGTCGTGGAGGATTTCAAAATTCATTATACCGTTCAGGTTTCAACGGTCGATATTTGAAGATGTTAAATATATACAGTGAAAGCGAATTTCACAGTGGCAAATGTGTGTGGAGGACAAGCCATGTCAGGGCCGCGAAATCTCATAGGACCCACACATATGAACGGCCACGATCTTGAGCGGGCCAGATCTATGGATGAGATGAGTTTTCGTAGCCTAAACATGCATGAAATATAAAACAAGGAGGCGTTGTGAAATGCTGGTAGACCCCACACCTTTGGACGATGGAGATCTGGCGGGGATCTGATCAAACAAATCAATTTTATTTCTCGGTGAGAAGGTGCATGAAGTTTACCAGGAGGGGGGGTTGTAAAATATTGTAGGACCCCACATTTTGGATGATGGATATCGTGGTGATTATTGGATCTATGGTATTGGTCGTTTTCATGATAGAAATATTCACAAAGGTTAACAAGACCAAGGATCGTGAAATCATGTAAAGTTCGTGTCATGTAACGGTCTATATTTCCCGTAGAATATATCTATGGTTGTGGTTTATTCCGCATGATCAAATTTGTGAGGAGGAAAAATACCAATGGAGGTGCAAAATGGAGATGGAGCATGGACGAATTTGATGTTGCAGATTTTGTCTAGGAGAGATAAAACTGTTAGAGAAGTTCTAGAACTTCACTTTCATTTAAGCGAGCCTACTTCTCAGAAGCTGCATTGCCATTTTTTATCCAGTGTGTCTGCTACCTCATATTTCTTGTTTTATGTGAAAATCATAGTGAATATTCCACCTCAGGAGTTTGTTAGGATTTGAAATGATGATTCAGGATTGATTCCCAATTTTGTAACTAAAATCAGCTTTGTTTCTAGGTTGGTCTCAGGATCCCATGAAACTATAAATATACCCTCAATAGAGGAAGAAATGTTTGAAACTTTCATTCAGAAAAATTTACTCTTGGTTTTTGTATCTTTGTAAACTTTCTTGGAAGTGCTAATGAGAAATATTGTTCTGCATTTCTGAGATTCATCACGCTGTTCTACATTCAGTTCATGTTTCCTGTTTACATCATTTTTATTTATGTGATTTCCTACTAATTCTCTCTAGTTGTATATGAGGAATTCATTTCATTAAGCGCTCCGTGTATCATATATTGTATTTGTGATGTGTTTGTGATGATTGTGATAGAATTCACCCTCTATTAGGTGCTATGTATCAATTATTTTCCTTATTGTTGCTGCTGCTAAAGGTGGTTCAAGAGATTCATCCACAAATAGGTGCCTCTTGCTTCCCTGGGATTTCTCCTCTTTCTCCTACCACCCTTTAAATATATTTGACTGAATGTAACACCTACTTTGCCTCTGAATACAAAGGAGAATCCCCACTCATTTTTAGTGTAATATCCTTGATTGATTCAGGTTGTGACTCCATTTCCCAATGGTTTTTCTTTTTTGTCTGTTTCACCATCTTTAAACCTACAAATATCTTATTCCTACCAGAAATCTAGCCTTGTGAATGCTTTCTTAAATCCAAATGTATATGTGAATGTTTCTGTGACAAGGAGAGAGCCATCTCTAACTGTATTGGCTAGAATATAGTCTAAAGATTGGTTGAAATGGTTACCCCTGTGATTTCCTACCGCAACCATAGGAAAATTATAGGGTGATAACATCTTCCTATGGTTATGGTATGAAGTCACAGGGTTAACCATTTCAAACCAACCTTTAGACTGTATTCTAGCAAATAGAGTCAGAGAGGGCTCTCTCTTTGTCACAAAGATATTCACATATACATTTGTCTTTAAACAAGCATTCAGAAGGATATATTTCTAAGGAGAACAAGATGTTTATAGATTTAAAATTGTAAGAACGACATATAAGAAATACCATTTGGTCCATGGATTCATAGTTTGAATCATTCTAGGATATTACAACAAATAATGAACAATGATTTTCCCTTTTGCATTCTGAGTAAAAGTAAGTGCAATATTCAGCCAAATATCTTCAAGTGGTGGCAGAAGAAAGGAGAAAAATTCCAGTGCAGCAAGGGGCGCCTATCTACGGATGAATCCCTTGAAGACACCTTTAGTAGAAACAAAAACTAAGGGAAATGACAGAAATGGAGCATCTAACAAGGATGAATTCCACAACAATCATCACATACACATTGCAAATGCTACATATGATGAAAGGAGTTGTAACACCCTAGTTTTGACCCCGTTTGCATTAAATGTATGTGATGTATATATTGCAATGAATTGTGATGTGGAGCTAAAGGAAAAGGCCCCACCATCGATTTGGTTGTGTTATGTTTAGGCGATTGGAATCGTTGCCGATGGTATATTGTAAGATACGGGCTATATTAATTTTGGCATCATGTAAATATGCATTTTTTTAATTAAATGAACCCCAACCAGCTATGTCACTGCAACCATATTGAAAAGGGCATGATTTTCCTAAGGATAAGGGGGGAATTGTTAAACCTTAAACCAATGGGAAAAAAAGGCCATGTGTCAACCACCCATTTAAAATTGCTGATGTTAGTTGAGGGCAGTTATTGTTGGGAAGTGGTGGGTGGTCAGACTATCAGTCCTTGCCCACACGCCCACTCCACCAGTAGACTTTCCATCTTCACGTAGGTAGGAAAACCACAATTGGGATTCACTCCATTATTTCTCATCCTCACGCGTCGATTGGGATTCGCTATCATTTTCCTCATGCAGGGAGAAAACTGCCATACTCCATTGTCTTGCTCATTCTCATGCACAGGATTCTTCCTGGTTTATTTTACTCACGTAGCGAGCTGGCAGTCATGTTCTGTCACCCATGATTTTCCTATGAAAGGCCATTCACGTTTTTCTACTATGTGTGTGTTTTCCTTACCAATTTGTGGCCTGTGTATATGTTTTTCCCCTGCCCAACTGAGAACCTGCCTTTCCTCTTCCATATTTGGACTGTGTAATTTTACCTGGTGGCTTCATTGTTGAGAACGGGCTCTTGTTTTCCCATGTTGGTTGGCTGTGTCTGCCTTTACATTTTGGGGCCGCTGTAGGTTGTTTTGGAGTCGTTTTGGCCACGATAGGGCCAAGAATGGCTCAGGAATTGTTTTCCCTATCCAAGCTATCAATCACTTGTTTGACTGCGTGTATGCAATGGTTGGTCTTCGGACTATGTTGGAGTAGGGATGAGGTCTTGGTTTGCTTGATAAACCTGGTGCATTTTTGAACCACATAGACAGAGCTAGAGGGTTGGCTTTCTTCTCCACAACCCCTGAATAGCACTGGAAGGGAAGTCAGGGCCTGAGGGACTGTATAGCAAAGAAGGGACTGATTCCTTGTGTTGGGTGTGTGTGGGTGTCTTAGAAGTCATTCTAGCTCTGGTGTAGGTGTCCCTGGCTCTGTAATGAGCTCACCAGCTTAGCATTTAGCCTTTCCCAACTCCTGGATGGCCTGATAAACCCAACCGTGTTGGCTTAGCTGTGTTTTGTGTATCCTTGGATATGGGTAAGCCTTCTTGTTCCTTATTCCTTGGGGAATCATGCCCAGCTCAAGAGTGGCAGTGTTGTTGAGAGATTAAGAACCATGCTGGCCTATGGTTGGGTGGAACATTACAGCGACATAGCTGGTTGCAGGATGAGTTATTTATAAGATAAGTAACCTTGTCTATTTTACTTCTGCAATTATATTTACTATTAATAAATTATGATGAACATGTTTAATGAATGAATGTATGTTTGTTTCCATTGTGTATGATAAATAATTATGTATCTGTGCATCTTCTACTTCAATGCATTTTATTCAATTTTTATGAATGCACATGTTCATGGGGTTGGTTACCCAGATCGTAAATAGCATGGTAGCATCCTCTTCGCCGGTCGGAGGGTCGGGGACATTACATTGTGGTATCAGAGCTCTGGTTGCAGCATGGGCCTGAATGGGCCATGACAGATCAGATAGTATAGGGAGGTTTCCTTTTTCCCAGCAGCAATCAGGAATTGTGGTAGGAAAACTCAGAAAATTTTCTAAGTGCCAGAGCTATCGGCCCATTGGAATACTCAGTGACAATATCTTCCGATGCAATGGCCACTTAGTGGGAAGGCCACTCGACGAATGGTAACTGGAAAAAATTTGAAAATTTTTAGTTGAATGAGTTGCCACCATTGCGGATGTTTATACCACTATGCTTCCGACGCATAGAGACTGCGACCGTTGACGCTAGGAAATTCTAGAAAATTTGCCTAAGTGTTAAAAATCATCGGCGATCGGTGCCACTATGATGAAGTGGTCACCAAAACGTCGACGAAGATTAGTAGATGATGTGTCCACCGTTGCGAATGGCTAAGAGGACTATCCTTCTGATGGATAGATCCTCCGACCGCCGATGTCGCGGAGAAAATACATTCCGGTAGCGGAAAAACTTTGAAAACATTAGTGGTATTCATTGCTAGTGGAAGGAATTAGTTGAATGGATTGCCGCCATTACAGGTGACTAGCGAACAAACCGTTCGACGCAGCAGTTGCTAGCCATTCTGACAACTAATGGGCAGAAGAAAGTGAAGGTTCCATTAGCTGATGCTGAGGTGTTTCAGTCACCGATCGAAAGCCTAGTCAGGTTACCGCGGAGCTCAAAGTGAGATTTATTTCCACTGTTGCGGCTGCTCAAGCAACTGTGCGCCCGATGAATAGTTGGTTTGCTCACCAATACCAAGTGGAAGTCTAGTCGTTCTGCCCGTGGAAACTGAAATTAGAACATGTTCCACCATTGCGGCTACTCAAATTACTATGCAACCAATGCACATTTGATTCGCTCGCTGATATAGATCGAGATTTTAGTTGTTTCTCCGCCGAAACAACTGAAGGAGAACAAGCAACAGACCGCTGATGAGTTAGTTTTTTTGACCCCTACAATGTCGGAAATTTAATTGGGATAAGGTCCGATTGGAAAAAAAAACCAGGGCTTTGCCCTTGACCCGCCTTGTAGTGGTGCAGGGAAGCCACAAGGGGGAAATCCCCCTTGACCTCATCATCCCCCCTGAGATAGTCGTCCTTTGATGAAGAAAATTTTGTGTTTGGGAAAAAATGTCATTTTATGATTTTACCAGGAGGAGGTAAGTAATTTTGATTTGTGTAAATGTTATGCAGCTAACGGTTGTGTTGCTAACACGTTTGCAGAGTCATAGGCACCTTCAAGAGAAGTATCCCAGATAATGCAATTTGGTAAGTAAGTGGTGGTTCGGTCATGAGAACCCTTGATGGATATGATGCTCAGGATTCTTACGAGCATGCGAGAGATGCCATGGGAGAAAATGTTCGTAACGAAAATGATGACGTTGAGTCTAATGGAAGGAGATTCCAAGAGACACCGTCAAATGTTGCAGCCACCATGAGAAGCTTGATCAAAGCCCAGGAAAAGCAACATCAGTTGAATGCTGCTATGTTGCAGAGTTTGACAGACTTGCAAAGAAAGATAGACTCTGGGCAGGGTACAGCAAGACCGAAGGGTAGTAAGAGCAGTATTAGGAGAAGGAGAAGGACTTCTAGTGGATCATCTGACTCTGAAGAATCCAGCGGGGATTCAAGCTCTTCTTCTCGTCAAAGAAAAAGAAAAAGACACCATAGGGATCTCTCTTGGGATGAATTTAAGAAGGATAAACCTCCTACATTTGATGGTGAGGTAAAGACTGGACAAGAGGCTTAATCTTGGCCTCTTGGAATAAAGAAGTACTTCCAAGTTCAGGATTATTCAAGAAACATGAAGGCAAGGGTTGCCATATTCAATATGAATGGAAGAGCATCCATTTGGTGTGAACACTTCAAGCAAGTAAGGAGAATCAACGAAAGGAGACTGAAGTGGAAACAGTTCAAGAAGTATTTCAAGTAGAAATACCTCTCTGACAGATATTATGATGATAGGATTAAGGAGTTCCATGAGCTGAGATTGGGACAGAAGACCATGGAAGAGTATGCAAATAAATTCTTGGAGCTATTGAGGTATGTCTGGTACATCAGAGATGAAAAAGTGAAGGTCCAGCATTTTCTGAGTGGATTGCCTCAGTCTTACAAAGATAGAATTGAGTTTTATGAACCTAGAACTCTTGAAGAAGCAATAAGGAAGGCTAACTATTACTATGAGCAAAGCAAAGGTAAACCTGATTACCATAAGGCATGGAAGGACAAGAGGAATAAGAAGTTTGACCAAAGAAAGAAAGGTTTCAAACCTCTTAACTCCAGGAATCAGCAGAAGCAGCCATCCCAAGCTGCGAGTAAGCCAGTTGGAGTGATAGGAGAAAAACCTAAGGATCCACAACAGAATAGTGGGTCACTTCAATGTCAGAAATGTGGAGGACCCCACATGCACATAAATTGTCCACTCAAGAATGAGAGTGCAAGGCCAGCTTACAACATTCAAGAAGCAAAAATAGTGGGTCAAGTAGCAAGGGAAGTCCCTAGGATCCATGCAGCACTGGAGGACCGCTAGGAAAATCACCAGTAAACGGTGGTTGAAGTTGCAGGTAAGATTGTTGAGCAATCTGTTTCTATTTTGATTGACCCTGCTTCTACGCACAGTTACATTACTCCTAGAGTAGTGGAGATTTGTGCTTTTAAGAAAGTAAAGCATAGGAAATATTGGTTAGTTCAGCTAGCCACTGAAACTAAGAGATAGGTCAGTGAAGTGGTAGAGAAATGTCCTTTGGTCATGAATGGGTTGGTCACATGTGTAGATCTGAATGTCCTATCACTTGGTTCCTATGATGTTCTCATTGGAATGGATTGGTTGGAAGCTCATAGAGTGAAGCTTGACTGTTACAATAAGACTTTCGAATGAATGGATGAAGAAGGGAACCCAGTAGTTGTCAAAGGCAGTCCAAAGATGATTTCAGTAAGGTAGATTTTAGCAACGCAATTGAAGAAGTTCTGTAGGAAGGGTTTCCAGTTGTATGCAGCCCATATTTTGGAGGCATCAGAGGATGAAACTCTGAGGTTAGAGGACTATCAGGTGTTACAGGAATTCAAAGATGTGTTTACTGATGAGATTCCAGGGCTTCCTCCAAAGAGGGACATTCATTTCACAATTGAACTTGTGCCAAGAGCAGCACCAGTGTCCAAGACACCCTACAGGATGAGTACACTGGAGATGCTAGAATTGAAGATGCAACTGCAAGAGTTGTTGGAAAAGAAGTATATCCAGCCGAGTGTGTCTCCATGGGGAGCACCAGTTCTATTTGTAAAGAAGAAAGATGGTACACTCAGATTGTGTATTGATTACAGACAATTGGACAAGGTTAGTGTGAAGAATAAATATCCTTTGCCTAGGATTGATGACCTCTTTGATCAAATGAGAGGAGCAAAGGTATTTTCCAAGATTGACTTGAGGTCTAGTTACCATCAGGTGAGAATCAAGGATGAAGACATTCATAACACAGCCTTCAGGACAAGGTATGTACATTATGAGTTTGTAGTGGTACCATTTGGTCTCACAAATGCACCAGCTACATTTATGTGCCTTATGAATAGTGTCTTCAACAGATATTTGGACAAGTTTGTTCTTGTTTTCCTTGATGACATTCTTGTTTATTCTAAGAATGAGAAAGAGCATGAAGAGCATTTGAGATTGGCATTGCAATTGCTTAGGGAGCACCAGTTGTATGCAAAACTGAGCAAGTGTGACTTCTATAGAGATAGAATTCAGTATTTGGGTCACATTATCTCTGAGGAGGGTATATCTATGGACCCTGAAAAGATTGAAGCCATTATGAATTGGCCTACTCCAACAAATGTGATGGATGTAAGATATTTTATGGGAATTGTAGGATACTACAGGAGATTCATTGAAGGATTTTCCAAAGTTGCACATGCCATCACTTCTTTGCAAAAGAAGGGAATAAAGTTTGAATGGACATCGAGGTGTGAAGAAAGTTTCCAGCGGTTGAAGAATCTTCTCACCAGTGCACCTGTATTGAAAGTTGCAGACCTAGAGAAATATTTTGTGGTGTGTACCAATGCATGCGGAAAAAGGCTTGGAGGATTCCTTATGCAGGACAACAATGTAATATGTTATGAGTCAAGAAAGCTGAAGGAGCATGAGAAGAACTATGCCACTCATGATATGGAGCTTGTAGCCATAGTACATGCCCTCAATATGTGGAGACATTACTTGATGGGTAGAATATTCAAGCTCAAGACAGACCATTGTGGTCTGAAGTATTTGTTTGATCAGCCTACTCTAAATGCTATGCAAGCGAGATGGCTGGAATTTTTATGTGAGTTTGATTTTGAAATAAAGCACATAAAGGGAAAAGAGAATAAGGTATCTAATGCACTCAGCAGGAAGGTGCAGGAAATGCATGTGGCATCCCTTAGTATTTTCCAATCAGATTTGAGGCAGCAGATTGTTAGTCATGCTACTGGAGATGAATTGTATGAGCAGGTAAAAGACAAATTGCAGCAGCAAAGTCTTGAGAAGAGGTATGAGGGATATAAATTTGAAGAAGATGGACTTCTTACTTATAGAGGCAGAATTTATATTCCAAATGTAGCAGATTTGAGGAGAGTTGTTATGGATGAAATCCATTAAGCTCCGTATTTCGGTCACCCAAGATACCAAAAGACAATTGCTACAGCTAGAAAGCAGTACTTCTGGCCAGGAATGAAAAAGGACATGGCTGAATACATTTCCAGGTGCATGAAATGTCAACAGCTAAAGGTTGAGCATCAACATCAAGCAGGCTTGTTGTATCCTTTGCTAGTTCCAGGATGGAAATGGGAAGTTATTTCCATGGATTTTATTACAAGATTGCCGATGACTTGGAGACAACATGATTCCATCATGGTTGTGGTAGAAAAGTTGACAACGACAGCACATTTTATACCAGTGAAGTCTACGCATAATACTAATGACATTGCAAATATCTTCATGAAGGAGATTTTCAAATTGCATGGATTGCCTAAGGCAATAATCTCTGATAGAGATGTCAAGTTCATTTCCAATTTTTGGAAGGGGTTGTTTACAGATTTGGGTGCAAAGATAAACTTCAGCACTGCATACCATCCTCAGACAGATGGGTAGACTGAGAGAGTTAATCAGGTGCTCGAGGACATGCTTCGCATGTACATGATGGACAAACCAACCAAGTGGGAAGATTACTTACACTTGGTAGAGTTTGCTTACAACAATGGACAGCAGGCATCCTTGGAGATGATTCTGTATGAAGATTTGTATGGAAGAAGGTGTAGGACACCAATGACTTGCGATAACCCAGTGAATAGGGTTGTGCTTGGGCCAGAATTGCTCAAGGAAATGGAGCAAGAGGTCATAAAGATTAGGAAGAATCTGAAAGCACCACAGGACAGATAGAAAAGCTATGCAAATAAGCATAGGGTGAACAGGGAGTTCAGAGTTCGGGATCATGTTTACCTTAGAGTGAGGGAAAAGAAGAGTTCCTTGAAGCTTGGAAGTTGTGCCAAGCTGTCAGCTAGGTATTGTGGGCTGTTTGAAGTGCTTGAAATAATAGGGCTAGTTGCATATAGACTTGCATTTCCTGCTAGCACTAGAGCTCATAATGTTTTTCATATTTCGTTGCTTAAGAGATATGTACATGATCCTAACCATGTGATAAATTGGGATGTGATTCAGGTGGAACCTGAGGGAGAGTTCCAAACCGAGCCAATGCACATCCTCAACAAGAAGGTCACAATGCTCTGGAACCAAGCCATAGGGCAGGTAAAGGTGCAATGGGAGGACTACGGTCCTGAAGAGGCTACGTGGAAGCTGGAGGATGCCATGCGATTGGCACATCCATTTTTGTTCAATTATACGGAACATTGAGGCGGTACCAGTGCGACATTTTTGTCCAAATTTTGTGAAGCACTGAGGACAGTGCTATTGAAGGGGGAGGGGAATGTAACACCCCAGTTTTGACCCCATTTGCATTATATGTATGTGATGTATATATTGTAATGAATCATGGTGTGGAGCTTAAGGAAAATTCCCCACCATCGATTTGGTTGTGTTATGTTTAGGCGATTGGAATTGTTGCCGATGGTATATCGCGAGATACGGCCTGTATTAATTTTGGCATCATGTAAATATGTATTTTTTTAATTAAATGAACCCCAACCAGCTATGTCACTACAAACATATTGAAAAGGGAAAGATTTTCCTAAGGATAAGGGGGGAAATTGTTAATCCTTGAACCAATGGGAAAAAAAGGCCATGTGTCAACCACCCATTTAAAACTGTTGATCTTAGTTGAGGGTAGTTATTGCTAGGAAGTGGTGGGTGGCAGGACTATCAATCCTTTCCCACATGCCCACTCCACCAGTAGACTTTCCATCTTCACGTAGGCAGGAAAACCATGAAGGGGATTCACTCCATTCTTGCTCATCCTCACGCGTCGAATGTTATCCGCTATCATTTTCCTCATGCACGGAGACAACCGCCATACTCCATTGTCTTGCTCATTCTCATGCACATGATTCTTCCTGGTTTTTTTTACTCACACAATGAGCTGGGAGCCATGTTCTATCACCCATGATTTCCCTATGAAGGGCCATTCATGTTTTTTTGCTATGTGTATGTTTTCCTTACCGATTTGTGGCCTGTGTATATGTTTTTCCCCTGCCCAACTGAGAACCTAGCTTTCCTCTTCCATCTTCGGACTATGTAATTTCCCTGGTGACTTCATTGTTGAGAATGAGCTCTTCTTTTCCCATGTTGGTTGGTTGTGTCTGCCTTTACATTTTGGGGCTGTTGTAGGTTGTTTTGGAGTCGTTTTGGCCACGATAGGGCCAAGAATGGCTCAGGAATTGTTTTCCCTGTCCAAGTTGTGAATTGCTTGTTTGACTGTGTGTATGCAATGGTTGGTCTTCGGACTATGTTGGAGTATGGATGAGGGCTTGGTTTGCTTGATAAACCTGGTGCGTTTGGGAACCACACAAACAGATCTAGAGGGTTGGATTTCTTCTCCACAACCCTTGAATAGGACTAGAAGGAAAGTCAAGGCCTGAGGGACTGTATAGCAAAGAAGGGACTTATTCCTTGTGTTGGGTGTGTGTGGGTGTCTTAGAAGTCAGGATAGCTCTGGTGTAGGTTCCCCTAGCTCTATAATGAGCTCACCAGCTTATCATTTATCCTTTCCCAGCTCTTGGATGGCCTGATAAACCCAACCATTTTGGCTTGGTTGTGTTTTGTGCACCCTTGGCTATGGGTAAGCCTTCTTGTTCCTTATTCCTTGGGGAATCATGCCCAACTCGGGGGTGGCAGCGTTGCTGAGAGATTAAGGAGCACACTGGCCTATGTTTGAGTGGAACGTTGCAGTGACATAGTTGCTTGCAGGATGAGTTCTTTATAAGATAAGTAACCTTGTCTATTTTACTTCTGCAATAATATTTACTGTTAATAAATTTTGATTAACATGTTGAATGAATGAATGAATGTTTTCTTTCGCTGTGTATGATAAATAATTATGTATCTGTGCATGTTCTACTTCAATGCATTTTATTCAATTTTTATGAATGCACGTGTTCATGGGGCTAGTTTCCCGGATCGTAAATAGCATGGTAGCGTCCTCTTCGCTAGTCGGAGGGTCGGGGACGTTACAGGAGTGCTTAATAAAATGAATTCCTCACATATAATCTAGAAATCATTAGCAAGAATTTACACATGTGAAATGATATAAACAAGAAACACAAACTGAATATTAACACCGTGATGAATCGCATAAACTCAGAGAAACATTTTCATTATCACTTCCAAGAAGTTTGCAGAGCTACAATCTGAGCAGAGAGGCTTCAAATATATGAAAGTATAATCAATCCTTGAACCCCTTTCTTCCTCCAAATAGGTTACATTTATAGTATTATGTCTCCCAAGACCAACCTTGAAATCGAGCCTAATTAGGTTACAAAAAATGGGAATGTCTCATGACAGTTGTGAGGCGGTGCATTCACCATGATTTCTACATGAAATAGGGAATATGGAATCTCCAGCATGCTGGATAAAAATGGAAATGCAACGGCTGGATCTCAATATCACTTAACATGAAAACAACAGATTGGGTCCCTTCCAATGGTTACCTGTCGAATCATCTCGACATGTTCCTCCTCACACTTGGGTGTGCAGTGTGTATTTGGTTCTTCTGAACCTCTTGACTGTCTTCCACTGTTCTGGAAATGGTTAGCCCAGCATGGAAATTTCCTTCTCTAGCATGCATAGCTCAATGTGGTCCTTGTAAGAAAATATTTCCAAATGTGCACATGCTTCTTTGAAGGAAAAAAAGATTTCAAATTTGTCGGCTAATTTGTCTACAATTACCATGCCGGATAGTGGCTTATTCATATCTGTAAAATTTGTTTGGTATTATCTACATGCAATCAGTTTTTCATATTATTCATCCTTAGTCAACATAGCACCCTTTTCTTTCAGAAATAAAGGGAGCCCTTTCTTAAATAGTGGGTCAAACATATCAATAAATAGTTTCACTTGGTGAGCCAAAATATCAACCTTTTCCTGGGCTGTGTCCAAGTGGCGATATTTGTTTATAATCTTCCTAGCCCAAGTCATGACCAAGATCATGTCTTTGACATTTTATTTCTTTAGGTCATCCTCTGAAAAACTATTTAGAAAATCAATAGCATTTTTTGCACAGTCAATTGGTTTCTTATTCGTTTTTTCTCTTGCTACTATCAGAGCCTCTCTAGAAGAGTGTATCCCTAATTCCTTATCCAAAATATAGTCCAAGTAAGGCCTAAATTTTTTTGCTTATTCTATAATGGCATCCCATATAATATGTTTTCCCCTTGAACCTGCAGTTGGCCTGGAATCTACTTAGTCAATTTTTCATTCTTTGTTTGCAGATATTGACATTTGGCCTCCCAAGCATTAGACTTGGATTCCCAAGTTCTCCTTTCTTTCTCTCTTTGCAATGATAGGTTCTCTAGGGTCTTGTTTTTGCTTTTCAACCCAGTCAATTCTAAATCATTAATTTTTACCTGAGGCATGGCTTGGACTATGGCATGTTCATCGGATTGAGCTACAGGAGAAATAATCATGTCTGCAAGCTCTTTCTCCTTCTCCTATAACTTCCTCTCTATCTCCTCATATTTTCCTTTCCAAACCTTTTCACTTTCCACCACTAAATTCATGTATTTATGCCATTGCTTTTCCTTTTCAGCAGACTTTAGTAATTTTTCCTTATAGTCAGTCAACTCATTCTTCAGGCCTTCTTTTTCATTCTCTATCTTATCCAGTTCTGGTCCTTCTATCAACTGAGTAGAAGGAATTTTTAACTTCTTTTTCAGCAATTGGATGGCATTCTCTTTTTCATCCAATATTTTTTTAATGCCCAATCTCTTTTCGTCATTTCCCCCAGTAGCTAGAAGATCTATTTACATCCTTTTTATATGTGCCTTATGTGCTTTATTTTCCACTTTTCCCTGTCTTAGTTGGTTCTCAATTCTTCTCTTCGTAGTTTCCAGCTTAGACAACTTCAATGTGGACTTCAACAAGTTTCTAAATAGAATATCCCCAGTTGTTTTTTGAAAATTAATCATTTCTACGATAGGAATGTCCTCCAGGTCCATATTTATTTCATCAACCTTGCTATTGGTTGCTAATGCCAAGTTTAAAGTGTTATGGGCTTGGTCTCTGACAACAATAAGTGACAAATCTTGATTTGAGATCTTTCTTACTTCTGAGTATAGCTTTAGTGCTTCTTCTGAACACACCTCCTTTGTGTCATCCAATAGCTCCATCTTGCTCCTAAAATTGTGAGGTAGAGTCCATTGGTGTGTCAGTGAAGGAATACTCCCTAAACTCAAAGATAGGTCCAGTTATTTTGACCTTCTGCTTTCCTTTGTCCTTTGATGTAGTTTGGATCAGTTGTCCCTCTACTTCAACTTTCTACCTCTTGGGAGTCCTAGCTATTTCCTCTTCCTCGGTATCCATGGCATCTGAAAGATCTCGTTTACTTTTTTTCTCTGAGTGGCTGAATAGGGGTGTAATGTTTACAGTTGTTGCAACCAACTTAGAAATAGTAGGCATCAAAGAACTAATCTCCTTTACATAAGAACTTGAGTCCTCTTGTACATCAATATCTTTGGGATTATCCTTTGGATAGTCATCCCAATTGGAAGCATCTGCCAACCCAACCACCTCTACATGCTTGAAATGTTTTCTTTTCATAGATTTCCTCTTGTTTGAGATGACCTAATGAGGGTCATAATCAACTGCAGGCTCTGTAGGAAATCCCATATCCTTCAATAAGTTCTCAATAATTGGAAAATTGTTTTCACTCTTGAGAGTAAAAGTCCCTACTACGTAGGGATACTTAATATTAGTAGACTTTTTAAACTTCAGGAAGTGTTTTGTTTCTACTATCAAATTCTGCCTGATAAACTCCATGGAGAATACTCTAGAGGTTAAAAAGGATGGCAACATATACGGTGGATAAGTGATGCCATACAATCTGATCATGGTTCCATTTTAAAATAAGAACCAGTCACCTACCCTACTATTTGTAGAGAACTGCAGCTTAGTTCTCATCTCTCGTAATACTCTGGGAAGCCTCTTTTGGAAAATGGCATTATATATCTCAGTCATGAGGAAGTTCATGAATTTTGAGTAATCCTTAATCACCTCCTTGGTTAATACCATTTCTGGTAATTGTGCATTCTCTTCATTAAAAGAAAGGAACATTTCTTAGAAAATAATATTGGAACCTAAAGGTTTTGGTATTGATGAAGTCCATTTACTGAGAATAGATAATTTCAGCTAAGAACTTGTCGAACTTAAGACATGAAACCTGAAATGTTTGACCTAGCTCATTTGACCTAATTGGGCAAGTTCTTAAGACAAAATACAAACTCGTGAGAGGCTCGGTGATGTATTTTTCGGTGTCTAGACCTAAGAACTGGCTTAATAGAGTGAAAGTACACTGATTTTCCTCATTGAACAGGCTAGAATTGATCGGGAATGGTTGTTCTAACATATTTACATCGGGATTGAAGCATTTATTGAAGAAATATTATTTCTTTTCCACCAAAGAATCTATGAAACACTGAAGTATAGACTCTTCTTTATAATCCTGGGCTTTTAGGGTAAGACCCTTAGGGACCGACATGGTTTTTCTAATAATTGAAGGGTTGATAGGGCACATGACTATGGAGCTGGTAGTGTCCATAATCACTCTCTCCGAAAGAGAGTAATTATCGGCACACCAAGCCACGAATTTTGGGAAACTTGGGGTTTGGTCAGTTGTGAAAAAATGGAAGTAATACTGATGAATGTTATGCACATCAGTCCCATGTTCCTTAAGGAATCTTAGCTTATCCTTAACCTCACCAATGGTTTCATTCAACAAAAGTGTATCGACTACCTCAACATCTCTATCTTCGAAATATTCTTCTACTTTCTGATATCCAAGGTCCTGAACTTCCATACTTTCAACTTGAGCCATTTTATAGTTTAGGAGGGGACAAAATGTCTACCTGGTGATTTTGACAAGTGGATGAACGTCATCGTATGAGATTTATTCTCCTGCACTGTTCTTGTTCTCACTTTTTGATGTTGTAGAATAAAATAATTCCACAAATTCATGTGCACAGTATTTTTATACCTTTCTACATTCTTACCCACCTCTCATCTTTGTTCTGCAAAATGATCTCTGGCCGCAGATCTAAACCTTCAACAATCTGAACCATCAAAAGATGTGGCATTTCCTAAGCCATTTATCCTTCCAAGATGAAATCCATGCTATGATTTTATACACCTTGGTCTCCATTTCGCATCCATCCTCTTTTTATTTCCCATCGCATATTTAAACTGTGGAACAAACGACGGTCGCTAATCTTTTCTACAAGCTATCTCAACCGTCCAAGGATGTGGCCTTTACCCTATTTCACACTCCATCAGCTTGCTAAACCTAGCACAAATTCTCATCATGAAATGGAATAGGACCATTGATCTAAAATTTGGTGGATCTTTGTTGTCCAAAGATGTAGGGTCTACCATATTTCATTGTGCCTCACCCTGCTATACTCCGCACACATTCTCACCGTGAAATTTATCAGGACCATTGATTAACTTTCCTCCAGATCTCCACCATCTGAAGGTGTGGGTTCTACAAATATTTCAAAATCCAAACATTTCTTATCCCTCGTGCACCTTGCAGCTGTGAAATGCATCTCCACCATAAATCTAGCCTGCTCAAAACTGTGGTCATTCAACTATGCGGGTCCTATGAGATTTCGCGGCCCTGACATGGCTTATTATCCATGCAAGTTTCTTCCATGAAATCCACTTTCACTGTAGATATTCAATATATTTAGATATCGGTCATTGAAACATGAAGGATATAACAAATTTCGCAATCCTCCATGTCTGATCCAAATCAAAGGTCATGAGATGTGAATTAGTGGGATCGATCGCGCAAAGGATGACAGGATGTCTTTGCATTGTGTCGGGGAGTTCTGAAGAATTTTTAAGGTCGACATGGTGATAGGGGAAAATTGCAATCCATCCAAAATGTTTTATTTAGGTGCAGCTCAAGCTTTCATATTGTTAGATATTAAGAATAGAGGAAACTTGGGAACTTTAAGGTTCTCATTACGTGGATGTCTAGGGAGTTGGAAAGACTAATCCACGGGGGTGGAGTCACTGGCATGTCTGATGGGAATGGTATATGTGACCAAACCATACTATTTGCATCAATTCTAAAGGTTAATGTCAGAAGTCAACATGGAAAAGGTGTTGAACCCCTGAATCACGGGGATGACTCAAGGAAATTATGTATGTTGTCGTGGGTTGTTTTGTCACTACCCCTTGAGTGGGAAAATGGTTTTGCATCACCATCGGAGGATGGATTAAATGAGGAGGGTTACGATGCACCTGAGGGGAAGCAGTTGTGTCTTAAAAATTAGCATCATCCCAAAGATGGTATGCTCTTTCTAAGTGTGGGAAATTATGTGTGTAGTGTCCATAGACATTATAGAAAGAACATGGGTGGTTAGTCCTCAATTATGGGTTATTTCCTTTCTTGGGGGGTTGTTTAGGATCCTGGCTGGTAGGATATACTCCATTATTTCCTGGGAGGTTAGGAGGTGTTATTCCCCATCCCCAATGTTGATTTTTTCCATAGTTCCTACCTCATCTTCAATTACGTTTCCCTTGTTGGACATTGGGGGCTAGTGTAGGTTGTGTCTGGTTCTACTTGGTGTAATATTCCATTTATGAAATGGGAGGATCTTGAGGTGGTACTTTTGGTGGAGATACTAGTGGTGGGATATAATAATAAGTTTAAGGGCCACCGAAGGCGCGTCCAATATAGACTGGTCCATTGGCATGAGGTGTAAAGGTTGAATGCACATAATAGGGTGTTTCTCTAGAATGTGAGGATGCATGAGACAAATCAAGGCCACAACTTGGAGTGGGAAGTGAGCCCATTGAAAGTTGTAAAACACTAGGGGTATTGGAATACATAAGATTCATCAGAGGAGGGAAATGCACATAGGGTTTGACAACTGATATGACAGTGCCAATGACAGTGTCTATGGCATGTGATGCCCTCAGCGGATACTTCCGAGAGGAGTCTCTACAAGGGGCATCATGAAGGATGGTGTAAATTTAAACCGACTATGTGTAAATAAGGTCGAACTATTGGTATTTGAGGATAGATTCCTCCTCAATATGTAAGCACTCTAATACTATATCCTTGGTAATGGCATGGATTGGGGACTTCAAGAACCAAGCCAAGAAAATTTTGTCATCAGGTTTAATTGTGCATAAGCTTCACTGCCTACACCACTCATGATTTTTGCATGTGATGTGGGTAGTAGTATTTTTCAAGAGAGGAGTATATCTATGCCAACATCATATTGGATGAGAAATTGGAAGAACTATAGGAAATTGGATGCTAGGGATGCAAATGTGTCCCATGGGGTTGTTCATCGTACCACTTAGCTACATCATATGTAAAGGTTCTTTGTAGTAGGTGTAATCAAATTTAATCATCCACTATGGAGTAATAGGAATACCATAGGTGGAAGGACATGATGTGGTTATGAAGGTCCTCCCTACTCTTCACTTGAAACTTGGGGATGTAGGAGGGAATTTCGGCAGGCATCGAAGGTCAATTAAAATCGTGGTGAATCGGGTCATTGGTCAATCAGGAAAAATTAGGGAGGTTGAGACTAGGCATAAATGGCAGAATTGCAAACATGGGTGCTCTGAGTGGAGGAAACGTCATGGGAGGGTTCCTGGTGGGACCATGTGGGTGTGGCTCATTGGAAATTTGCTTGATATGAAGTCACATGTTGTAAAGGAGGTCACGAGTTCAAATCACACTGAGGATTACTTTTGTCCCATGCTTGCGAGGGTTTGTGGGGTACTTAGGGGTATCATGGTAGTGGAAATGGACCCCTGGGCCCAGTGTCATGTAAGTACTATCCCAATCCCTAGTTTTTTATTCCCCTAGGGTTCCTTGGGGATGGATTCCCTAGAGGAGACTTTCTAGTGGATGGGTTCCCCATTATAGTGTGTCCATTGGATGGGTTCACCAAAGTAGGGTTCTAGATAAGAGGTATCCAAATGGTTGGGTTCCCTATAGGAGGGTTCCCTATGGAGGGGTTCCTGGTGAATGGATTTCCCATGGAGGGGTTTCTTGTAGGAGGATTCCCAATGGTTGGGTTTGTGGTAGGTGGGTTCCTTGTAAGAGGGTTTTTGGATGGGAAATTTCCTATTCTCGATCCACATCCAACTAATACTTCATAAAGGTTTCAAGGCTACCATCACCGGATGAAGGAATGTGAAAATCCATGGGGATATGTGTGGGTGGGTGCATGGGTGACTCAAATTGAGAGGATTTAGAATCAAAATCAAATCTCTCAAAAAAGTAACTAGATATAGTGAATGATATTGAACAGGTATCCATGAATGTACTATAAGGAACCATATTGTTATAGTTGATTTTACCACACATGGTAGATCACACCTTTATGGCCTCCCATGTCCCTCTGCAGACTCTTTGGACCCGCCTTGCTCAAATTATACTTTGATGATCCAAGGAATTCCCTAAAAATACAAGTTTATTTCCATACACGGGTTTTAGCTTAAAATCCATGTGTACCTACATATTTCTCCACTGTATCCCATGTACATCGGGATATAAGCATAAAAAAAATATTTGGAGTTTTCCTCAATGATTATGAATAACTCTACTCTTGGGCTTCCATATGCCTGGAAATGCTCCGACTCTACCCTTCATTTCCTATTGAAGGCCTGTATATTGATCCTCTTGGATGCATTAGAGGAGGAGAACATTTGAGAGCAAAGAAACTATAGTTCATTGTTGCCTCATTCATACATGCTTGAGTATGCATCCATTTGTCCTTTTGAGCACACATTGCTGCTCTTCCCAAGATTTCCATTGCTTTGTAATCTTGCCATTGAGATGGAGGATTGAAGTGGTGGAGGACTCGGTTTATCCATTTTGACAAGGTTCTGATAGAGTTTGTCATTGTTATCTCTGTTCATTATTAATAGAAATATCTATTTCTCGTCCATTACATGTGTATTACTATGAATATTTTATCCATGGATGTAGTTGTATTTGATTATGCATGTTGGATTTATATATGCTAGAGTATGCCTAACACTTAACATATATCATTCTTGCTTTGTACATTGTTGTTGAGGATTAATTGTAGGTGCAAGCATGGTTAAAATATCAATCGGGATCTACTACAACCCTTTGAAACAAGGTATGTTCTGTATCCCTTAGTGTTAGTGGCATTTATTTCTCTTGCATATTGAATTAGATTGATTTCTGGTGTCATTAAATTTGTTGTGGTATATCCCAAGCCATAGGAAGTTTCTCACTGTAACAGAATTGGTGACTCCATTAGGGAGGTTCCTTGTTTTTCTTTGGGGTTTACGTGCACAATGTGCTTGAATTGCTCTATGTTTATTAGTGTTTATGTTTTGGGTCCAGAAGTGTGTTATCCCATTACTGTCTTGTGAAGTAATTTCAGTATTAGCTTATCATTTTACCCTCTTTCTCTTGATGTATGTGAGTTTTTTCTTTATAGTGGCATATACATGCAGTTTTTCCTTAAACAGTTGCGTATACGCATGGTTTTCCTATGAACAGTCGCATATGCCCCTCTTTTGATTGTGAATTTGATGTTTTGGAGATGATGGGTGGGTTTTGAATGTTGTTAAGTCTTCTTGGATGCTTTTGAGCTCTTTCTACAGCCCATGTTTCTGACCAAAGACCTTTTTTATTTGATTTTTAGGTAAAATATGTTCTTGTCATCCTTATATTTTTGTTTTGGTATTAGTGCATTAGACCTTTTTACCTCAGTATCTTGCTTGGCTTGTGTTTGTGTTATACCAAAATCCTCTCATCATCATGTCATAAGACCTTTGACATACCTATTTTCCCTTAATCCCAACACTTGGAGTGGAAACCCATGCTAATTGTCAATCCTTCATGAAAATTCCCAGCACCGTGCTTTCCCTGTTGTCCAGGAGTGGTACCTTGTTCGCACTGCCTATCCCTTGTTGCCCACAAGTGGTGCCACCGCTCAACCATCCCTATCCATTGAGCCTTATAAATACAAGCTCATATCCATGGTTGAGGGGAGAACTCTTAAGGTATTGTTATGCTATTGGATTGATTACTTGGCCCAAGCCATTGGAGAGCATAGAGAGCTAGATTCGGAGCTTATGGGGATGAGAGTGTTTGTTTTCATGGAGATGCATGTCAACACTAAGGCTTGGTTGTAAACTTCTCCATTTTTATCTTAATGCAAGTTGATTTATGTCCCACATTATTGTTGTTGTTTGATTTCACATGTATATTGTTAGATTCCTTAGTCACTAACATGGATCAGTAGATTATATTCTGGTAGCTTTGATGTGTTTGTGTGTTTAAGATCATTGCAGGTACACAAGATTACTATCGAAGCATCATATTCCAAGTATCTATGGCATCCAGGGAGGGTCTTTGACCTCTGTTCTTCGTTTGTTCTGGATCTAAACCATTCAGACCAGTGGAACACCTTATTGTCCACAGAAGGTAAAATATTCCAGCTAACAAATTTGGTGACTCCCCTGGGGAATTGATATATGTATCAGTTGTTCTGATCTTCCTCAGTTCTCAACTCTTGTCCGAATCTAGGCTCTTTCTCCAACTCTCTTCAGTCAGATTTGCTTTCCGACTTAGTTAATTTGGGTTTGAAACTTCCATATATATTCATATTTGAGTCATTTTGACCTTTTATGCTCTGTATCCATACTCAATCTAGCAGTTTTTTCCTTGATCTAGTCCTTTTCTAACTTGATCTATCGTTCTCTTTGTGTTTTGGTCTTCTACAAGGAAATACACCTATGCAGTGTACAAGGAGCGGTGCCACCGCCTAAACAGAGTGGGAAGCATGCAGTGCCACCGCATGTATCCCATTGGTGAGAAGTGGTGTTGGGATAGAACCGCCCTGTCAACACCTGAGAAGCATGGTGCTAGGTAGGCATCATTCCAAGGCCCTTTTTACTCATTTTTTTTGTAAAAATTTGAGTTGTGTTGCTTTCAGTCATGCACTGTCAGGCTTGTGTGACAGAATCTGATGCTTGTGGCCTGAAAATTTTATGGTTTAAGATTGGTTTGATTCAGAAATTCAAAATCTAGATTAGGATTTTTTATTGTTCATCTGTTTCTATGCTTTTTGGTTATGTTTGTGAAAGGATTTCTTGTTTTCTAAAAATATTAGGGTGTTAGTAATATCTATTTTTGTTTCTGTTATATAGACTAGAAGAAGAACACTAGATTAGCTTCTAGGTTTCATTTCTTGTTTGCATAGTAAACTTCTTTTCCTTCCTTTAAAGAAGAAATATTTTTACTGAGACTAGGTTATCATCATTTTGCGTTGGACATTGGTTCTTTGATTGGATTTACAAGCTTTCAGGATCTTCATGTTCTTTCGTCTCTTATGCATTTAGAACTATCCCAATCAAAATAAAAAATATGGTAGTTTTAAGTTAGATTTGCTTATGTTTTGAGAAAATTGAAAATATAGAGTGCATTTGCATATAGTGTGTTTTTTGTTTTTCTTTTAGGAAAAGAGATTCTTCCCCTTCTTATTGCTTTCAGAAAAGAGAAATCAATTTGGAAAAGTAATGCTTGTCTTTGATTTTGTGTTCAAGACTATTGTTTGGAAGTCTTTTTTGGTTTTGAAAGAAAAGAGAATACTCTCTTTCCCTCTCATAAGTAGGCATACTGAACGGTAAAGTGAAATATTTGCACAATCATACTGCATGGTTTTACTTTTTTGTCAAAACATCATGCATTCACCTAACCATCCACTTTAAAATTAACGGTATTTATAGGTTAAAATTTACGTAGCAATTGGAGTGATAGGTTAGAGACGTGTTCGGGCGTCGTTAAGTGTACGATCTGTCGTTATTTGTCCGCATTACATCTCAGGACTCGCGCGGTTCTTCCACGTACCATCGGTATATCGAACGGCCTTTCACATACCCTTGAGGTATATAGAAAGGTACTTCACATACTCAATTGTATATCGGAAATCCCCGTGTGTATGGTTATGAATTAGATAGCACTACTACCAATTCGAGCTCCCACGTACCTTGAGTATATCGAGAGACCCCACTAGGATACCCTATCCATCTGAAAAAATCCCTTTGGCTATCTTTCTTGGAGCCATACACCAAAAATAGCATTCAGGGAGTTACTACGCATGTAACCTCGAGGTATATCGCAAGTGGCACCTTCTTGACAATCCTGGTGAGAGACTTGACTTTTTGAAATCCTTCTATCATTTCAAGTGTGCTTGTTTTGACCTATAGCTTATGTAGGGAAATTTTTTTTTGGTGTTTTTTCTAGATTTTCAGACCCTAGGTTAGATAGGAACTGTACAAACTGGCTGAGTTAAGATAGTCCAGAAGAGAACGGGGCTTGCCACCTGATTTTACTCCTGGTTCAAGAGAAAATCCAATGGAATATATCGACCAAGGAGCTGCTACTACCTCCCAAGTGGGAGATAATGTGGTTGCAGAAAGTGGAGTACCATATTCTTAACACTCGCCTCCCTTGGTCCAACAACCTTCTTAGGGAAATACCTCATTCCATTCTCCCACGAAAGGTCATGTTGACGATACAACCCATATGGATTATGGTCCCAATGCTCCATTTTGGGATACCTCTATAGGACATGCCATTGCCTCATTTGGCACCTATTTAAACTCTTATGAAGATGAAGAAGAATGTAGGAAATATTATGCTACCATTCTCTATGCATAGGAGATTGACAAGCAAATAGATGAACGATTAGGCCCGAGACCATCACGTTCCACATCTGTTCCTGTGGGATATCATTCATCGATTCTATGAAACCCATTGAACTGACTATAGATCATGTAGTAACACCACACAACCCAGGTCAAATTATCACCCCTATCACCTCTCATGTTATTTTTGTCCCTAATCCTCCCAGGTCTTCTGCACCTGGGGCCCAACCTTCAGTTCCTGTTTCGTTAGTACCTTCTAGTGTCGGGGGACAACCCCCAGCATGACCTACGTTATCTGGCACCGAAATTGTACCTAGTCAAGGGCAGACCTCTAACATAGAACCATCTATAGTTTATGTTCCTCCCACCCATACTAATGTGGTTAATCCCCCATCCAGTTTAGGTCATCCCTTCAGGGCACAACCTGTAACCATTCAAACTTTTGGAGGCTATGGTTATCAAATAACTGTAGGTAATCATCCACCCAATCCTACAGGAATGCCTTATGTTGGAATTCCATATCCTAGTAACACTTTTACACCATGGGGGCAACCCAACTAGTCTTACATGCCAGCTATGGAAGGGATACCTGTACATACTGCGGGAGGTGTCGGAGGACCACCTTATGGAGGTCCTCCCCCTGGGGGGCCTAATGGTCCCAAAGGATCTGGAAACTTTCCTCCTTTTGGTCCTAGTGGTCCTAGTGGTCCTGGGGGGCCTGGTGGCTTTCCTCCTTATGGCTCTGGAGGGTCCAGTGGCCCTCCGCCTAGTGATTCTAGAGGATCTGGAGCTTTAACTCCTAGTGGCTCTAGAGGGTTTGGTGGTCTGCCTCCTGGTGGTCTTGGTGGTCCTGGTGGCCCTGGTGGTCCTCCTCCGGGAGGCCCTAGTTGTCCTAGCAATCCTGATCCTAGAAATCAACCCCCTGTGGGTGGATTTTTCGTTAGTTCTTCATCACAACAACCTATTTTTTAGTCAACTTATGGTCCTATTGGTAATTATATGCCATATCAATATTACTAGTCTATGCAACCCAACCAACAACTACCTTTCCTAGAAACTTTGGACTTGCCTAACTTGTCCAAGTTGATTAATGACCCCATTCGAAACAATCCCTCGTGGCCTCCCATTCCGGTAAAGTTACCATCGGATATTCTGAAATTTGATGGGGAGCAGGGAGACGAACCGAAGAACCATGTTATGGCATTCCATTTGTGGTGTTCTTCAAACTCCCTCATGGATGAATCCATTCGGTTACAACTCTTTCAGTGAACTATGTCTGGTACAGCCGTGAAGTGGTACATTGAACTCCCACAACATTCATTTGTGGATTTTGGCTCGTTGGAAATCGTGTTTCTTACACACTTTCAGCTCCCTATTCATTATGAAATAGGCACTAATCTTTTAAATTCGCTATGACAGAACACCTCCACCCACATATTTGATCACATTCATGAGTGGAGAAGGTGGAGAAGGCTTATTGAGGCCCCTATTTTGGATCAGTTATTAGTTGATTGGTTTACCAAAGCCTTGTTGCCTCCTATTGCTTGAGATGTGGCTATGGGCGGTGCCATTACTGAAGAGCAGGCTATTAGTCAGGATCAATACCTAGACTTGGTTTATTCCCAGTATGGAACTCTTTATGACCTGATTCCTCAAGATCCTCGCCCCAGCATCGATCCTACCAAGCCACCAGCAGAAGTACCTATCGATGGGATTGTTGGTTCAATCTAGTCCCCGTCTGTAGTGAAACCTGCCAAGCAACCCCAAACTAACACCCCTACTCCTTCGACTCCTAAGGTTTCCGTCGAGGTCAAATCTATTCAAAGTACTCAAACCTTGGATAATAATAAAAAGAAGGGTAAAAATAGAAATAAAAAAACCTGGAAACTAACAGGAGACTCCAAGACCAACCGATAGTGATAACAATAAAGGGAAAAGGAAGGAAAAATATCCCTGTCTGCTATGCGGGGGTGACCATTTTTCAAAGGAGTGTCCTCGTCGGGACAAAATCTCCCAGTTTCTGAAGTCCAATCCCACACCTACAGTACATATGGATCCTTTTCCCTCTCAACAACAACTGATAGACCACATGTCTAATCAGGGTAACTCTAGTTCATCAGAGGAAATTCATATGATGTCCTCAGATACCATCAATCTACAAACTCGAAGTCAGAATTATGACAAACCTGCAAATAAGAAAGACGATCATTCTTCTTTAGGGAAAAATCCCTCTACTAGTTCTCCAGAATCCTCATCTACTTTCCCCTTATATATCGAGAATCCTACTCTCGACATGATTTTACGTCCACCTAAGAGTACTCTTCGGAAGGATGTCTTTACTCCCAATGCCCGAGCTGCTCAATTTTATAATGTGGTTGAAGATCTCGCTCAGGCACCTTGTGCGATGTCTACCTTAGAAGTACTCCAAAGTTTCCCTACACAACGCAAAAACTTGTTGACAGCATTAGGAGCTTTAGACCCAGATAACACTAACTTGATTCATTTCAATGTTGAGAACTATAAGCCTAGATTACTGCATAAAATTGCTTTTCAGATCATTACAAAAGTAGTGGGAAAGAAAGTTTTTCAAACGATACTAGATGAAGGATCTTTGACCTTGGTTTTATCTCTGACTTGTTGGAAGGCTCTCGGTTCTCCTGAGTTTGTAACATCACCTATGACCCTCAAGGCCTTTGATTGACGGGGTTTCCAACCCCATGGTCTCATATCATCCATAGCAGTCAAGCTGGGGGGAAAAGCATTTCCATTCAAGTAGAAGTGGTAGATGCCCCTTTATATTACAACCTCCTTCTAGGAAAAAATTGGTTCTATGCCATGACTGTTGTCGCCTCAATAGTATTCCGAATAGTCCAATTTCTGCATCTAGGGAGAATTGTTACTATTGATCAGCTTGATTTTCGTACATCAGATGTTACTACCGCCATGGCTAATAAAATCCCCATGTTAGGCCAGTCCCCTCCTCCTTACTAGTTGATTGGGGTAGGCATGTTGAAGGATTCATCCCTTATGGGGATTTTTCCATCCACTCCTCCTAGCACAGATACCACAACAGTCCATATCATCACCTCATTTGATTATGAGCCTAAGGGTAAAAAAGTTGTTGATACCACCTCATTGAGTCCACACGAAGCTATGTATGACAACATTCAAGCCTTTTCTGATGATCACACGGATGATCTTCATCTAGTGGCTTCAAATCCTTACCATTTACCGTACTGGTTAGAACCTTCTCTTCCTATTCTATATTATCTTTCTGAGTCTTTTCCTTCCGATGAGTCCATTATGGAGATCATGAATATGGATGAGCCCATTTGGGAGGATCAACATCATAGATCCATTTTTCTCCCCAACACCAATTCGGTTAGCCATGATTTTACATCCTTGTTTCCTATTGATATTTTCAACATACCCCAATTTAGTCCTATATTGTTGCAAGATACAGTTTATGAAGGAAACCTTTGCAACGTTACTTAGATGAATCCGATTGACATATCAGCCAAGCCTGATACTATCGAGCACGTTCATGTTGGGAAGAACTGCTCGGTAGATGAATCTAAAGCATACAAGGCACTTTTTAAAGAATTCTATGATATTTTTGTCTGGTCCTATGAAGAGATGCTGGGGATTGACCCATCCATTGTGGTCCATGAGATTAAAACCTATCCCATGACTAAACCTATCAGGCAAAAACTAAGGCAAGTCCATCATCGAAAGGCCGCAGCTATTAAAGATGAAATTGAGAAACTTCTCAAAGATGGGTTTATTTATCCTGTACCCCTGACAGAATGGGTATCGAACACTGTCCCTGTCAATAAAAAGCAGGGCATCATTAGAGTCTACATTGACTTTAGGGATTTAAATAAAGCTTGTCCCAAGGACAGCTTTCCTACCCCACACATCAATCAGATTATCGACAACTATGCTAGAAGTGTCATCTTTTCATTCATGGATGGCTTCTCTGGCTATAATCAGATTGAGATATTACCCTCCGATCAGCATAAGATGGCATTCATTTTCCCATGGGGAAACTTTGCATATAATAAGTTACATTTTGGCTTGAAAAATGCTAGAGCCACATTCCAGCGTGTGATGTCCTATGTGTTTCACGATATTAAACATATTAATGAACCATACCTTAACGACCTCCCTGCTCATTCACAGCGACGGGAGTACCACCCTGGTCATCTTAGAGACATATTCCTGAGATGTCGTCATTATAATATATGGCTCAATCCGCATAAATGTGTTTTTTGCATTGAGACGGGACCTATGCTAGGCTTTGAGGTATCCAAGGATTGCATCTGGATCGATCCTTTGAAGATTGCCGCTATTTTAGATCTACCAGCCCCAACTAATCTCCTTGATCTCCAAAGTTTACAAGGGAACGAAAATGTTCTCCGTCGTTTCGTGTGCAATTTTAGAGAGAAAACACATGGTTATCTATGTCTCCTCAAGAAGAACACTCCATTATTCTGGGATGAGCAAGCCCAATGTTCCTTTGATAATCTTAAGCACGCTCTGACTCATTCACCCATGATACACCCCCCGAATTATTCATAGGACTTTTTCTTGTATATTGTTGCCTCCGCTACTACCATCACCATGGTTTTAGTGCAGGAAAATCTCCATGGTCAGGAGCATGTGATTTATTATGCTAGTAAGAATCTCATGGATTCTGAAACACGCTATTCACATGTGGAAAAGTTAGCATTGGCCACGGTCATTGCAGTACAAAAATTTTGTCACTACATTCTGCTCCGCACTACCACCATATTGGCAGACCAGAACCCGATGTATTACATGCTGAATCATCGGGTGCTTAGGGGAAAGTACTCCCATTGGATATTCATACTTCAGGATTTTGATCTAGAATTTTCCAAAGCCACATCAAAGAAATCCCTGGTCTTTGCCAAGCTTATGTGTGATATTCCCTGTGCATCGACGGAATCTAAGCCCAGTGATTCATTTTCAAATGAATTCTTGTTCCTAATTAGCACTACCGATCCTTGGTATGGATATTTTCTTATTTATCTCCAAACACAACGATTTCAGCCACATTTATCCCGCAATTATCGCCACCATATCTGTCACCACGCGAAGTACTATCTCATCCTGAATGATACCTTGTATAGACGTGGGATTGACTCAATTCTCCAGTGATGCCTCACCCATGAGGAGGCTGAACATGTGTTAAATGATTACCACTCTAGAGCATGTGGCAATCACTTATCTGGGATGGCTATAGCCCAGAAAACCCTTCGTGCTAGTTGTTTCTAGCCTTCTATCTTCAAAGACTGTCATGAAGCTATTAAGAAATGCCCACCTTGTCAACACTTTTATCCTAAAAAGCACACCCATCCTGCTCCGCTACACCCCATCATTGTTGTTGGCCCATTCACCAAATGGGGGATTGAATTCATGCATTATAATCCTACCTTAGCCAGGGGGCATGGTTACATCATCGTAGCCATTTATTATTTCACAAAATGGGTTGAGGCCATGCCTACATATGTAGAAGATGGTAAGACTACTGCTCTCTTCTTGTTCAACCATATCATAGCTAGATTTGGAGTTCCGCGGTCCATTGTTACTGATCACGGATCCCATTTCCATAATCAAATGATGGAGGAACTGAGTGCCAAGCCAGGTTTTCGCCATGAAAACTCTATGCCATATTATCCATAAGCTAATGGTCCAGTAGAGGCCATTAACAAAGTTTTGAAAACTATGCTTCGTTGGATGGATGGAGATCATAAGTCCAACTAGCACCATGTTCTTTTCTCTGCTCTGTGGGCTTATCGGACTTCTGTGAAAACAGCCATTGGTTTCACACCATTCCAGCTTGTCTATGGACTCAAAGCTGTCTTATCGATTCAATGTTAGATTCCATCCTTACAACTTGCCGTCGAACTTCTCCCAGACACTTCCACAGAGGAAGAAAAAATTTTGTACTTGAGTAACCTTGACGAGACTGGGAGAGATGATGCCTTGGATAATGAGGCACATAAGAAATGCATCAAGGTGCAGTATGATAAATTCATCCAACCTCATTTCTTTAATGAGGGTGACCTAGTCTTGACTTATGATCAAAGATATGACAAACTAGGGAAGGGTAAGTTCGAGTCCATGTGGTATGGACCTTTTGTTATTTCTAAGGAGTTAGAGAAAGGAGCTTACGATCTCATTGATTATGATGGAATCCCTTTGGGGCAACCTCGCAATGGGTTGTACCTAAAAAGGTACTATGCCTAGGTCTTTCTTGGATAGTATCTTGTATATATGTATATTGATTGACTTTCGGTGTCGTTTCAGTATTTTCAAGATGGTTTTGAGTTTAGTGTCTGCATCTGTTTATACCATGCTTTGGTCATGTAGATGGCTTTCCATGGCTTCATTGATGGTGCTTTCCACCACACCTTGAATCTCACCTCAATTTCTTGGGTCCTCTATTCCCCAGCTGAATATTTGGTCAGTTCAGGAGTGGTTTGTATAGGTCTTGCTACTAATAACATTGTCGAGTATGAAGCAGTCATTGGTCTTCTGACTGAATCTTCCTCGCAGGATGTTCGTGATCTAGTATTCTTTATGGACTCGCAACTCATGGTTTGTCATTTAAACCATTTTTACACCATTAGAAACCCAGTGCTCCTCTGCCTCTTTCGAAGAGTACGTTTTCTAGAAAGATCATTTGAAACCATTACTTATAGGCATATCCCTAGGGAACATAATGTAGTTGCTGACTCATTAGCTCATTACATCCTAGATTGGCATATTTCCCATTCATGACATCAAAATCAAACATGGTACATTGTAAATAAAAATTCAAAGACACATAAAACTCGTAGAAAATGCATTTTCCATTTGAAACATATAAACACCGTGTAAAATTATATATATATATATATATATATACACGAAAAATTTTACAAAAAATAGGTCCCAAGACCTCATTTGAAGCACGTAGGATTTTAGGAAAAATCATCATACAAAAACCTGAATTTGTTAGCTTTCAGTACATATCTCATACACTAGTGGTGCTCGTGATAGCACATCACTACTTGAGCTACTCTACGTAGAAGCCTACTAAATCGACCTAGTACTCCCACTGTGGATCTCTGATATCTCATCGAGAGGTCATCAATGTCAGCATCTCGGATATCCAAGGTCAACCTCTCCAGGTTTTCCTCTATCTCCCCAGTGATATCATCACCCCGTGGTACAAAGTGGGCTCCAACTTGCCTATACAATGGAGATGCTCCTCCACGTCGCGCTGCTCCAACATCTGCATGAGAATATACAGTTTTCGTCACTTAACATAAAAAATATAAAACATCAACAAACATAAAAACATTTCATCCATTTTAGGGTTTCTTGCTTGTTACCAATGTCACCCCACTGTCCACCAGGTGGGAGTGGTAGGTCAGGATCTCCAGTGAAGTCCGTACCTACGTAAGCATAATCCTCAACCATGAGGATCTGATCTCGGAGCCATCTAAAGAACGTATCACAGAACTTCACCCTTCCCGTACCTACTCCTATACGAGCCATGACCTGGACCCACCTCAGCATATGGGGGTCCTGTGCTCTCAGACTCCAGAAGACCACCTGAGGTCTCATCTGTGGAACCCGCTCGAAGAAGAAGCAGGCTAAAATGGAGCCAAAGCCAAATTGCTTTAGCTCTCCCTACCAACACTTAGTCAGTTGATCTTTGAATATTGGAAGCATGGCTTTCGCCCAGTTGAACACCGTGGGTGCCATGGCCTTTATGGCATACAAAATGTGTGCCCTAGAAGCCTGGTGCACACCCTAACTCCCGGCCACCCTCTGCATAGCAAATAGGATGGTCTGTAGGGGCCCATCCATCACTGCTCTGATGGGAATATTCTTCCCCGTTGTGCTCGTCTCTGGAGCACAGTGATGATCTATAAGCTCTCGAGTGGTAATATCCCCTCCACGGGAACCTGTCAGTGAGATGGGGCCACCCCATCTCGAGAGACTAGTTAAGAAGTAGATATCCTCTACTTCCACTATAAGAATATGGACCCCCACCTCAAAATACTGCTACTTTGGATTCCACATCCATAGTATGTGTTCCAGTAACCGCTCATGTGACACCATGCTTGGGGTTTGGAATAACTTCAGGAGCCCACAGTCTTGTAATGCGGAAATACCACCCGCATTTCTCTCTACAAAGGCATCATAATTGTCATGTTTTCTTTCTTTCCATATCACCATGTTTTGAATAACCAAGACCTGTCAAAAACAATCATAGTATGCATTAGAATCATTCCTAATCATTAAAAATCAAAATAATGACTTATTATTGCTCATGCTATGAATTTAAAGTCTCCACGGCCGGCACCACCTATGCACCGTTGGAGACAGGAGGTGCCACCACCTATCAACTATGTTATAGGCGCGGCTCTTGGGTGGTACCTCGTATCCCGCAAGGGGTATCTGCGGTGTCCACTTTTAAGGTTTTAGGGCTTGCCATATGAGCCCAAAACCCCACCAAAACTAAAAATAAACATTATGAAATGAAATAATAGGGTTTTAGCTGTTACCTGCAACTGACGATGCTCAAAACGGATGGTGGAAACTCCCAGTATCAGCTGCAAAAAAATTGGCTAAGAAAATGCTGCAAGTGCTCTCCGCTATGGGTAAATAGTGAAATGATTTGATTTTTTACCATTCACATGACTTATATAGGAATTTTTGGGTCTGACATACTATATTTTTAATATAAAATCATATTTTAGTCAAATTTTATCTGTCGTAATCCCTTAATGATAGTTATAAATGCATTTAACACTTGTCTCTAAGTCGACTACAGGATAAGAGAACTATAGTAAGAATCTTTGGAAGTTTGTTTATGGATTTTTTACACTTTCATAAAATAGAAAACATTGATGAGTGTTCATTATGACTCTTTGATCATGCTCTTTAAACCTAGTATCAAAGGTTCGAGTCCATTTTAGTTTCTTTCCAGGCTCGTAAAAAATTGACATTGTGTAAAGAAGCGTCATGGAGTCTTCTTTTCACCTCTTTTTCAAGCTCCTTAAACATGAAAAGATCATCGAGTCCATTTCTGATTCTTTCCAGGCTCATAAAATATGACATTGTGTAAAGAAACCTCATGGAGTTCTCTTTAAACTCTTTTGAGGCTCCCTAAATACAAAAAGATCATCGAGTGATCTTGTCTTCTTCACGCTCGTTAAAGTATTTGAAGAGTCGTCTGTCCGGTGGTAGGTTATCTCTTTTTCTGTTCGGATAGGACTATTTACGAAAAAGGAACACTCCAGCCAATCATGACTGGAAGAGTTCTCTAAGGTATGATTTTACACTTTTTGGGGCCTTAGAGACTAAATCATACGAAAAAGGACCCCTTTGGAGTCTTCTTCCGTATTCGTTCAGACTCTCTAAACATGACCGATACCGAGTTTTCTTTCAGTGGACTCATTAAATTAAACATTGAGAGACCCGTTTTGGGAACAAACCCCTCCTTTCTCAGGTTTGTAAAACATATGAGTCTGGACTTGTCTTTCAACAAGCTATATCGAGTGTTTGTTACCCTCTTTGAACTCGTAAAACTGAAAAGAGGCACTCATCGATCATGATGGGGGAATTGGGAAGGGAATCATTTTGTAAATAATGGCAGTTGTTTGTCATTACCTTTGAACATGGCACTTATCTGCACATCATGCCAGTCAATTGGGTATTCAGCTGATCCCCGCAATGATCCACTTTCATGAGTCATGTCACTCCTTTGATTCTTTCAAAAGAATGCATTGTCCCCTATCGCATTGTGTGTTTGTCCCATTGAGTCATGGTTCCAAGTCTTTTTGTCATGCCACCCAATGTTCAAAGGGGATTTGAAGAATTTTTACCTCTGCAGTCTACACAGTCTTTATGTTAGTTTCTTTGAGTCAGTCTTATGGTTACTACATTCACATCATTCTAGAACTATGTTCCAAGTTTCATGTCGTCGATGTGGGACTCATCATCGCCCTCCTTTGACGAGACTTTTTCCATCGACATTAGCTCATCATCCGGGAAATAGTCTAGAAACAATATTTAGTACCTTGAGATCTATATGTCTTGATGATAGATTCTCTCGCTCTTAACATAGGTTCACATCATTGACCTTTGATTAATAGAATCTACTGGGTGTTCGACATCAAGACATCTATTCACACTCAGCAAATTGTACTAGAGTACCTTGGGAATCATTGACATTAATGGTGATCTCCCTCGCACTTGTTAATGGTTCACATCATTACCCGATAATTAAGTGGTTTCTACCATGTTCGACTTCAGATCATTGTAATCACATGGATAGAATCGTACTTTGTGGAAGACGAGACGAACACCCTGGGTATTTGTTTAAAGCTTTTCCCTAGGTTGCGATGGATTTTTGTATATCTAGCATGGATCCACATTTGTATGGTCATGGCTATGCTCAAATTTGCATCTGTATGACATAGATCTACATTGTATGTTTGGTAGCTATGTCCAAGTTTGAGTCCTCTATCACATGGATCTACATTGTATTCTAGTAGCCATGCTTGTTTATTCCTCCCATGGATCTGCCTTGTATTGGTTTGCAACCATGAGTTTGGTTACTTGTGTCTATGAGTCAACATACTGATGTAATACAGATTCCTACTTGACAACATGCATTGATCGAGTAGACATTTTCACCTCGTAGCAACGATTTGTTCTCTCAAAGCTCTCATTTATCGTATCCCTCTAAGACTCATGCTTTTGCAGGGCATCATGTTATACCAAAATCCTGTCATCATTATGTGATAAGACCTTTGACATACCTATTTTCCTTTAATCCCAGCACTTGAAGTGGAAACCCATGCTAATTGTCAATCTTTCATGAAAATTCCCACCACCGCACTTTCCTTGTTGTCTAGGAGCGGTACCTTGTTCACACCGCCTATCCCTTGTTTTCCACAAGCGGAGCCACTGCTTGTGGCCCTTAGTCCATAAGCATTTCCTACAAGAACCGCTTTGTCATTGAAGGAGAAATGCGGTACCCTGGGTAAAAAGGGAAAAAGAGAAGTTTCTTGAGGCTTCTAGATGATGAGCCTCATGTCCTCCCTTATCCCTATCATTGTGGGTCATTTGAGCTCGAGATCCCTCATCCTAGGATATTAAAGGGCACCTCATCCACTAATCTCTCAACCATCCCTATCCATTGAGCCTTATAAATACAAGATCATATCCATGGTTGAGGGGAGAACTCTTAAGGTATTGTTATGCTGTTGGATTGATTACATGGCCCAAGCCATTGGAGAGCATAGAGAGCTAGAGTCGGAGCTTATGGGGATGAGAGTGTTTGGTTTCATGGAGATGCATGTCAACACTAAGTCTTGGTTGTAAAATTCTCCATTTTTATCTTAATGCAAGTTGATTTATGTCCCACATTATTGTTGTTGTTTGATTTCACATGTATGTTGTTAGATTCCTTAGTCACTAACATGGATCAATATATTATATTCTGGCAGCTTTGATGTGTTTTCATGTTTAAGCTGATTGCAGGTACATAGGGTTACTATCGAAGCATCACATTCTAGGTATCGATGGCGTCCAGGGAGGGTCTTCAACCTCTATCCTTCATTTGTTCTGGATCTGAACCATTCAAACCAGTGGAACACCTTATTGTCCGCAGAAGGTGAAATATTCCAGCTAACAACTTGATACTTGCTGCAGGGTCTCGGAGTTATAGATTATTTTTTATTAAATTTACATATCATTTATTACAAAACTACAAAAAAAATTTATCTTCTGCATGATGCATGTGCATGGAATTAGTACTTCCATTAGGTTTTTCTTACTTGTATAGTGATAAGGATTTCATATATGAATGAATGCATTGACATTTGAAGGAAAGTTTATACATTTCATATAGTGGCATACCCTTTTTTCATTCAACATGAATTCCACTTGGCATTGTTTGTTAGGTGTGCATATTTAATTTACTGTTGAGTCATAACATCACTAGTTGCGCAACCATTTCCTTTGAGTAATCACAACCTTAAAATCAACACTTAATTTAAAATGAATTAGACTTTTTATTTGATAGTGGTGCATTAACAAGATTAGGTTTTAGAGTCTTGGAATAGGTTTTTGTGAGTAAATTCTTCGATACTATTAAACAAAACACTTTAGGTGTCTGTCCAGGTGAGAGAGAGAAATCCTTGGTATAAGTAGTGTTCTCAGGAGGCTCCTCTTACATAGGAGTTAAGCACAAGGAAGCGTACACGTTTCTGGTGGGGATATCCCCTTGCCACTCTCTATGCAGCACCATATATACTTCCAGGATCTTATTCATATATGGGGTATTTTTAGGTACCTTTGGTGCTTTTGATCTTCGGGATTTGTTACCCTGTCCATATGGTAGATCCCGCTTGTGATTGTCTGCTTGAGCATTGGTTATATTTGGGTGTCCTTAGTTTCCTTAGATAGGTATCACAGGGGGTACTTGCAAAGATTATTCTATGAGTTCCCTGGCCAGGTAGGGGTCAAACAACACATTTGCTTTATTCCTTGAAGCTGAGGGCCACTATAATTGGTTACACACCTCCACTTTTAGTGTATGGGAGTTTCAGGCCTCTCCTAGGTGTTACGGAGAGAAACTTCCTATCGATTGGGGTGTACCATAATAGATAGATAAACTGTAGAAATATATCCCTTCCCAATATGCAAGAGAAACCAAAAATCTAACTCTAAAGGATCTTGAATTATACCTTATTCCGGACGGTTGAAGTAGATCCCCGTTGAGCTTTTTCCAATCCCGCTTGTGTTAGCAATTTGCTCTCAACAATAGCAAACAAGACAATCATGCTATATAATATGGTGTTATATCTACTCTATCATATATAATCAATAATGTATAAGCAATTAAACACATCCATGGATTCAATATTCATTTAAATGCACATCATTGGACAGGAAAAGATATTTCTATTAATAAAATTAGAGATTACATAAGTGACAACCTCTGTCGACATGCCTGTGAACCGGAGAAACTGAGTCCTCCACCTAGGCCACCACCACCTAAATCCTCCATCGCTCGATAGAAAGCTCACAAGCAAATGCAATATTGGGAAGAACACAAAGTGCTCCAAAGGGACAAAGGGATGCAAACTCAAGTATAATCAAGCTATATCAACAATGGACTATAGTGTCTTGCTCTTCAATTCCTCTCCTTCAATGTATCCAAGGGGTTCCTTATATAGTAGTCCAAAGGGGTAATGGAGGGTCAAATTCAAGCGATCTCAAGGCATATAGAAGGCCAAGAGTCAAGTGGTTCAGACACACATCAAGGAAAACTCCAAGAATATTTGGACTTATGCACACATCCCGATATACGTGGATTTGAGGTCAATATCTGCGTATATACGCGAGTATGGGATTAAAAGTTGTGTACATCAATAAATAGGTGTTTTTAGGGATAAAATTGGAAACATCAAAGTATAATATTGGTCCATGGAGTCCAAAGAGATTGCAAAGGGATAGGGAAGGCCATAAATATGTGATAAACCATGTGTGGTAAAATCAGCTGTAATAGATTTCCCCTAATGTGTGAGGCCAGAGGGGTAACATGATGGCTGAAATACATTATAAATACTATTAGAATAATCAACCCATAGTTAGCTACCTTAGACATTAATTAATCCATTTTTGTCTTATTTGCCTAGTTTCCATATTCCACCTTATGCAAGTTGTCATCTACACATCCATAGTGGTCAAACTTGCTAATTTTGAGTCATGGAGCACTTGGGAAACCTCCTGGAATCAAATCTTCTTTATTCCTGGCCTCCCTAGCTCATGTCTGTTTTTTCTGCTTTATTGCCTGCTTTTTCGGTGTTTTAAGGCAATTGGGAAAGTTTGACTAGGTGAAGTTAACTTGTTTTTTGTCCTCTGCCTCCTCCACTCTTCTCTCCTGTGAAAAGCATGTATGAGTTGTCCTTCCATCCAATATTAGCTTGCCTAATTTATTTTTCCAATTCGTGAGCTCCTAGACAATTTTGGAAACTGCTTTATGCACCTATGGGGGATTTGCTTAGATTTAGTAAGCCTGCTTTTGACTAGATTCGAATGGCATCTCCATGCATTCGAATACCTCATGTAATTATTTATTGTGGCAGCCTATTACTTCATAGGGTTGGCTATTGTACACTTATTCAATACAGTTTAGTGTTCAACTCCATATTCAGTCTCTTTTGTGAGTAATTTTGCATGTGTAATTCGCAATTGATGTGAGTGTAATTGTTCTAACACTGGGTTCAATTTCCACAAATACATCCCAGAAGTGGATTGATGAAGAAATAGGTGGAAGAACCATCCATCCATAATTATATTACAACAATCAATCTATGCATATGACTTCAAATACATACAGCAGTCCCGTATACATAAGAGTACAAAGGCCATGAATAGGCATGATATACAAAATGTGACATGTGTGGTCATTTCCATGTACAGTATATAATATATTAGAATATCCATGATGAAGATATACAAAGGATCAATATCTCCATAGAAGCTAAAGTTATACAATGGATCAAGATCTCCATAATGGCTGAAGATATCTGACATACACTGGAATCAAATCATGAGAGCTGAAATCTTATGAACATTGGCACGATCAAGGAGGTAGCATATGTGGACTACAACCAATCTAGAAATTCTTTTATACAAACTGCTATGAGTACATGTCCTACTATGTGAATAGAGGTGTCGAGGTCGAACATAGTAGTACATCATCTGATTACCGGTCATTAATGGATACCATTAATAGGCGCGAGATCACCCACCAATAATGAAAAGGGGAATTAAGGTACTAGAGTGCAATATAACAAGTTTGAATAGATGTGTTGAGGTAGAAACTTGGAAGAATCCATCGATCAGGGGACATTGATGTATTCCCAAAAGTGTTGATGGTGAGAGAAACTACCACTGATGACTGTAAGTCTCAAGGCACTCAAATGACTCTAGACTTTTATCCTTGAATAAATGATCTGAATTTGATGGGATGGATTCCGCTGGAAGGAGGGCATTAAGGCATCCCCCATCAACCAACACGAGGTATTCAGCAATGTTGTATAATGTGGAAGGACTCGAACAAGATGTGCATGAACCAGTAACGGTACCGAAAATGGCTGACATGCAAAGTCAAGACAAGTGAGGAATGGCCGACTCAGGTTTCAAATTCCTTCAAACAAGAGCATAAAGGAAAATGGTGACTCAATGTAGGCATCATAGACTTGATATGCGAAACTGGGACATCTATGTGACACAGGAGGCATCAATCATAGGCTCCATAGGGATTGGAAGCTTAACCAGTCAGTGGAGATAAACTCAAAGAAACAATTACATCTCCTAAAGTCAAACTACTAACCCAACCAACGGATGTGATATACAGTGATTTGTTTGAAGGCGACACGACTCGACTGCTACCAAAGATAACATCTTTTCCTGTCCATATTTTTGGCTTTTCTTTTTTTTTGGACTTTTTTAGATATTTTGAAAAGTTTGAAAAATAATAAAAGTTCTTTATAGTTACAAATCTAGAAGGAGACGAGTGTCAGGGGTCAAACAAGCTAGTTCCAAGCAGTGGAACATACCTACGCTCAATGTAGGGACAACATGTGCAGGATAACGACACTCGGGGGAAATTCCCCTCCCTGTAAAAAATGGGGTATCAAGCTGCAAAAGATATATAACAAGGCTCTGCCTAGCTAAACATGAGACAAGCTTGGGCTATATGGCTGATAATCAAAGTTAGGGAAGCCGGCATAAGGCTCAATAAGCAAACAAGAACTCATGATAATGTAATCAGAACTTGACATATACAAGGGGAGTCTAGGGGGGAAAGGCCATCATAAAGTTCAAGAGGAGTATGAATCTCTTGCTCAAAGTCATGGCGGTACTATACAAAGGACTCCCACACCCTAAAGGAGAAATGTCAACATGGGCACCAAATGAAAAATAGGATCTAACTAGGGTACCCATGTATGGGAAAGCTCTACCATTCACAACATGTCACTTCTAAAAGCAGCAAGAAGGTTCTGTGACAAGATAGAATGGGTTCATACCGAAGGTTAAGATGAAACGGTCACCAGGTTATGCAAATTACAAAATGGATGTGAGATTTAACCTAAATGCCAGTTTAGACATAATACTTGAAATAGGCATGAATGGGTCAAATCCACGGTCAAACTGCACTCAAAACAAGATCCTACAACATCAAATTAGTTCAATCAGTCCAAAATGATCAAAAATGGTCAAAAACTATAGAAAATGGGTCAAAATTTCAAAAATATTCTATAAATAGTAAAAAATTTAAAATTTTCATACCATTTCTATTTTTACCCAAGATAGTGTATTTGAGCTCAGAACTTCAGAAGCGGATTCCGGGAGCAACGCCCGGTGGAATCCCTCCCCGTTTGATCCAGGTAGATTCTCTTGCCTCTCTATTGCACTTTGATATAAAAAATTTCAAATTCCATGGTCAAATTAATTTTTTGGGCCATCCCAACTTAGGCATTTTGGCCCACATAGAAACTGGGATTTTTTTCGCATATCCCAGGGCTCACCATACGCGGAAAATTCCCTGAAACCCGCGTACATACGTGGCTATTTTGAAAACAATCACGTATAGGGCCGCGAACAAGGATTTAATGGGAAAACAATGATCAAAAACTTGGTTTTTTGTGCAGGATGGTACTAGAGTGGCGAGAGAGAGAACATGGTGATGTTGAGGAAGCTATTAAAGTTGACCTCATGTCTCAACAAGCATTATGGGCATGTGGTTTATACAAGTTTTGGCGTCTTGGAAGCTTGAGGACCAAATCAAGACTACTCCAGCTACTGGTATATTACTAGGATCTTGAGTCTGAAACATTTTAGATAGATGGGATGTCACTCAGCATTGAGGTTAAGGACATATATTTCATCACAGGTTTGTCTCGACGAGGGGAGGTGGTGAACCTCCAATCCCGTGGGCCAGGAGGCGGATTGACCCTAGATGAGTACATAGTTGTGTACTGTCTTCCAGATACGGAGAAGGTTGGGAGTCAAATACTGACAAACTCTATTTAGATTCTGGGGCTGAAAACCATACTCTTGGCCTTAGGCAATATTGCAGGTTTGGCTTCACTCCACCAGGCCTCACGGCCAATGATGTTCTATGCGGTAGAGTGTATGCGACCTACAGTATATGACTGGAGTACTACACTGTTGAGCAACATGAAACAACATCTCAGTGACTACAATATGAGCAGGATGTGGAACTTCAGGTTTGGCAGCATACTGAGAACATTCCTCTTTGAGTGGGTGCCAAGGCTGAGCCCTAGAGTAGACATTACTCCACATGGAGTCCCGTATCTAGCTCAGCGACACTGGGATAATTTCATGCACAGACTGGGAGGTGGCAGGGTGGATAACCCCTACCCAGCAGAGTTCTTTCCATGGTGGCAGAGACAGATCATCACCATTGATGACTACCCCTATGAAGGGATAGACTTTCGCAAAGACCCAAATATGCCCCTACCACCAGGAGCAGCTAATGGAGACATAGGTGAAGAATCCCAAACCCACTTTTAATTTTTGAATTATTTAATTTTTTTTGTGTTTTTCAATATATGAAATCAAAAGACATGTTTTTGGTGTGATGACACATAGTGAAAATCTGTCATGTATATGCAGATGTAGGACCACGACGGCCCAATGGATTTCCTCATCATCGACGAAGGGGAAGAGGTGATGAGATTATGGGTGCATATGCAGAGCAGACGCTCCAAAGCATCCACATGAACTTTTTCTGATTGACACATAGAGTACCCATGGCTCAAGTCGAGGACTTGCCTAAGTCCATCCAGTGCCAGGTGGTTGGAGTACCATGAGCATGGGTTCGACTATTTCGTCGGCTAGCTAGAGCCGTAGTGTGTTATCATGATCAGCACCCTCCTCCACCTCAGGCTTAGAGGCCTAGGTGTATATGTTTTGTATGACCATGTAGTATATTTTGGTGGCTCGGAAGCCCCAATTTTGTATATGACACTTATGTATTATGACTTCGCTTTTTGAACTTAATGAAAAAAAAATTGTGATGATCGATTTTTATTTTATTTACATGTGTGTAAAATGTGTTTGTGATATGCTTATGGTCTATGAAACAAATTCTAATCTAACACATAGTTATCATATGAGTCAGCAACTTGATTAAAAATTCTTGGAATATGACTGTATGTTATACTCTCAGATTGTCGTTCTAGCAATCTAAAACATAAGAATATTTGTAATAATGTTGGATCCCTAATACGATACAAGCCATTAAGTTGTGAAACCACTAACTGCAAATCAAGACGTACCTCAAGAGAATGAACACCATGTGAAATGATATCATGCAATAACTCAATAACGACACTATATTCAAAAACATTCTTTAACAAAGGCTGTAAACATACGCCTCCTGAAGACAATACCTGACCCGTAGGAGTATATATCACCCAAGCAGCCAAAGCTAAGTTTTGAATGTGGTAGCTAGCACCATCAGCGAATCCTATGTAAACGGAAGATTCCATCGACATCTGCCATAAGAAACAAAATCTAATCAACAAACCTGATCACCATAAGAAAACCTAACTATGCAATGAAAAACTGTACAATAATATACAAAAATCAGACCTAGTTGAAAAATCATGCATAGTATTTTTTGAGGTAGAGCCCATTTCTAGAATCTGCCAAGGCTATCCCTTCATAATCAATCAGCTCATAGGATCCTTTCTCTATTACATGTTTAACCATGTAAGGACCATGCCACATGGTATTAAAATTTCCTGCCCTAAGGGTTCCTTATCTTGATCCCACAAAAGGACCAAGTCGCCTTCACTAAACCTCCTTGGATGGACAGATTTATCACATTGGACCTTAACGCGACGCTTATTAACCTCTAAAGCCACTAAGGCATCTGGACACTGCTCATCAAGCTGCTCTAAGTGGACCAAACACTCTTCCAATGTGGAAGTGTCTGGTAAAATCTCCACAGCTAGCTTCAGAGAAGGGATTTCACATTCAACTGGTAATACTAACTCCACCCCATGCATAAGTTGATAGGGAGAAAAAACAGTGGTAGTCTTAACCGCAGTTCTATAGGCCCACAAAGTAGGATACAACATGATATGCCAATTATTCTTGATTTGTGTGATGGTTCATTGGAGAATGGACTTAAGTGACTTGTTCACTGCTTCAACCTTTCCATTCGCTTGCAGGTAATAAGAAGAGGAGTGCTCTTGCTTATATCCTAACTTGGAAGCCAACTCTTCCATCATTTTTTTCTGAAAGTTCCTACCATGGTCAGTGACAAGCTCTCTCAGAATGTCGAACTGGGTGATAATCTGGTTGAAAATGAAATGGGCAGCTGTTTCACCATCGAATTTAAATGTAGGCATAGCCTCTGCCCATTTCGTGAAGTAATCGACAGCCACAATAATATGATGGTGCCCCCCAGCTGAGGCTGGGTTGCAATCCATAGAATCAATCCCTCACTTGGTGAAGGGACCGGTGGTGATAATAGGATGCAACGGGGCTAGACGTGAGCGCATATTACGTGCAAACACCTGGAAAGGGTGGCACTCCTTGACCGCATTAACGCAATCCTTAAAGATCGACGCCCAAAAATAGCCTACTCTCAATATTTTTTTGGGCTTATAAATCCCAGATAAATGACCACAACACGCCCCTCCATGGAAATCATTAAGCATGACCTTGGCCTCATCATGGGTTAAACAATGACGTAAAATGGAATCCACCCCACCTAGACACCTTAAGTGTTTTGTTACAACTTATTTTACCACACATGATTGATCACATATTTATGGCCTTCCCTATCCCTCTACAGACTCTTTGGACTTCATGGACCAATATTATACTTTGATGTTTCCAATTCCATCCCTAAAAACACCTATTTATTGTTGTACGTGACTTGTAATCCCATACTCACGTATATACACAGATATTGATCTCAAACCCGTGTACATCGGGATGTGTGCATAAGTCCAAATATTTTTGGAGTTTTCCTTGATGTGTGTCCGAACCGCTTGACTATTGGCCTTTCTCGAGATCACTCAGATTTGACCCTCCATTACCCCTTTGGAGTGCTCTATAAGGAACTCCTTGGATACATTGAAGGAGAATAATTGAAGAGCAAGAAAACTATAGTCCATTGTTGTCGTAGCTTGCTTATACTTGAGTCTACATCCCTTTGTCCCTTTGGAGCACTTTGTATTCTTCCCAAGATTGCCTTTTCTTGTGAGCTTGCTATCGAGAGATGGAGGATTGAGGTGGTAGAGGCAAATGTGGAGGACTCGGTTTCTCCAGTTCACAGACGTGCTCACAGAGGTTGTCACTTCTATAATCTCTGATTTGATTAATAGAAATATATTTTCCTGTCCAATGATGTGCATTTAAATGAATATTGAATCCATGGATGTGTTTAATTGCTTATACATTATTGATTATATATGATATAGTACATTTAACACCATATTATATAGCATGCTTGTCTTGTTTGTTGTTGTTGAAAGCAAATTGCTAACACAAGCAGGATTGGAAAAAGCTCAACAGGGATCTACTTCAACCGTTTGGAATAAGGTATGATTCAAGATCCTTTAGTGTTAGATGTTTGGTTTCTCTTGCATATTTGGAAGGGATTGATTTCTACAGTTTATCTGTCTGTTGTGGTACACCCCAAGCCATAGGAAGTTTCTCTCCGTAACATAATTGGTGACTCTGCTAGGGAGGTTCCTAGTTGTTTCTCTTTGGGGGTTTTTCGGTATTCAATGTACTTGAATTGCTCTGATTTCTCTCTTTCTGTGTCGGGTCTAGGGGCATGTTTTCCTAGTAGGGTTCTAAAGAATTAAATTTTGTCTCAGTCTATCTATTTTCCTGATTTTTCTCTCTTTTTCTTTCTGTACGCGGGTTTTTCTTTCACAACCTCTTATACATGCAGGTTTTCCTAGAATAGTCATTTATGTATGCAGGTTTACTGATAACAGTTGCGTATGCCTTGAATTTTTGCCTTATTGGGAGGATAAAGTGTTGCTGGGTGATTTTGAATGATTGCTAAGTCTTCTTGGATGCTTCTGGAGTCTGTATACACCCCTGTTTTTTACCAGAGACTTCTTTTAGTTCGATTTTTGAAAATGTTCTTGTCATTCATTTTCTACTTTTTTGTTTTGAGATTAGTGCATTAGGTCTCTTTTACCTTGGTACTTTTCTTGGATGTTGTTTGTGAGTGGTTATAGAGTCTAAGGGTGGTAGCGTCACCTTTTTTCTTTTATATCTCATTTAATTCAAAAATACAAAAATATTTTTCTTTTTGCATAGTTATGCATTTCTTGCATTTTGCATTAGCATGGTACTTGCATTAGGTTTGCTTGGTGAATTATAGTTATATTTTCATAGAGGAATGATTGCATATACATTTGAAGGAAAAAGTTTGCACTTCACGTAGTAGCATACCCTGTTTTTCATTCTCCACAATGCATTTGCATTGATTTTTAGGTGTGAATTTTACTTCTTGTTGTGTCATAACTTCATTAGTTGCATGTCCATTTACCCTTTGAGTAATACAGCCAATTAAAATAAACGCATAATAAAATGAATTACACTCTTTTCTTTTCTAGGGTGCATCAACAAGATTAGGTTTTAGGGTCTTGGAATAGTTCATTGTAAGTTAATTCTCCAAGACCACTAAACAAAACAATTAGGTTTCTATCCAGGTGAGAGTGCGAAACACTTGATATAATTAGTGTTTCTCAGGATTCTCCTATTACATGGGAGTTAAGCATGAGGCAGTGCATGCGATTGTGACTGGGATGACCCCTGGTTATTTTTTGTGAGCACTGAAGATATTTCCAGGAATGTATTCGTATCTGGGGGCCTTTGAGGTATTAGCTGGTGCACCCCTGGGGTACTAGTTGTGCTTTCAGGATTTGAGCTTTTCTACCCTACCCATACAGTCAATCCCTCCTGCAACTATCTTCCTGAGCATTTTTTATATTGAGGTGACCTTAATTTCCTTACCTAGGTTATCGAAGGGGTATCTGCAAAGGTTATTCTACAGGAATCTTGGCCAGGTAGGGTTCGGACGGAATAGTCGCTATATGCATTGAAGATGAGGGCCACTATAATTGGTTACGAACCTTTGCTTGTTGTGTATGGGAGTCTCAATCCTCTCCTAGGAGAGACATACCTGCTTCATTCGGAAGCTCACATATCCTACCCTTGGTTTGCTTGTGATTTGGATTTACATTTTTTAGGTGTATGCTCTGTGCACGCTAGTTTTCCTAGGGTTACATAGTTAGATCGAGTATTTTATTTTTATTGAGTTATTGTGGATCCAGGGGCAGCACCTCACCATTCTCATCATTTAGCAAGACTTTCGCCTTCCACGTCTTCTTCTCCTTTGGGAGAGAGAACCAGAAAGTTCATGTGGACTACTTCTCACTTTGATTCACACACCATGGGAGATCATTAGGATGAGATTCCAAAGATGTCCTCTCCACCTTACGAGGTTGGGGAGGGTGATCCTACTAGAACATATGATCCACCACATGAGCATCCTTTATGATCTGATTATGATCCCTCCTTTCACCAGTCGTCGGTATTGGTTTCCAGGGAACAAGACTCACTATGAACCCACAAGCACTAGTAATGTTAGATATGGCATGCCTGATATCCCCGAATCTGATCTGGCATATCGTGCTGAGTCAAAAGTTGACCTTGACACTACACCTAGGGGAACTTCCATTCCTTTCCATGCGGAGAGGTAATTTGGGGGAACTAGTCACATTGCACCTGTTAGCACTATATTAACTTTTTTTTTTGTTATAAGAGATACAAAGTAATTTTGCCATTGTCAAGAGGTGTTGGGAAGGCATCCTAGTTTTTGTAGGAGGGGCTGATGGCATATACGAGATAGCATTCAGCCACTGGAATAAGCCATGGTGGAAATGGAGGAAAGGATAGCGTAAATTGGAAGCCCCACTCTGGAGTGGTGAATATCGAAAGAGGCAAGAAAGTCTATGGATCGGGGATGCAAGGTAAAGAAGAGAATGTTGGATGCACTGAAGGAATTAAACGGGAGTCATAATCAAAGGATGAGATTGATCAGATGGAAGATCAATGATGTCAAAACATTTCACATGGAAAACATGCCCGACCAAAGACACTTTTCCAGATTACAAAATGGGTTAAAAGGTGGAGGCATCTAATGGCCGAGATTGGGATCCAAGAAGATCCATGATTGTAAGTGATTTCACATCCCAGATTAGAAAGGATGCAGCATCAATTTTAGATTGCGAAAAGTGGTATGGGTCACTCAGATTGACGGTCACTATGAGAGCGAAGGGATATCAGAGGTCATAGTTCATTTCGTAATCTAAACTAGCACGGAGGGGACCAAAACCTCACTTCATGAAGAGTGGTACGGTCCACTCATATCAACAATTGTGAAGAAAACCAATCTTGATTGACGGTTGAACTGCACATGCGCAAGGTAAGGAAAGATGTAGCATAAAGAACCTCACATACCAATGGTTCTGATCACAAGGAGTAATATCCATGGTGCGAGCTGCATGGGAAGGGCATGAATGTTATGTTGTGTGAAAAGCTATAAAGGGGTCCACATGAAGTTGGAAAGGTTTGTATTTTTTGAAACCTCGAAGTCATTGAATATCCAACCGCATACAGAGTACCAGCACGGACCAACCAGGAGACTGTGCTACAGAACAAGGTAGGCCCCTAATACCCCCTCAGTGCTGTTTGAAAATGGATGTGATAGGAGTAGTAGAAGTGGTAGGGGCGATATATGATGTAGAACCTGAGGTCACATGTCGGAGGGCAGAAGAAAGTCTGGTAGATGAGAATGTCGATATTTTCGATACCACCCTGGTGGGAGAAGCCATTGAAACTACCAGAGGAAAATTGGAAATCCTTAAGGATCGAGGTAGAGATACCTGTGGTGTTTTTAAATCCTTCTTCCATTTATTATCTACTGTCCAAACCCCCCATTTCCCTGAGTTTGTTGAATGGTGTGCAAACAATTTCTCTATCGCCGAAGGTGTCATTATGAATAAAGAAAAATCTAAAATCCTTTGTTCATTCCAGTATTCCATCGTCCGCAAAACCCTGCATATCCGACAAATTTGTGCATATATCCCAAAACTACCAAGAAGAAAATATTATACGTTGTTTTAGAGAGTCTACAGACGAAAGTAAAGGAACCTTCTTGAAGGCCTATTCTAAACCCAATGGTGAACCCATTGACCTGTCATACCCTATTGACCTCAACTAATTCAATGAAAAAGCTCAGTGGTGTATATCCCTGGCTAGTCAGTTTCTAGGTCTAAATACCAACACTTATGTCATAGATTCATTGTTGAGTCTTTTGTTCATCTTGAGTACTTGTCCGACCGAACCTGAATTGCCTAGACAATATTATCAGTCTTGCTGCCTTAAGTTTGATGAGTTCCTAGCTGAGAACATCCATTCTCAATTATCAAATTTACACGAAACTAGAGTGTTCAGATTCCAGTCCTTTTTGCTTAGGATGCTTATAGCTTATAATGAAGAAGACCTACAAGTACCTGAACTAGAAATTACTATTGATATGGCCACAGACTACTGTAAATTCATGAACCAATTGATGGCCGAAATATATGACCTCTTCTTTCAAGAAAGGTTACCTAGAGTGTTTCCTGAGATGAGGAAAATGTTGAAGCTGTCAAATAGCATGAATATAGGGCACTGGTTCCTCACAGAATTTGGAACGACCATAAGGTTGTACGAATTTGTGCATCCACCCTACATTCTGCCAGCTTTTCTAACTGGCAGGGTTTTCTCCCTGGAATTGATATGGAAAAGACTCATTTTTGAAGAAGAGCACTTCTTGAACTATAAAAGAGCTCAAATTTGATTTTCCCATGGGAAGTGAGACCATACACAGTTAGGAGCAGAGCTGCTTTGCCCCTGGTTACCAACTTGCTCAAAGGCATGGAGTTTTCTCTGGGACAAGCAGTAAATTATGACCCTCACCAGATAATTTACAAAAGAAGGAAAGCTCACAAATGAAGGCCTTTTGATGAACACACTGAAATATCGAGACTTAGTGAAGCAGCAAACTGGGATGATCTCCCTAATCTTGTCCCGATGGATACCAGCATAGAGCAAAGTACTGGCTCATAGCTGCCAGGGATAACTTCTCCCCAAAGAGAATTGGCTAAAGTAGTTGCAATAGCCGGAGGGGTCTCACCATTGGTCAGCTATTCCACGATTTCAATAAAAAGAGGGGGTCTAGAGCCCATGGATACTGAAGAGATGGACACAGCCAGCATGCCCAAAAGGCAAAAAATAGAACAGGGGAAATAGTTAGTACAGGTTAAAAAGGCCAATGCAAAGGGACAAATGAAGAAGAAGAATTTAGAGAAAGAACACCAACAAGAAGAGCCCAAGAAAGTCGAATTGCAAATCCAAGAATATGTATTTTATGGGTAGACTCCAAACATGCATGCATCCAAAGAGGGCTGATAAAAATTTCAAGGAGACAACAGGACTATATATCAAGGCAGCGTGGTTGCCTTACCCCAATGTGGCATTAAATACTATAAGAGATCATGCCACTGACACCCTTAGCTTAGCCTTGGCAATGGAGAATAAGGTTTCAGAGGTCAGTGTGAAACTCTCAAAGGTTCCCACTACTGACATAATACACCTCAACAAAGAAACAAGGGATATATTGAATGCTATACTGCTTAAGGCTACCATACAGATGTCCAAGCTGGAGGAAAGTAAAGAAAAGACTTTAAATCTTTTGAGGAAGGTAAGAGTGGAGAAAAAAGCACTCAAAGCCCAAATCAACAATTTACAAAGTGAAGCAATGCAAATAGAAGGACCGACACATAAAGGATTTTTGGCTCAGAAATTGCTCGATGATAAGGAGAAGGAGATCTAGACCCTAAAAAAGAAGTTGAAAATCCTTGCTACCCAGCTCACCCAGATAGAAGAATTGGCTGATTTTGAAAGAGAAAAAGAGACATTGAACGCTGAGCTTATCGACTGCAAATCCAAGCTACTAAAGCTTGAACAAAAGGAAAGGTAGTGGGAAGAAGACATCCATCTTTTGAAGAAAAGCGATGCGGAATTAAAAGCCAGATTAGCAATGAAGGAAAAGGAGCTTCAAGGAAGAAGTGCAGAGAGTGCAATTCAGTCCACAGGTGTAGTTGGAGAGATAGATATGGGTTCTCTCTCTAGAGAAATGTCCCAGATAGGCCTAAAAGATATAGAGCTTATTAAACTAAAACAGCAAATCGAGGAACTAGAAAAAGAAAAAGTCAAAGAGAGATAAGGAAGGGAAAAGATATAAGAGAAATGCCAAGGACTGATTCAACAAAATGCCAAGTTAAGCCAACAGGTGGTCGGTAAACTTGCCTTGTAGGGCGCTAGACATTTGATATGTGATCATATCATTATAGAGGCTGATAAGTTCCAACCTTATTTGGATTTCATTGAAGACCAGGAAAATGCTATGGTAGAGGCCAAGAAAAAAGTCCTGACACTATTAGGAGAAATATAGAAAATTCATGTGGCAACAGCGGAAAATGCCATTAATTTCCTAATTTCTTTTTCAAACGATTCCACCAATCGATACGATATCCAAAACAGGGATGCTATTGTCTCCGGGGCTAGAAAGGTAGTTGCTAAGCATAGGATGTTGGAGAGTGTACGGGCCAAAATAGAAGTTATTGAGCACAAAGTCCTGGAGGTCATCAAGCTATTCAAACCATTGGTAAGTAGAGGGGAACCATTTATTCTAGGAAGAGAAGGGTCCTTTATTGTCCCAGAAGGAGTATCGAGATTTCCTGGTTCACTGTCGATTAGACAACAAGTTTGGGTACATGCAACAATCATTGTCAGGGAATATCGTTTTTGATAAGTTGACCAATGAATTTGAATTGTTGTTTGATTTTAAATCCACATGCTCCAAGGTCACTGAGACTTCATACCCGGAAACAATGGAGCTCAAGGCACAAGCATTCGACATGGTAGTTTCAAATCTCCCTGGTCCTTACCTATGGAGTGTCATTCAGCAATACGGGCCGACCAAATTCAAAATACATCCATGAGAGTGGCAATGATAATATGTGGGAAATTTTCTCTGTGTTGCACGCCCTTTCCAATGGTCACCTCTCCTAGAACTTTGTACAGTTGTCACCCGCTAGATGTAAACTTAGAAGACTCTCGTACATATTTTCTCCTATAATCCACATTTCATTTTTTAGCCATTTTATGTAAATCTCAGTCGATGTGCCACCTAAAAGTTTATTAGAATATGTTCTTCAGTTGTAACAAATTTTGATTCCTGAATGTCGGTTTAGGAAGTCCAAAATGTTATAAATATACCTCCTCAAGAAGGAGAAAAGGTTGGAACCAATGCTATTTTGTAGTGTATTCTTTCAAGAGTATTTTAATAAATTTGCAGAGCCGAGGTCGACATTTTACATAGGGATTCATGTGTTTTTTTCATTACATTATGTTGCCTCCTTTCTCATGTGAATTTTTTTCCAGTTTATCTCTTCCATTATGTTTCTTTCATGTCTGAAATAAGTGTATAACAGTTTGGAATTCATACATGCTATGCTCCGTCTGTTGTTTCAGACATTCACCAAATCTTTCTTCTAAAGTTAATACAAAAATCATTTTCCAGTGCTCCGTGTTGATGGTCTGTTCATGTTCTTCTTTCCCACCAGACAATTATAATTTGACTGTAATTGAATGGCTATCTTGTCTCTATGTTGAAATCGCTTGCATAAGTTCTATTTATTTTTGTTACACATCTTGACTCCATCACCCAATGGTTCTATGTCTTGTTTCAACCAATTTTACAAACAATTTATAGTTTCACTTGTACTTAACTGGCATTGTTAATATTTGGTGAGAGATCCCTCTCGAAAGAGAAGAAGGCTAGTTCTCTCTTCGAAAGTGGTTCTGTTGTTACCTGGGAGTGGACCTTCCGCAACCTTTGGTTCATTTCTAGTGCTAACAGCACCTTCCATCCCTGTGGTGGAGGCATCTTCACATGCTCATCCTAGGCCTAGTGTTAGTAACCCTATTTGGATACCAAAACCGATATGTGTGAACATTGAGAACACCACTTACATTCCTTCACATGTTCCATCGTCTTCGACACCCGTTCCTTCAAATGCCTTTTTAACGACCCATCCTCCCCCTAATTTGCGTGGGCCTTCTATTCAGAATACCACTACTAGTCATGTTCATTCTAATCCTGTCGCTAGTACAAAATGAGGAATTAGCTGCTACGTGATTAAAAATTCTAGTCACCACAGGTTTTTCAAGTGATTTACTACTAAATATGAGCAATTTTGATTGACGCAACTATAAACGACTAAAATTAACGACTAATTTAGTCACCAGTTAACAAATATGACTAGATAATAAGTGACAGAGTTAAAAATGACTAACATAAGTGACTAATTTAGTCACTACATAAAAAATGAATAGCTAGAAGAATATGAATTAGTCATTTATGTCAGTCACTTTTAATTGTGTCATGGAAAATTGCAATTTTGACAATAAAGTCAAAATTTTGTAAATTGTCTACCTTCTATTAGTAATATTGGTGCTATGCACCTTGATCTTCAGAGATCCAACAAAGAAATTGCATGAATTTTCTCTTGACCATCTTTATCCCTGCTACACCACTGAAGCAAACCCGATTAAGTGCGTGCCAAAGGAAAATTAGGTTCCTTATATGTCAATTATGAATTAGGTAATAGAACTAGTACCATATCGATACCTAGAAGCATCATAGCTAGTTGTTGGTCCTTCAATGTAAGAGTCCTTGCAAGTCCCATACTGAGGTGCTTTTCTAACTTCAGTATAAGTATTATGATCCATGACCATAGAACTAGCTGCACCAGTCAACGTATCTTCACTAGGATCAGTTCCTTTAAACATCGTAGCAGTTGATCCAATTATAATTAAACTGGGGTGCTGACCCAGAACCAGTCTCAGATCCATATGCAGTGTAAAGGTAGAGGCTCGACCCCATCTTCGAGTTTTAGGTAAATATTTTGATTCCTCGACCTCTTATAGGCCTCATGACCTCTTTAGGTTAATTATTAATACAAAGGTCATATAACTTGTCCCCGTTTTAGTGACCAAAGCACAAAATCACTAAAGGAACACTTCCATGGATACAAAAATTCAACATATCATAATGTTGATGAGAACAAATTAACAATCATAAAAATAAAAAATAATAATTAAACTATTGATCCAAAGTATTAGAAAATAAACGTTGCAACAAACACACGAGGAAAAGGCGAGATAACAAGGACAAAACACACGAAGAAAAAGATAGATAACAAACGCGGATGCAGGGAGTTATAGTGTGAAGGTCGGGGAATCCAAAGAGTCTCGAGATGGTAGGCCTTCGATCGGGCATGTTTACCGTAGTATTGACACCAAGGATGGATTTTTGAGCCCTCAGTCGGGCGTTGAGAGCTGCTAGGACATTTTCAGGTAAATATTTGTTGTTCTTTGAGGTTCAGTTTTAGTATTTGAGGTTAACTTATTTATTGTGATGTCAGATCCGGTTTCTGGATTTATAATTGAATGCTTTTCCCTAGGAGTTTGGGATTTAATGCATCTTTAGCTTGCTGGAAAATAAATAGATAATTTTGATACTTGCTCCGCGAGGTGATAGTTTTTGAAATGAGAACTTTGTGCAAGATAACGAAGCCTTAAGCTCTATTTTGCAAAAGTGAGACTATCTTGAGTGGTAGAGAGGAAACTTTAGCCGTTTGGAAAATGAAGAGAGAATTTTGGCACCTACTTCGTGAGAGTGAGGTCGTGCTTCAAAATAAAAGAGAATTCACATTTTTTAGGTAGGGAAATGAAGAATTTGTGCAATACCACGAAAGCTTTGAGCTCTATTTAACAAAAGTGACACTCTCCCGGGCTGTAAAGAGCGATATTTTTGACTGGATTTGCCTCGGTTGAGCTCTAGGGGAAGTTAGAGGTCAATTTAAATAATCATGAAATTAAGAAAATAATTAAGGCAGGCTTATAGAGACTTTGCGCCTAAAGTGCATATATGGTGATTTCCCTAATTTGTGATCAGTTTGATGAAATTATGAAGTTTATAATAGATAATCAATGTATTGCTACACAAACTTCAGGACTGACATGGTTAATATGTAATTGTGTTTGATAAATTTCTTACAGGGCCTTAGACGATTTTTGTCCTCCTAAAAAATTGTTACTTCTGATTAGATGTAAAAAGTGAACAGTTTACATATAAAAAAGTTTAACTCACCAGAAAGCTATCCAAAAAAGAGCTTCTATATAGGACTTCTTTTACTAATGCGTGCAAGCATTTTTTATAGGGTCATTTGACCATAGTTCTATGACTAATACATTAAAAAAAACATTGTAACAAAATATCATTGGCTTCCACATGGCACTATGGTCCTTATATGCAGTCTTTCTACCAACTTTGACCTGAAAATAGAGCAGAATTCCATCTATAATGTGAAACAGCATCAGTAATCAAACCAGAAATATAAATATAAAGTCACAAGCCCTGTCCTTGCAATGACCTCTACAGGAGGCTTACACCTTTCCTGCTTTCCCATACTAAACCAGAGTTTTATGTCATCAATAATCCCTTATTAGACAGTCCAACCGTCTCTGAGTTAACATTAGAGGAAATTTGGGGTCTAAAATGGGCCTTATAAGAAAACGTGCCAAAATAAGTTTTTGTGAGTTAGAATTCAAGAACCAATAGAATTTCAATAAAATAAGTCAACCATAATGGTTGAATTGACATATTTGTCATTAAAAAAACTACTTTTTTTGTTCGTATTTTCGACATATCTCATTGTGGTTTTACTCAAATTTTGATCGGGAGAGCTCGTTGGATGCGGAATTTGATTTCGCATCCAAAGAGTACCCACACTACATAATTTTGACGGACCCTGCTACCCCAAAAACAAGAAATACCTGAAAAAATGTGATGATGATGTCATCATCACGTTTTTTCAGGTATTTCCCTTTTTTGGGGTAGCGGGGTCCGTCAAAAGTATGCACTGTGGGTACTCGTTGGATGTGGAATCAAATTCCACATCCAACAAGCTCTCCCAATCAAAATTTGAGTAAAAACACAGGGAGATATGTCGAAAATACGAACACAAAAAGTAGTTTTTTTCTTTCTTCCTCCAAAATTAATCAATATTATTTTATTATTTTAACTATTATTTTATTATTTTAACTATTATTTTATTATTTTCCTTAGGAGGCCCATTTTAGACCCCAAAATTCCTCTAATGATTCTCTGTAAATCTGACTGAATGACTGTGCCTCCACCATTTTAATCTTCTCCATAATGGGTTGAGAGAACACATCCACCCTAAATATACTAATCATCCAATTGATGGCCAAGGATTTCTGAAAGACCTAGAGTTCAGTCATCTTCTCCACTATTGCTAGTCTTAGCGAAAATTCCCAGGTAAAGTTTCAATCTCTAACCAGATCACATCTATGCATCTAGTCAATAGGTGATCTATTTATTCTAGGGCTTACTTACATGAAACACAACAACCAGGACCTGACCTACTATGCCCTTGGAGCTCTTCACAAGATAAGGCCTTATTTGGTGAGCCACATATAGACCTTAGCTTTAGAGGAGCTTTGAATTTCCAGACCTTCTTCCACCACCAGGTTTCTTCTTCTCATGAATTATCTACAAACATAGATTTATATCCTATCCTTGGAGTATGTAACCCCAAGGTAAGATTCTTTGACCAGACTAAAGAATCATCCTCTCTAATCCTGATGTTATTCTTCTAAAACTGAGCTACATATTCCTTACACCTTTATGCCTCCCTCTCTGATAACCTTAACTCTACCTCACTTTTACATCCTTGCTTACAAATAGTTGTGGAAATTGGATCTGTTGTTTGTACCAAGTAATGGATTCCCTTGTTCTGCAATGTGACAACCAGCTCCTCAGAGAGTATATGTTCTTCACCACTTCCCACCGAGGGGTCTGCCCCTATCCTTACTTTACTCTGTTACCAACATTCCAAGCCATCCAGTTACCCACTAGTGGGAATGGATGTACTATAGCCTTCCATATATTTGACAAAATAGACTTAACAGCCTGCTTGATCCTGTCTTCCATTAACAATGGTTCTATTTACTTATGAAGAACCTATTGCCTCCATAGGCTTTCCTTAGAACTAAACATCCATAGACTCTCATATGCCTAAGCCTTACCAAAGGAATGCATGTTTTTTAAACCCAATCCATCAACTTCCTTTGGTTTAGTTAGTGACTGCCACTTGACTAAAGGGATTACCTATTTTTCTCTCTTACCTGTCCACAAAAACTTGAAACATGTATTCCTATTTGTCTCCAAAATTCCCTCAAGGATATATGCCAATACATGTCAAAAAACTGGATTTGCCTCCAAGACAGTATTGGCTAAAGTTAAATTCCCTTGAGGGAGAGCCATCTGTTGCACCACAGGTTAGTTCTATCTTATGATTTCTTATCCAGTGGTGACCTTCAGTTCCTTATTCCTATGTTCATTATATTTCAACAAAAGACCTAGATACTTGTTTTTATCTTGAAAGTACACTTTATGAAAAGGGAAAAGCTACAAAGTCTCTCTCACCTGTTCCTCCTCCACTCTGTTAAAAGTTAATGTTGATTTCTGCATATTGATTTCCATACTTGAAGTTGTACTGTACATATTCAGAATCTCCTTTAGTTTTTTAAGAACTGTTTCGGATCCATCATAGAACGACAATACATTGCTTACAAACTACAAGCAATAAGTGGGTCAAATAAAAGGATCTCCCAAGCTTAATGCCTCCTAAAGAGTGAGATATCTTTGCTTCTAATGAAGTTCTACTTAATCTTTAAGCAATCATTAAAAACAACAAAGGGGTGAAAGGGAAACCTTGCCATAGATTTATGCTTGGTCTAAAGAAACCTAAAGCCAAGTCATTCATAAAAAAATGCAAAAGGCACGGAAAATAGGCACCCCATTATCCATTTCATCATTTGCATGGAGAATCCAATGTGAATTAAGACAAGCCTCAAATAAGCCAGTGTAAGCTGCCATATGCCTTTGACAGGTCCAATTTCATGAAATAGTTTAGGGATATGAAATGGTATCTTACCCTCTAGAATTGCTTAGTTGTTACATATTAGACAAAAAATAGGTTTGTTCTAGGTTTTTCAAAGACATTATTACATGTTGTCAATGGATTAAAAGAAAGGGAAAATAAGGGAATAGGCATTTCTTTTTAAAGCTGTAACAAAATTGTTATTATGGAAGATATTTCAACTTGTATTTATTATATAATGCAATATGCATGCAAGGAATGGAGTTATTTATCAGATAATTTCCATTTTTTTATTGTCATCCTAAAAACATTCCGAACATTATTTCCAAGTTCGAAAGTGGAACGGAAATTATACAAATAAAAGTTTATTTTCATTCCATGTTAAAGCCACATCATATCAAAGTGTCACATCACTGAAATAGTTTCAACCATAATAATAGGATCATGATTCATAATCCTATCAAAATAACTGCATGGATTCATAATATTCACATACCAAGCCCTAACATAAGTATGCATTTACATTTCAATTATCTCAATAAAGTAATTCTATGGTAGTTTAGAAGCAACCATTGGGATAGCATGGCATGTTGGTGAGGTCTCTTTGTAGACGCTTCTGTTAAAACTCACTTTTAAGCATGATACTTGGTGTAGTTTATGAGGAGAACATACTACAGAAGACGAGTGGATTTTTCCATGAGGAGAATAGAAGAAGATAATACTTTTCATTTAGGTCACAATGAATACGTATTGTAATGGATGATGGATTGGTTTCATATACAACTGACTCTAACCAAGGCTCTAAGATAGATGTTGTATGGGTCAACATTGTTGAATCTATGCATCCAAAAAATGCTTTTAAACATATCTTTCAAATACAATGTCTTCTTGTGATAAATAACTACTTTTAAAATGAAATGATTGAACTACACATGATATGCATACATATAGGAATCTATATCTTCATGTACTATTTTATTCATGTCATTTAATGCTAAAGATAAGAACATAAGTCTTGTTGGAGGACAATCCACTGTTATTCTATCAACCACAAACTAGCCCTTGGCACTTGGCAATATCCTGATCTAAGGATGTGAGTGATCATTCATACCCACCTTAGAAGAAAGTACATTCTTCATTTCTTACCCACTTTAGAAGCAAGCATGAGGAGAGATTTACCAAAAATCACTTTGGTGGAGGATAGCAGAGCCTACTACAGATGACACATTCACTGATAACTGTGGCCATTATGTTTAGTGTAATGTTGGGTCCTGATAGATGCCAAGTTCTTTATGAAACAAAGTATTAACTACAATCAGTAGAAAATACTAACAGAAATCAGAGAATGCTCTATCCTTGTCATTAGGTGGGATGGTTTAAGTAGAAGAAAATCTATATGCGTTCATTTACCTATGGATGATGTGCCCTATTATTTTACTAGATGGAGAACTATGGGGTTCTCTTGTATTTACATTGTTTTGAAAAAGTCCTAATTGCTTTCCATCTGAACTTATGTTATGACATGCATAGAACTTGCTTTCTACCTTCTTATAGCATCTGGACCAGAGTTGCCTAGCTTTCTTCATTCAGGGTATTACCCTTCACTGGCACAGGATTTTAGAACTTGAGGCTTCAGCTCCCTCTATAGAGATTGCTTCATTTTTCTTAATCCTTATCTTTAGAGCTTGCACAAGAAGTGACATCTAGAACAGAAAGGAGCAACAGAGAGATGTCAGGAAGTGTACTTAAGAGTATATTAATCTCAGTAGACCTGAGTGAACAGGGTAGACCTAGCATAGAGCTCACTCTTTAAGTTACATGGCTCTTGATGCATGCCCCGAGATATATCTAGCTTCTTCTCCCCTTCTGTGGCCATGGATGTTAGGATAGTTTCTGCTTGAGCCTCACTATCATCTCCTAAGCATACGTTAAAGTCCAAGGGTAGCAGATAAGGTTATCTGTAGCTTGATGATACTCCACAAAGAGAGATACAAATGGGATATGATGATATACCTTCACAGTCCCATTAGTTGTTTTTGGCTAATAGTGGACATTGATATAATCTCCTTCTTTCTTGGTGATCTATGTAAATTTTTATCTCATTCCCCAAACCGGTTTCAAGCCACCATTTTCATCATTGTTTAATGCCCAAGCCAATTTACTTTTAGCTGCAAATTAGTTCAATTTATCATAAACAATTTTGACTGAAACACATAAAAAAATTTACAACTTTAATGAGCAGTAATAAAAAAATAGTCACACATAAAAAAAATTTATCCTCAAAAATTATTAGTCAAATGACCCAGGAAAAACCCCAATCTTCGGGGAAAACCTATTCTTGAGAGAGAGAATTTTATTTTCTTTTATAAAATTAAAGTATAGAAAAAACAGAGATAAACTTATCTTCATCACAGTGCTCAACAAATTGACTGAATTCTGAAATTTCTATCAATCAGCTTCCTCAAAAACCGTTCCAAACTGACCGTATGGACACTCTTGATTTCTATGTTGCTTGCTATATGGGCCTATACGGACCTTTATTTCTGTGCTCCCTATTGTACGGACTAGCGCCTCAAAATTCATGCCCAGAATATTGTCATGTACTATGGACTGCCTTGAAATTTTTTTCCCAGAAGACTATGCGGACTACCTCGATATTTGTGCCCAAAACGGTCTCAAAATTTGTGTCACTGCTATATAGAACAGAAATAAATGCTGTTGTATAGACCTTGATTTTCATTCCCAAAAAACTCCTTGGGATTCATGTTGTACAGAAATGCCTTTAAAACTGTTGTATTGGGAATTGTGCCCACTGCTGCCCTCTCTTAGTCTATGATTTCTCCTCTCTTTCTACTCGCCAAATCTCATGGATGAAAAAGAATGAGTCTCTCATGCCTTCCCTTGCCTTTTTGGTGCCTAATGAGGAAGATGAATGGTCATCTAATCCAGGGGCCCACAATGATTTATATGGATGGATGAGATTAAATGTATATTTAATTCTCACCAAAATTAATTTCACTCATCTCAATTAAATTTATCAAAAAGTCACTTTAATATCTAAAGTGAAAATTAAAATGCATCTCAAGTCATTAATTGCAAGCGTCATGTTAATTTCCTCTTTAAAGTGACTTAGGAAAAAATCACTAGGGAAACACTTTCCTAGGTACAAAAATCAACAATCTAGTATCATATCCTATGCATTCAATTTGTTGCTGTACAATTTTTATTGAATACATTTCTTGCGTTATATGCAATACGGACAGATTTGGAATCACATTGTGTGTTCTTTCTTGTAAGGTGTAGATTCTAAATTGTATGTAATACTTTGTCCATATCGTTTTTGTAACCACCCTTTTACTTCATTGAAAAGCATTCAAAATTCTCCAATTTCTCTATATCTGTGTATATTTGATTTATGGTTGTTTAGGCTTTCAGTTACGTCTGTTTCCAAATAATCTTTTTAGATTCATTGACATGACATTGAAGATATTCAATTTTTGCTTTTTCATGTAGCGCACAAACTAAAACAATCAGTTTAAGATTGCATAGTGTTACATGGTTATGCTCAGTGAGCTAAGATTGGATATTGTGTGAAAAGGTTATTTTGTGCGTGTTTATTTGTTTGAAGTCATTTGATTAGATAGGTTGTAATAAATCCATAAAAGAATGTATGTGTATGTAAAGTATTGTGATGATGTTGTTCCTTCTGAGTTTGGATAACTCCCTATATTCTAGTTTTCTTTGACTGTTGGGAGTGAGTGTTATAACTTATTATTGTTGGGCACATCACTTGGTTGGTATAATAAAAGTGGAGCTATAAGTCTTAGATATTTTATTTCCTGTGTTTCAGCCATGCTGTGCAAAAACATCCATAGAATCCAATGTTGGGTCATCGTGAGATCATAAATGAACAGGTGACATTAATAAAAATATCAATTGGATAGAGCTTGTGTTTTTATGTTGAACATCTTGTTGTTCTCAGGATACATTTCTGCAGTGGTTAATTATGAAACTAAAGACTTTTAACTTACCAGGATTTGATTTTATGTGATGGAATAGGAAGGTAAATATACATGGATGACATACCAGGAAGTTTACAACGTGGTTCTCAAAATTGGATCTTCTATTTGGAGTTGTGGCCTTGGGCTGGTAAGTGAAGAATGTAGTGGTTGATGCAGTTATTTCCCCTTTTCTCAGTAACTGGAGTAAATTGGAAAGTGTTCTCACTTCTTTCATTTTGTACTGAACAAAAAGGGCCCATTCATGGGTCAAGTTGTTGAATCTAGAATTTTCAGCTTTTGGCTGGATCCTGCCTTATAAACTTGGAAGAAGAAAGCCCTTGTTGTGAGACTATTCAAGCTATTATGCTTATATACTTCACACTTTCAGTACGAAACTTCAATCCCCTAGGTATAGCCATATTGGCACCAAACATGGTAAGTTCACTTACTAATCTGGTATGAAATCTTCTTATCTATCTCACAAGGATTTAGAATAGGGTCTTATTTAATATTTTTCAAAGTAAACCCTTAAAAGATGCAAAGGTATGCTAGAGATTACAGTTCACTTCTTGTTGGGTGGTGAAAGTCTTGACCAAACAATCTGTTATCCAATCAATGAAGGTTGTTGAGTTAAATAACTCTTTCTCAAAGCTAGCTTGAAGACGTATTGAATCATGTTCTTTCTACAAGTGGCAAGTGGTAGAGTTATAACAGAAAATGGATTCTGTCTTTCAATAACTATGAGACATTTAGACCATTAATAGTGCCGAGATGCACATATTATAGCCCAGTATGGAGGAGATTCTGAGATTGTATCATCAATCCATCCATTTGTCTGTGGCTAAGAAATTTGCATAGTGTTTAGTGCTAAAGTTAGTGAGATAGGCCAAAAAAGAGGTGGAGAACCTAATTGTTCAACTTCAGCCTTTTAGGATCTGGAAAGGTCCCTCAAGGTATTTTTTGTGTGAATGGTCAGCTTTTGCATGTATAAAGCTAGACATCTTTGATCCAAATAGATGATTGATCAGGAAGAAAGTCTCACCAGTCAGGTGTCATCTTTTGGTTATTATAATCCAATTGATATTTTAATACTTTGGACATGCTGTGTTGTTTTATCAGCTCTCTCAAACACATAAGTCTGAGAATTAGGATAAGCAGATAAAAATCTGTAGCACCTCACTGAAATAAATTACAAAGCATCTAGATCAAAACTTCATTTGTCTAACCCCACAGTGAAGAGCTCAACATCTCTTTTATATAACTAGAGATGACAGGTCTACAATGAATGTAGACACCTTGAGTGGTGCACCTCTCTAGAAGAGATAAAATCCTAACCCTGATGCAATAGCCTGCTAGCGAAGAGTGCGACCTCATGCATGAGTTCACCCTAACTAGAAGAGAACGTCGCTAAAGAAAACTAAAAGTGTACAAGAGAATATCTCTCTCATGCAATACGCCTCCAAACTGAAGATGTTCCTCATGCATGCACCTTATCTATCTTAGGAACTGTACCCTTTGCAGATAGAGCATGCATGCATCCTACTCACCCACTCAATGTCTACAAGACTATTGCACCCTCATCAGACTCTCTAATGCACCTCCCTCATAAAATGCAAAATATCTCCACAAGGATCAAGGCTGGAATGTCTGCTAAAATTGTTGCTTCTAAAGAAAAACAACTCAAAGCAACATGGTAAAAAAACTAACAGGGTTTGCTTATATGGAAGGTCTGTAATCGTGTTTCTCATATTTGTATGGACATGATTTGAACACTATCATAGTGTTCAGAAGTTGTTTTTATTTAAACAAATAGATTTGCAGAGACTTACCTTCAGTTCTTGGTTTTGACCATAGAACCTTGCTAATATGGAGGTGAATATATATACTGATTTCATATTACTGCTCCTGAGTATCTGCAAATACAGAAACTGCTTGTCTAGATGGATTAATTACATGCTCTAGGTTTCTAGAGGCTTCTCGACAATATCTTGAGAATATTCTATGAACATCTAATCCACTGCAACTTTAGCCTTGGGTTCAAGAACATTTCTACCGCTAATGTTGCCAACGATTGCAGTACAGTCATGGCTCTAGTGTGGATAATTCCTTAAAATTCCTTTGACGATTAAAACCATAGTTTCTATGGTGATATAATCCCTGTTTCTTGAGTTTTTCTTGCCCCCTCAACTGACCTATCCTTGTTTCTTGAAAACTCACACATTTTATCTTCTGTGTTATCACTTGCATCCAGATTATTAAGGCAACCTACAAAGGTGCACTGTTTCTTCCCATCTACTAATTGGTCTAGCACTCCTTGCATTTTGGTTTCTAAATGATCATGCTGAGAAGGCACTTTGGCATGCATTGTTGTATGATATTCCTTGCTTACATCGAATGTCAAATATGGCATTTCCTCAATGTCTTCCAGAACAGTATGCTCAGGTGAAACAACTGAATGTGTCTGATTACTCTCATCTAACAAATATTATGGGCCCTCCTCTCATTGTTGCTCCTACAATATCCTCCTGGGAACCTTTTCTTGAGACTCCACTTAATTCCTCCATAGCAACACAATCCTCATAAGGCTCAATGAATTTTTCCTCCAAATTTTCTTTCTTATTTTCATGTAATAAAAAATCTGGCATCCCTTCAATATGAGTGTGTTTAAAATATTTTCTCTCTTGATGAGAAGATACACCCAAGGTGGCATTTTCCAACCTCTTTTAAATCCTGGTGAATGGACACAAATCTCCTCCTCGTTTATTCCCTGCCTCCATCCAATTCTTGCTTCTGATAGACATTTTTTCTTCCTTCTCATTTGATGTACAATCTTCTGTTATTTTTATATTCAATGTCATAAAACCATAATGGGAAGCCTCTTGCACATTGTTCTCATCTCTTTCAAACGAGCATAACTCTTACATTCCTTGCATTTCTGGAGAAAGAATATCTTTGTGTGAAACCCTTTCCAGATGCTTCTCCTGGCTACCACCATCACCTTCGTCCCATACAGAATCTGACATTTGAGTGTCTACTTGACCAAAAGCAATGCTTGCTTCATTCTAAGATTGAACAAAAGGATCAAAATCTATCCTTTCAGGGGGCATTATCACCGTGCTTTGATGCTTGCCTCTTTTCCCTTCTCTTCTATCCGAGGACTCCAAAACATTGCCAATGCTCATCCTTTCTGTCTCCTCTACCCACAAAGAGTTCAACAGCATTTCATCCTCAGACTTTTCTACTCCTTCAGTTTGAAAACCCAAACCTTCATTTCCGCTATTCTTGTTCCCAACATTTACTTGTGGTATTGAATCTTTATTTGGTGCTAGGTTATAAGGATAGGAACAGGCCCCAATCATGGGAACATACTCAACATACTTGTTTTCTGTAGGCCTGTAATCCATGACCGAGGAGGAATTGACCACAAACAATGAACCATGTTGCTCAGAGAAATTTGACAAAATTCATAGCTCTTTATTGTTTTCTCTCAAAACCATCACTGACTGTCCAGAAACTTGCTGATTATTCCTTCCTATATCCTCAAACTCATGTTTGTTCTCACTTGTATTCTCAAACTCATCTCCCAAAATGTCTAACAATTTTGAATGTAAATACTCTCTCTTTGAGCTCTTTGACACACTCCACATATTAACCTCTGCTCGATCATCTGATTTTCTTGTCAACTCACCAATGTCTGGTCCAAACAAGTTTCCTTTAGTGGTCAGATTGCCTTCATCTTGTTTGGTCCAAACAAGTTTCCAAAATTGTTTTAAAAACTATTTCAGCTTTATCTTTTATGATTTTTTATTTTCTATGTCCTATTTTTCTAGCAGCAAAACTCAGAAGTTCTATGATGTTACAAATACTTCACAGCAACACTGGGGACTTTGTTTACCTCCACCAGTGGCAGAGGTTTCCTTGCTTGGATCAGCTTCTTCCAGTAAATTGAGCAAATCACTGGCTCTTGTAACTGACTTTAGGATTTTAGTATAGTGTACTTCTATCCAATTATCTTTAGCATTTGTTATTGATATGCAGACAGCTTTTTCTATGCTTTCATATTATATTATTTAATAGCTTCTGATTCAGTCCTAAATAATCATTAGTATAGAAGCTAATGTGTATTTTCTTTAGACATCTTATGTTTTACTTCAATGATTGTCTTCTAGATTCTTTATACATGGCTTCATTTTCCTTTCCTAATAATATATACCTGTTCATATTTCCATGTGAAACTGGAACACAGGAGGTAATGCTGAGACTTCCCTTGCCAGTGGAGCTGCTGGAAGATCAGTTGTATTGCCAGCTAGTATCTTGGTATGAAATCTATTTCTTTTCATGGAATATTTGTTTAGTTTTCTAGCACCCCCCTGGATTGGTGCAGAGTAACATTACACATTAAGTTTAGTGAACATAATCTTCCATATGATTTAGGAGTTTGTGGTGGAATATTACATATCTTACTAAATATTTAGACATTAATGGTTGTTGCAGGGGCTCCCATGCTGCACAGGAAAAATCATTTAGTATGAGGATCCCAATTGTTTAGGGCTCCTCTAATCCTAAACAAGTTCATCTCATTCACTTTCAGTGTTTCCAACATTAAATATCCCTACCTTGGTGGTGGAAGCTGCGGCATCAGGGTTGAGTTCTGATCATGGCAAGTTGTTGGTAAATAAGGGTGGGCAGTCATCAACATTTATATCTAAAAAAATTATTGATGCCAAACCTAATGCAATGAGTGGAACAGATATAAAATTAAATTCACGTGTAAATACCGCTGGGGAAGCTTTCCATGGAAAGAATGCTATTTTAGTTGATTCTACTATGAAATGTAGGAGTCATGAAGGTTTTCAAAGTCTAATGAAGAATTCATCCTCTGACACACAAAAGGGTTCATCTGAGCTAGGCAGTGGGCACATTGAAACAGCAAGAAGTGAAAGAACAGATGCAGCTTCAGTGTCATCTGGTATTGTCTGTGTTGGACTTTCTAAAGATAGCTTTCCAATCTCTATCCCTCAAAGCAACTCTATTGTTCAAAGCAACAATGAAGTGAATGTTGTTGCTCTAAATAAAAGCAGTAGAATGCTTTCAGGAAACCATGTTGAGAATCTGGTGTGTAATATCCTTCTAGAATTTTATATGAATGGCTCAGATGTTGGAGAAAACAATATAATTTCAAACATATTGTCTTTGAATTTTGATTCAAATGATAGTGTATTAAATAGTCCTCACAATTTAGCAAATTTTCTCCTTGTTGAGACTGATAAATGCAATGGGATATCAAAGGAAATGTCAAGTTCATGGAAGTCTCAAAATAGCAATCAGTCAAGATTTTTATTTGCAAGGTCAGAAGGTTCTATAGAAAGATTAAGCCATTATTCCACTCCCAATTTGGCATCATCTAGGAAATTGCAGAGGGAGTGGGAAAATGGACAAGATGTTTTGGAAAGCACAAATGGACATGAACTATTGAATATTAATGGACTATCTAATAATGCCTCTGGCCCAAAGGTGCAAGGATTTTAGAGTACTTCAAAGGGAAGCACATTTTTGGTTCCTCCAGAGGCCAAGGGTGAGTTTTGTCTTCTTTTGTTGTTGGATATTAGTAATTTTCTTTTAATAGTTGTGTTTTACCTCTTGCTAATATGGAATTTACAGTTTTTGTTTCCTTTTATCGAGCCATTTTAAGCCTTTGTATTTTTCCAAGTTTGTTATCTATGGATATAGACTTATTTTTATGGATCTAAATACAAGAGATAGCCATTTTTAGATGAGGCTATCTTTTAAGATCTAACACTGCATAGGGGATGTCCCTAAGTTGCACCGAGACATTACCAATTTCATGTAGGATTGTCAGATATCCCTGTAATTAGCTTTAGTTACAGGGGAAATTTTACATAGCTCTCAGGAATTAGTTTATCATAAATACTAGTTACTAGTAAGTTGTAATAGTAATAATTATGTAGTTTATAGATTGATATCTATGATAAATTTGTTTGAATATCATCATTGTCAAGCAATAACAACTTCTTAAAGGGTGCTATCTCAATGGCAGAGTGCCTTCCTAATTATAGGCAGGAGGTTGGTGGTTCGATTCCTCTGTGCCCTATCATAAATTTGTGACTACAAAAACGACTAAATTCGCATATATACAACTATTAGTAGCTAATTTCCTGTATCTTAGTCGTATTTAGCTTAGTCATTAATATGTTAACATCTAGTAGTTTATTTAGTCATATATTTGGTCATTAATAGTTTCAATTAATGACTAAATCAGCGACTAAATCAATGACTAAATCAGTGACTAAATCCATGACTAAATCAATGACTAAATCATTAACTATCAATGACTAAAACAGTGACTAAATCATTGACTATCAATGACTAAAGCATTGTCTATCAATGACTAAAGAATTGTCTATCAATGACTAAATCAATGACTACTAAGTCAAGCTATTAATGACTAGTGAAATACGACTAGCTATAAGATAGTGGAAATTTTCTACTATTAGTCACCGACTCAAAAATAGTCATTTATAGCATTATTTTAGTCATTTTTTTAGTCGTTAATTTCTCATTTTCTACTAGTGTGTTCACACCGTAGTATCGCAAGGCCATGTGCCTCCTTCCGTGTCAACAGGACATGTACCTTCACATGGACCACCTTATGGTTCAAACTATGAAGCTTCACATATACTTATTATGGACCGTATTACGGAAAAGACCATCAATCGTATGGGTATAGGTATCAACAACCTACTTACTCTCCAAATTATGGCTTTGTAGCACCTCACCATCAGGGTAATCCACATTACAATGCTTCCATGTAGCCCTTCATCGGTCAAATGGGAGGAGGTTATTATCCCACTAGCCAAGGCCATTGTATCTATAGCAATCAAGCGTATCAAAACTAGTCCTTTCAGAGAGCGTGGCATCGACCGGCTCAACCTAGGCTCCCTTTCCTTGCAACCTTGAAATTACCTGATTTGTCGAGATTGACGAATGATCATGTGTCTAATAATCCATCATGGTCGGAAGTCCCTACCAAGCTTCCTTCGTACATTCCCAAGTTTGAAGGTGAGGCTGGTGAATTTCCTGGTGAGCATGTCACCACTTTCCACCTTTGGTGCTCTTCCAATTCCTTACATGACGATTCCATCCGTCTGAGGCTGTTTCAATGCACCCTCACGGGTGCTGCGGTGAAATGGTATATACAGTTACCGAGCGGGTGGGGGGGGGGGGCGCTTATGCTACGTTCGATGATCTTTCCATAAATTTTCTCAAGCATTTCCAGCTACGCGTACTTTATGACGTTGTTACTGAACTCTTGTCGAACTTCCAGCAAGACAAAGCCATGCATATTTCGGATCATATTCAAGAGTGGTGTAGAAGAAAACAATTAATTAAAGCCTTTATACCACCATAGTTTCTTCTAGACTGGTCCATCAAATCATTGTTACCTTACATCACGAAGGATGTTTCTACATATGGAGTTCAAAATGAGGACCAAGCTATCTTTAGGGATCAAGAGTTGGATTTGATCTATTTTCAATCCGGACTCTTGTATGAGATTATCATGAATGCTCCAAGATCTAATTTTGACCCCAAGATCAAACCTGGGCCACATGCCGATGGCATTGTTGGCTCCACAAGTACCAAACCTATAGACTCAGTTATAGAACAAGTGAACCAGCTATCAATTAACCAGCCTCCATTGGGACAAGCGACGACTTTGTCTCAACCTATCCAATCATTGAGTGTACTCTCTATGCAAACATCAAACCCGAAAGGCAACCAGCAGCCTGGAATGAATAAAAAGAAAGGAAAATATAATCGTAAGGGTGGGAATAAAATGAAAATGGTAATAATAATGACAAGAACATGAATAATGTTGAGTGGGACAAGTATCCTAAATGTAAGGTGAAGTTTCCTTGTAATTTGTGTAAGGACGATCACCTCACTCACTTGTGCCCTCATATGGACGACACCTCAAAGTTCATAACAAAGGGCCCAACTATGTTTACTAATCCTTTACCTAATAATCAAAATATGAACTCGAGGACCGTTGATCCTGGTTTTGAATCTGGTGGAACTCAAAACCCGCCAGAGGTTGCTCCTAGTCACGGTTGTATCAACATGGTGAAAGATTCCAAAGTTGTGACACGTGTGAAATATTATGGTTCGTCACAACTAGACCTTGGGAAAGAACCTTCCCCGCCCGAGATCCCTTTGCGAATTGAAAATCCTATGGATAAACCTGAAGCTCCACCTTGCATTCCTAAGGGAGTCTTGAAGTGTTCAGGGCACAATCCTAATGCTTGAGATGCCCAGAACTATTCAATTGTCGAGGATTTGGGCTAGACCCCTTATGCGATGTATGTATTAGAAGTGCTTCAGAACTTTCCTCCGCAGAGAAAGGCCTTGTTGTCTGCTCTTGGGGTTAGTGACGATAGCTCTTCTTCCATTATCATATTTGAAACCATTGGAATATAGCCTCTCTTTCCTTACTATGTGTCGCTTTTGATTCGTGTAGAGTGTCTCAACAACAGCATCATGCGTACTGTCATTGATGAAGGCACTGCCACTTCCGTGATGTCTTTGTCTTGTTGGAAGGGCTTAGGTTCTCCCACATTGTCTCAATATACCAACATGTTGATGGCTTTCGATGGTAGGTCGTTTCAGCCACACAGTATACTTCCTTCTTTAGAGGTCCAATTGGGAGGGAAGACTGTCACGGTCAAGGTCGAGGTGGTTGATGTGCCCCTTGACTACAATCTTTTGTTGGGTAGGAATTGGATGTACAATATGTAAGTTGTAGCTTATTCCCTATTTCGATTAGTTTGATTTCTGTTTAATGGTAATATCATTACTATTAATCAAAATTCATTCCATAATCCGAGCTTCAATGCATCATCGAGAGCCTCTATCCCGATTATCGATCATTCTCAGCTGGCAACTGAGAATGTGGGTGTGGGTATGTAGCCTTCTCTCATGGGAACCTTTAGTTGTCCTGCACCCATTCTTATGATTGTGTCTAGTATTGGTGGGGCTTCATCCTCATCGAATTAGATATCTTTTTGCACTACTCATATGGAGGATCCTTGGATTCTTCCTTCACCGAGTACTTCGAGTGTGCCTATCAAGACGGACGTGTCGTTTCCTGCAACAATGGTGGCGTATAAAGCGAATATTGATCATGTTGTAGAGCCTAGTCCTTCCTCTTCGTGGATGAAGGAGGAGGACCCTTATGTGTTGCCTACATGGGCAGTAGATTCATCTCACTCTCATGACTACCTTGATGATGTTTTTCCATCAGATGAAGCTATTCTTGAGGCCATGTCTGGGATTGAGCAACCTTGGGAATATTTGCACCATAGATCGTATTTCCTTCCTAAGTTTGATTTTTTAGAGTGTGTTGACTTTAGGGATATTCTTAGCGAAAAAATTCATAGCCCCATGGTCCCATTAATCTCTCCTAGTCAGATGGCTAAAGGGAACATGGCTAACATATCACCAACGATTCCTATCAATATTTCTCGTGATCCTAGTAAGATTGAGAACGTCTACATTGGGGCAGGTTGTTCCCCTGATGAGATTAAAGAGTATACCAAGTTGTTTAAGTAGTTTCATGATATGTTCTTTTGGTCATACAAATAAACTCCATGTATAGACCCTCGTATTGTCAAACACGAAATCGAGACCTATCCGAATGCAAAATTGGTTCGACAACGTTTGCGTGCCGTGAATCCTAGAAAAGCACCCACCATTAAAGCTAAGATAGAGAAACTGCTCAAAGCTAGTTTTATCTAACCCGTTCCCTTGATGGAATAGGTTTCAAATCATGTTCCAGTAGATAAGAAGTAGGGAGCGATCTGAATATGCACTAATTTCCGTGACTTAAATCGAGCCTGTCCTAAGGATAATTTCCCTACACCATTTATTGATCAAATTTTGGATGAGTGTGCGAGAAGTGAGGTATTTTCTTTTATGGATGGATTTTCTGGATATAATTAGATACAAATTAAGCCCGAGGATCAACATAATAACACATTTATTTTACCTTGGGGAACTTTTGCATATCGAAATATTCCCTTCGGCATTAAAAATGTCGAATCTACATTTCAGCAGGCCATGACCTTAATATTTCATGATCTTAAAATGATTATTGAAGTATATTAGGATTATCTCGTTGCTCACTCTCGTTTGAGAGTGCGTCATCCTTATCATTTTCAATTAGTGTTTGAAAGATGTTGTCATTATCAAGTTCGTTTAAATCCTCATAAGTGCATATTTTGCATGGCAGTTGGTTGTTTACTAGGATTCATCGTATATAAGGAGTGTATTAGAGTTGATCCCTTGAAAGTTGAGGCAATACTTCAATTGTCTCCCCTGCATAATATTCGACACCTTCAATGTTTACAAGGTATGGTGAACTTCATGCAAAGTTTTGTGGTCAATTTTTCCAACTTGACTAAAGGCTAGATTCGTCTATTGAAGAAATACACCCCTTTTTACTAGGATGAGTGAGCCCAAGAGTCTTTCGATGCTCTTAAGCAATCCTTATTAAAGGCCCCCGTGCTTAGTCCATCAGACTATAGACGTGATTTCTTGATTTATGTGGTCGCATCTCAAAAGACGGTTGGTATCGTATTGGTTCAAGAGGATGAGGAGCTCCATGATCATGTCATGTATTATTTGAGCCAAAACCTTATTGATGTAGAACTTCGCTATTCCCATGTGGAGAATCTAGCCTTAGCCACTGTTCATGCGATTCAGCCTTTGAGACATTACATTCTCCTTTGTCAAACTTTTTTCATAGCTCACATTAATCCATTTCAGTTCATCCTCACTAGAAGGATGATTGGGGGAAAATATAATAAACGGATTGTGATTTTGCAAGAGTTTGATCTCAAGTTTGTTTCGGCGAAATCGAATAAATCATTAATATTTGCTGAGCTCATATCAGATTTCCTAAATTTGGATGAAGAGGAGGTTTATGAGGATTCTTTTGTCAATGAGCATACATTCCTCATCTCAATGGTGGACCCTTGGTATGGGTATATTATCATGTATTTGCAAACATTGAAGGTCCCTACTCACCTCTCACAAGATGAGTGACGACGATTACGTCATATAGTGAAGAGCTACCTCATAGTGGACAACACTTTGTACCACCGTGGGATGGATTCCATTTTACGTCATTGTTTAACCCATGATGAGGCCGAGCGTGCTTAATGATTTCCATGGAGTGGCATGTGGTGATCATTTATCTGGGCTTTCTACAGCCCAAAAATATTGAGAGAAGCCTATTTTTGGTAGTCAATATTTAAGGATTGCAATAATGTGCTCAAGAAGTTCCACCCTTTCCATCTGTTTGCACGTAATATGTACTCGCGTCCAGCCTCGTTGCATCCCATTATCACTGCCGGTCCCTTCACCAAGTGGGGGATTTATTGTATGGATTGCAACCCAGCCTCGGCTGGGGGGCACCATCATATTATTGTGGTTGTCAATTACTTCACAAAATGGGCAGAGGCTATTCCTACAGTTAAATCTGATGGTGAGACAGCCGTGCATTTTGTTTTCAATTAGATTATCACCCGGTTTGGCATTTCGAGAGAGCTTGTCACTGACCATGGTAGGCACTTTCAAACCAAAATGATGGAAGATTTGGATTCCAAGTTAGGATATAAGCAAGAGAAATACTCTTCTTATTACCTGCAAGCGAATTGACAGGTTCAAGCAGTGAACAAGTCACTTAAGTCCATTCTATGGCAAACCATCACACAAAGCAAGAATAATTGGTGTTTGTCATTTGTGTGAGTATATTCTCCAAGACTACTAAAGAAAACACTTTAGCTGTCTGTCTAGGTGAGAGAGAGAAATCCTTCGTATAATTAGTGTTCTCAGGAGGATCATCTTACACAAGAGTTAAGAACGAGGAATCATACATGATTGTGGTGGGGATATCCCCTTGCCACTCTCTATGCAGCACCAGATATACTTCCAGTATCTTACTCATATATGGGGGATTTTAAGGTACCTTTGGTGCTTTTGAGCTTCAATATTTGTTACCCTATCCATACGGTAGATCCCGCCTGCGACTGTCCACCTAAGCATTGGTTATATTTGGGTGTCCTTAGTTTCCTTACCTAGGTATCACAGGGGGTACTTGCAGAGGTTATTCTATGAGTGCCCTGGATAGGTAGGGGTCATACAGCACAGTCGCTTTATGCATTGAAGTTGAGGTCCACTATAATTGGTTACACACCTCCTCTTTTAGTGTATGGGATTTTTAGGCCTCTCCTAGGCGAGACATACATGCTACATTCTTGAGCTCATTTATCCTCCCCTTGGATTGCTTGCACTTGGCTTAGATTTTATTACGAGTGTGTTATTTGTGCGCTATATTTATTTAGGGTTCGTTATTGGTTGAGTATTTTTACTTTTGTGGAGTCGTCATGAAGCAAGGTCCAACACCTCGCCGTTCTCGTCGTCAGACATGGTTTTCTACTTGTGGATCTACTAATACTCCTTGAAAGAGTACTTCTTTCAATTCACAACCCCATATGTCATATTTCACATCTAGTTATGGGAATTCTTCCTCATGTTGGCCAAGTGGTTGAGACTCACCATATTCCCTCTAGCACTGGTCCTTTTATATTTGGCATGCCAGATATGAACTATAGTTTTCCGTCATATGTCGTCGATCCCGGTGTTGGTCATAGTGGTGTTCCTGGGGTCACTACAACCCCTTTCCATGCCAATCAATTTGGTAGTGGTCATATTTCACCTTCCATGCCCTTTGTGGGAGGATTTCCATACCCCTCATCTAGGCATAATACTTGGATCCCTTCTCGCGGAGGTGACCCTAGACATGTGAACATTGGAGGTACATTATACATTATGTCATATGTTCCATTTTCTTCTGCACATGTTCCTTCAAATGTGTTTCTCATGACACACCCCCCTTACAACCCGCACGGTCCTTCGGGATGGAGAACTGCCTCTAGCCATGTTGTTCCCTCATCTTTCAGCACTGCTGTGTCGGTAGGATATGTACCTCCTTATATGTTCAGGGGACAATCCTTGTATCATTCTTATAATTATGGCTATGTAGTACCCCAGTCTTAAGGTGTTCTTAATTATAATATCCCTATGTATCCTTTTATGGGTCAAATAGGAGGAGGTTACTATCCGACTGGATAAGGCCACAATCTGTACAACAATCAACCCTATGTGAATCAATCCTGTCAGGGAGCATGGAACCAAATGGCACAACCTAGTCTCCCTTTCCTAGCTACTTTAAATCTTCTTGACTTATCAAAGTTGACCAACAATTCAGTTTCTCATGATCTGATGTGGTTGATTGTTCCCACTAAGCTTCCTTCTAACATTCCAAAATTTGAAGGTAAGAATGGTAAGGACCTTGGAGAGAATGTTACCACTTTCCACCTGTTATCACTCTAGGAAACTCCTCTAGGTTGTATCTCGAGGATGCCTAGTAACTTACAATGTTTTTAGGGTTTTTTTATATGGATCAAGTCAGTTGACCTATATAACCTTTCCACTATCAAGGCATGCATAAAAATCATTCATTTACAAGGATTTTAGTTATAATTGCTTAGAAGTTGAGAATACGGTGCAGGGATGAAGAACTCATCAGACTGGTAGACTTACATACAAAACACATGCATATAAATGGCTAAATCATGATAAGGATGGCACTTATAAATCAAATTGCACTAACAAACCAATAGGATGACAGCTATCATCTATTAATCAATCTGAAAATGACCTAAATACACATTCAGGCATAAGTACAGTAAAGAAAGAGATGATGGCTAAACAGATCATAACAAAAATAGCTTATATTCATGAAGAGTAAAAATGAGAAGCTGGAAGCATTATAGGCTTATAAATCCCTGAAGTTGAACCTTTATTATAAAATTGATCTTAGGATTTATATCCTTTTACAAAAAGTATAGATCCTAAAAACTTAGATCTGTTTTTACAAAAATACTCAAAAGTGACAGTTTTTTCAAAGTAGGGTTTGAAACCCTACCTAATTACTTGTCTAACTACGATGAAGATTTAGTTCACTGATTGAATATTAAATAACTGAAGAAATGTTGGTGATCACTGATGTTGGTCCTCTCCCAGTCAGACCCCTAATTTCTCTTTGATAGCTAGGGTTGGTATCCTTTAGCATGGTTATGTCATAGTGCATCTCACATAGACCTTTTTTGATGCATCCCTCAGAGCCCTCTATCTTCAGATCACGTCCATGAACCATCTGCAATTGCCCAAAACCAGTTTTTTCTACCAAAAACTTGTTTTTAAACCTCTATCCACTTTCGGTGGTTAAGTGGCCAGTGTATCGGACCCGTTAGCTGCCGAAATTGGCACTTTTGGTGGCTAATGGACTATTTTATCATCTGCCCAAGCCATCGAAAGCCCTGTTAAACCAAAATTATGAGGTTTTCATCTAAAATGTCTTCTCTGACCTATTGGCTCAACTTTTCTATTATGTAGGCTTCACGTTAGGGGTGTTAACAGTTCCTTGGCTGGTTTCAGGAGGCTAGACACTGATGGCTGCTTCAACTAGGGTTTATAAGGCAAGGTGGCTGCTAGGGTTTGCTTTGGATTCTTTCAGCTGTAGCCTTTGGAGCCTAACCATCCTGAGTAGTCTGGTATTGTCCTTCAAGTACATTGTGTTCAGCCTTTTCAAGAAAATGTATCTTTCTCTCTGCTCTAAGTAGGATTTGTGCAGTAGCTTGTTTCTCTTAGTCAATGTCTGGTTGTTTCTCTTCAGTTCTCTTTCCAAGACCTCCATTTCATAAACCTGCCTCAGTAGCTGATTAATATTTTGGCTTCTAGTTTTGCTAGAGGAAGGCCTTTCTATTGGTTCCTCTTGTTCCTATGGTGTGGGGGATGGAAATGCTTCAGTGAATGGAACAATTTGCAGAGCTAGGGCTGCATCCTCTCCTTGTTCTTCCTCAAAATCTGAATAGGGTAGGTTTAAGACATTCTCCTGGTGTGCTTCTGCCTCATGACCTTTCTCACTGAAATCCAAATTCCTTTTTGCCTCCTTGGTCTTGGAGGAGGAGGGAGGTTGTTTTGTTGCTGCAACTGGTGAAATGGCCCTCCTCCTTCTTCTCCCACTCCTTGGAGTGTTGTATTTCTTGGCAGGAGACTTCGCTTTCTCCTCTGGTTGAAGGCCTGCCTCAAAGCCATTCCAGAATATAAAATAAGGCCAAGCAATGTTTCTTCTCTTCAACAACTCCTGGACCAATAGCTAGATAAGACCATGGTGGCACAGCCTGCCAGCAATCTTGGATGGCTGGGATTTCACTTGATGTGTCATCTTCCCTACACTCCTGTGTAAATAAAAGGGCGGATTAAGAAGATTTTTACCTGTGAAGTGGTTCATGAGTTTGAAATGATAGATCATTTCTCTATTGTATCTCCCTTCACAGGTTAAATAGACCACAATGGCCTTTAGCAGCTGTTGCTAGTTCTCTTCCAGCCGTGATGATGGCACACTCTTCTTCCATGTTATTCCCCTATGCTCAAGCTTGAGATATGATCTGAATTCCACATCTTTGGGTATGGTTGTCTTGAACCACTTCCCTCCTATGCAAGAAAGTTCAATCACCTCTAAGATTAGTGCTTCATCTATGAGAAATTCCTCTCTTCCTATGACTGCTTTTGAACCATCAAAAGACAGGGCAAAAGCTTCAGCCACCTAGTGATGGAAACCATGTATTTTTTCATAGAATTTGTAGCAGCCTACCTCCTGGAACAATCTGCAAACCTCTGAATGGGCCTCTAAATAACTAACATCATCTAACTCATGCCTAAGAGCCGGTCCACTCTTCTTCATCCTGATGGGTGTATCTCCTGGGTACCTGCAAAACAACCTTTAGACTTTGTATACAGTGTGCTTCAACAAGCTACTTCTTCAGAGCTCATTTTTCTGGTGGGAACAATGCTATTTTTTACAATGAAATACGATGGAGGCCCAAGGCATTGATTATGAGGGTTTTCTATATTTTATGGAAGCTAAGGTCACCAAAATAATGACAACAGCTCGATCTTTGAGATCTCTTTTCCCAAATAACCGTAACCTACTTTAGCCAGAGCATTCGATGGCTATTTGATGGGCTTTGGGAGAAGTGGAGGAAAACTAGAGGTTGGCAATCAGATCAGTTTGTGCTATTTGCATAACGACCCTTTTCACTCATTTCCCATGCAGTCATATGGCTCCAGATCTTTTTGGTGGGTAATCATGCTCTAAAATGATCTTTTGTCTTGCTAACGGGGTTGTATGTGATATTTTCCAACCGCTTCCTTATTTTGGCCTTTCGGTGGTTTAAGATCCTCCGTGATTTTGTCAGCTAGCCACCGAAAAGCTGGCTTTTGGCAGCTAACTAAACGTTATCTTTCTTTATTAAGCCACCGAAACCTTTACCCCATCACCGTGGTGAATTTCTGCTTTCGAAAGATAGCGACTTTGTCAAAAACCTTTTTTAACTACCGAAAACCTGTTATTTCCATGGTCAACACAAATGCCCTAGCTTTCGCCTAAACCGCTGAAAAGGTTTTTCACCCGATATTTATTTTCTAGCTTTCAGTGGCTAGCATATGTGTTGCACCCTTTTCTAGTCTACCGAAAATGACCCTTTTCGGTGGCTAATGAGATGTTTTGAGCCTCTCCTAAGCCACTGACTGTGCCTTTCCTGATGTTGCTTGCCACTCGCTTTCGATGGTTTAAACCCTTTTGATCTCTCTCTCTAGTTTGCCGAAAGCGCCCCTTTTCAGTGGCTAATGAGTTTTTTGTAGTCTCTCCTAAGCCACCGAAACTGTTAATTTGACCCTGCTTGCTCATACCGCTTTTGGTGGTTCACCTTCGGCCCACGTTCAACTGTTTGGCTACCGAAACATAGCTTTTTCGATGGCTAATGAGCTATGATAGCCCTCCCCTAATCCACCGAAAGCTACAACTTGTAAAGTTTTCATCCAAATCAAAAATAGAGACTTTCGAACTGTCAGTGATATTCATATCCTTCATTGCATGAGTTAAATTCTTCATACTATCAAAATAAATTATTTTGGGAGATAACATCTGGCTCCTACTTGGGGATGGGAACCTCCCAATGAGGTCCCAAGAATCCCAAACTAAAATGCCTTTTCCTAAAATCAACTAAGTAACTTAACACTATCATTTACTGTTCCATTGGCCATGGAGTTTATTCTACAAGCAAAATAGCCTACTATCTACTAATTTACAATAATAAGGCCTCAGAGCCTCAAATCAAATAGAGTTTCAAGAACCGCCCATTCACTAGGCCATCAAATACCTCTTCCCCTTCCATATTCTGCAATTTGAAGGTGTTATTCTTATGTACCTAGGCTATCACAAAAGGGCCAATCCACAAAGAGTTGAATTTTCCATGTTTTCCCTTATCCTGTCTGACAGCATCTCACTCGAGGACCCAATCTCCAACCTGGAAGTTGTCTGCTTTTGCTATTTTTTCAAACATTCCCTTTATCCTCTGTTGATGGGCTTCTGATTTTCCTACAACTTGCTCCCTAATTTGTTCTAACTCCACCAATTCCGTCATCATCCTCACCATATCATTTGGTTCATCTTCCTCTGTGTCCTAAAAGAACTTTGCCACTGGAAGGATGAGCTGGATAGGAAAAATGGCCTCAGTGCCATAAACTATCTTGAATGGAGAAGTCCCTATGGATATTTTGTATGTTACCCTATCAGCCCATAAAGCAAACTTAAGCTTTGAATCCCAGCTTTTCTGATTTGTCTCCAGCAGTTTCCTGATGATTCTAACTAAGCTTTTGTTGGATGACTCAGCCAGGCCATTGCCTTGAGGATAATAGGATGTGGAGTGTACCAGTTGAATACTCATTGATTCACACATTTTGACTAATGCCCCAGCCTTGAAAGCTGGTGCATTATCAGTTACTAACCTTACTGGGTAGCCAAACCTGGGAATGATATCATTAGAGAGAATTTGAGGTCAAAAATGGGCCTCCTAAGAGATGTACTACAAAAATATAAGATATATTAAAATATTATGAGTTAGGGGTTTTATGGGGTAGGTATATATGACAACTCACCTCCTACACTACTTTTTATGCACAATTTAAATAACCATGGTTGAGTTATTTTTCTAAAGTGACTAGAAATAAAATTAATAAAATAACTCTAGAATGATGTGACTAAGATTCATTGTAAATTCCCAAAAATTTATTGTCCTTTAACATTTATTTGTCTTGAACTTGTAAATAAATTCAAACAAAAATCAATTTAATTTATATGCATAACTAACATATTTTTTTCATATAAATATCATTCATGAATTTAATTTATTTTAAAAGTACAAGATTATATATATATATATATATATATATAAGTTTGACATTATGATATTAAATACATTTGAGTGAATATATAATTTAAAATTAAAAAACATAAAAATGACAATATATTATTTTATAAAAAAATATGAAAAGACATTTTTATGAATTATGAGTACTTTACTTGAAAATGACAATAATATTATTTTATGAGAAAGTGAATTGTGAGTACTTTACTTGAAAATAACAATAATATTATTTTATGAGAAAGTGTGAAATGACTTTTATTGTGAGTACTTCACTTTATGACTTAAAAGTACTTGTACCACTACCTTGGTTAACTAAGGATTTTCATCCACCATAGAAAATGTGACAAATAAGCATTCTTAACTCATGCAATGCCACCTCAACCACGGGGGATGATGTCATCTACTAGAATGTAATTGGTTGATTTTTATAGTACATTTTTGTTCTTTTGAGGCCCATTTTTTACCTCAAATTCTCTCTAATGTCTCATATAAAAATCTCATGATGACTTGATGAGTGGCATTCCTGGTGGGTACTGCCTCTATCCATTTGGTAAAGTAGTCAGTGGCTACTAAGATCCATTTATGTTGTCCACCGGAAGATGGATTTATTTCACCTCTGAAATCTAGACCCCATTGCTGGAAAGGCCCATTCACCATAATAGGCCTAAGGGGCAAGGATTTGAGCTGCTGCTTCCCTATAAATCTTTGGTATTGGTCATATGCCCTTACAAAATTGCATACATCAGCAAAGAGGACTGGCCAATAGTATCCTACTCTTAAGATCTTGTGGGCTGTGGTTTTCCAATAGTGGTGGCCTCCACATGTGCTGGAATGAAAGTGATGCATGACCTGCTCTGCTTCCTCTTTATCTAGACACCTTAGCAAAATTCCATAATGATCTCTCCAGTACAGCAATTTTTCAATTATGCAAAACTTAACAGATTTCAACTTAAGAGCTTGTGCTTGGTTAGGAGTGAGATCAGGAGAAACTTCTAATTTTTGCAAAAATTGAATGATACCCTAGTACCACTCACATGAAGATATGTTCTCAGTTACTGATGTAATGTCATTTTGATCTTGATTTACTTCTGCTTCCGTTGCTACCGCAGTCTGCACCTTTGCTGATTTGACACGTGGAATTTATTCCCATCAATTCACAATTTTCTTTGGCCTTGAGTTTGGCCAGACCTAGTCCCTTTACCAGCTTAGTGGTTTTCACCTTTATATCAAACTCAATGAGTTTGGAAATCCACGTAGCTCTCTTCCCATCAATGTCAGGTTGAGTCAAAACATCCTTCATAGTAGCTGAAGGGACATATGCAAGGACCTTTGCATGGAGAATATAGATTCTGAAAGTCTTCAAAGATTTTATGAGAGCATAATCTTGCTTCTCAATTGGGTCATACATCAGCTCAACATCTCTCAGGGTTTTGCTAAAGAATGCAATCGGATGATCAAGTCCCTCATCATTCTTTTGTAATAGTACAACTGCCACTATGTCATAAGATGCAAAAGAGAAAATGTAAAAACCCTTGGTGTAGTCAAGACTAATTAGGGTTGGGGCCTCCATTATAGCCTTCTTAATGTATTCAAAAGAGTTTATTTCCTGGTCATTCCACTTTATTTCTACATATTTTTTCAGCATGATTGTTATATGCTTTACCAGCTCAGAGAAATTCGGAATGAACCTCTTGAAAAAGTTTATCTTGCCTAAAAAGGACTGAATGTCTCTTATTGACCTTGGTATTGACAACTTTTGGATTGCTTCCACCCTTACCGGATCGATCTTTACACCTTTAGCTGAGACTATGTGGCCTAGGAGATTTCCTTCATTGAGTGCAAACTGGGACTTCCTGGGGTTCAATGATATTCCATACCTTCTACACTTCATAAATACCTTCCTTAATGCTGCAAGTGATCGTGATGGCTATGAGAGTAAACTGTTAGGCCATCCAAATATATCAGAACAAACTTATCTTTTAGCCCTACAAAATCTAGGTCCATGGCTCTCTGAAAAGTGGCCCCAGCATTCATTAGCCCAAATGGCATTTTAGCATACATGAAGGTGCCCTAGGGGGTGGTAAAGGTACTCTTCTCTTGGTCATCAGGGTGCACAGTGACTTAGTTGTATCTAGAGAAGCCATCAAGGAAGGACATAACCCTAGCCCCCGAGACTTTCTGCAGTAGGTGTTCCATCTTGGGCAGTGGATAGTTGTCTTTCTTGGAACACTTGCTCAGGTTCCTAAAATCCACACACAACCTGATTTCTCCATTTTTCTTTCTTACCACTACTAGGTTTTCAATCCACTTGGAATACCTAAGGGGGATTATGATCTTGGCTTTGAGGATCTTGTGGATTTCATTTTCAATCATTGGTAATAGGAGAGGGCTTATGGGTATTAGATTCTGCTTAAAACGAATGGTGTCTTTCTCCAAAGGAATTCTGTGCTGGATGATATTGGTGTCATAAGTTTTTAGGTCACTATATTTCCAGGAAAAGACATCAACAAACTCTTTTATCAAGATGGAAAATTTAGACCTCCGATCAGCATTCAATCCAGGGGACAGATTTATCAATTTTGGATGGCTTTGGCTCCCTATGTTTTGCTCTTGGATAGAAGGATCTATCTCCTTTTTGGTAGGCTTGAAAGGGATGTCATTGTGATCAAATAGCTCTTCCAGTGGTACTAGACCTCAGGGTATGTAGTTGCTGGGCAATTGGACAATGTTCTAATCAGCCACTTTATCTTTTAACTTGAGTTTTTTGGATTCCTCCATGTTTAGGTTTTCTTGGTCTATGTGTATATCAGAAAATTCATCTACTAACTGTAGTAATTTACTAAGCTCATCATCATTCTCAAACAGCCTCCAAGATTTGACATTATCTGGTAGAGAGGGTCAGTACTTGACCTGAACATCATAGCTAAGTTTAGGGGGTAAAGGAGGAACAAACAAACTTGTAGAGACAGCCAGGGAATCAGCCAGGTGATTCAAAGCCCTAGGTATATATGATAGTTCAAAAACCATAAAGGAGTCTATGAGTTTCCATACCTAGTCCCTGTAGGCCTTTAGTCTAATATTTTTGTCTGAAAAGTGTTGTTGACCTGCTGTATGATGAGGTCTGCATCTCCAAAAATCTTAATTCACATGATCCCCATCTCCTTGGCAGCTTTAACTCCTAGTAGCAAAGCTTCATATTCTTCTATGTTGTTAGTGGTTTTGAAATCAAGCTTATAAGACAGATGGATGTTTTCCTTGGATGGGGAGATCAATACTACACCTGCACCTGCTGAGCTTTGCGTGCTAGCCCCATCAAAATACATGGTCCAGATTTCTGTGGTCACTTCTTCGGGATGCTGACAGGTGGGCTTAGTGAGCTGGACTGATGTATGCTAAGAATCATCTATTTGCAAAATGCATGACTGTTACGAAGAGAAATTCCTATGGCTTGGGGTACCACAACAGACAGCTAGACTCCAGAAATCAATCTTTCCCAATATGCAATAGAAATAAAAATGTCTAACACTAAAGGATCGAACCTCGTACCTTATTCCGGACGGTTGAAGTAGATCCCCGTTGAGATTTCCAATCTTCAGCTTGAATTGTTATAGCACATCCTTAACAACAAGTAAACAATACAAGCATACTATATTTCATGGTGTTAGATATATTCTAGCAGATATAATCAATAATGTATAAGCATTTGACATATTCCAATGGATACAATATTCATTCAAATACACATTACTGGACAAGAAAAGATATTTCTATTAATATGAATCAGAGATTACAAGTGACAACCTTTGACGGCACGTCTGCGAACCGGAGAAACTGAATCCCCCACTTGGGCCTCCACCACCTCAATCCTCCATCACTCCGATAGCAAGCTCACTAATAAAGGAAATCTTGGGAAGAACACAACAGTGCTCCAAAGGGACAAAGGGATGCAGACTCAAGTATAGTTCTGTCAACAATGGACTATAGTTTCGATACTCTCAATTCTCTCTTATGCTTTCAATGTCTTAATGGTTCCTTATATAGTTTTTCAAATGGATACTGAAAGGTCGAATCCATGCGATCTCAAGGCATATGGAAGGCTAGGAGTCATATGAGTCGGATCCAAGTCAAGGAACGCTCCAACAGTTTTGGATTATGTACACATCCCGATGTACATGACTATAGAGGGAATATCCGCGTATGTACGCGGTTATCGGGGAAAAGGCCGCGTATATCGTTTTTCTAATGTTTTTAGGGATGGTCAATGATACATCAAAAGACAAAAAATGGTCCATAGGGGCTAATGAGTCTGCAATGGGACAAGGGAAGGCCATACAATGTGTGATTCACCTAGTGCGGTGAAATCCGCTATAACAGATGCCCCCTAATGTATGAGATCAGAGGGGTTATACGATGGCCAAAATACATTATAAGTCCATCCCAGAAGTGAAGTGATGAAGGTACCCAAATGGAAGACCAGCCACCCAATCAGCATAATACCATAATACAACTCTGCATATAACTGCAAATACATCTAGCAGTCTCGGATACATAAGAGTACAATGGCCATGAATAGGCATGAAACATGATAGAACATATGTGGTCATCGCCACGTACAATATACATAGATCAGAATCTCCATGATGAAGATATACAAAGTACCATGATCTCCACAAAATCTGAAGATATATAACAAATCAAGATCTCCATAGTGGCTGGAAATGTCTGACATATACTGGAACAAGTCATGAGAGCTGAAATCTCATGAACACTGGCACGATCAAGGAGGTAGCATATAATGGATGACACCAATCTGGAAGGTCTTCTACACAAACCGCTACGAGTACATGTCCTACTATGCGAATAGAGGTGTCGAGATCGAACATAGTAGTCCATAGTCTGATTACTGGTCATTGATGTATACCGTTAACAGACGCGAGATCACCCACCAATAATGAAAATGGGAATCAAGGTACTAGAGTGCAAACTAACAAGTGTGAATAAATGTGTTGAGGTCAAACACTTGAGAGAATCCATCGATCAGGGGACATTGATGTATTCCCAAAACTGTCGATGGCGAGAGAACCTGCCACTAATGACTGCAAGTCTCAAGGCACTCAAAATGACTCTAGACTCCAATCCCAGAATAAATGATCTGAAGTCGATGGGATGAAATCCGCTGGAAGGAGGGAATTAGGGCATCCCCCATCATTCAACACGAGGTACTCAGCAAGGCTGTATAATATGGAAGAACTCGATCATAAGGTGCACGAACCAGTAACTGTACTGGAAATGGCCGACATGCAAAGTCAAGATAACTGAGGAATGGCCGACTCAGGTTTCAACTTCCTTCGAACAAGAGCATAACAGCATATGGTGACTGAATGAAGGCAGCATAGACTCGATATACAAACTGGGACATCTCTATGACGTAGGAGGCATCAATAGAGGCTCCATGGGGACTGGAAGCTTAAACAGTCAGTGGAGATAAAACTCAGATAACGAGTACAGCTCCTAAGTCAAACTATAACCCAACCAATGGATGTGATATACAGTGCTCTGTTCGAAGGCGACACGACTTGACAGCTGCCAAAGATAATATCTTTTCTTGTCCGGCTTTTTGGTTTTTTGATTTTTTTGGTCTTTTTCAGTTATTTGAAAAGCTTGAAAAAAGAATAAACTAGCTTTATAGTTACAAACTAGGAGGAGACAAGTGTCATAAAGGCAAACAAACTAGTTCCAAGTAGTGGAACATACCTATGCTCAATGCAAGGATACATGTGTAGGATATCGACACTCGGGGGGAAATCCCCTCCTGGTAAAAAGGGAATCAAGCTGCGAAGGATATAAATAAAGGCTCTGCATGGCTAAACATGAGACAAGCTCGGGCTATATGGCTGAAACGCAATGTCAGGGAAGCCGGCATAAAGCTCAATAAGACAAGCAAAGCTCATGATAATGCATTCACAACTCGATATAAGGGAGTCCGGGGGGAAACAGGCCAGCATAAGATCTAGAGGAGTATGAGGCTCTTGCTAAATGTCATGGCAATACTATACAACGGACTCCCACACCCTAAAGGGGGAAACATCGGCATGGGCACCAAATGCAAATAAGGCGCTAACTAGGGTACCCATGTAAGGTGAGTCTCTACCACTCATAGCATGCCACTTCTATAGCAGCAAGAAGGTTCCGTGACATAATAGAGTGGGTTCATACCTAAGGATATAGTGACATGGTCATAAGGTCATGCAAAATGCAAACAGTGGTGAACCTAACCTATATGCCAGTATAGACGTTATACCTGAGATCAGTATGAACGGGTCAATCCAAAGGCTGAAACAACGCTGAAAACGGTCTTCTACATCACAAATTAAGTCAGAAACGGTCCAAAAAGGTTAGAAACGGTCAAAACTATAGGAAAGGGGGTAAAAATTTTCAAATATTTGAAAATTTTTCTATAAATAGTAAAAAATATAAATCATTTGAAACTTTTACCCATTTGAGCTCTGATATTCAACCGCAAATTCCAGGAGATCCAGCCGGTGGAATTCACAACGGATTCTTCCAGGTACTTACTCATGTTCTCAGCTTGCATTTCAATACAATTTTTATAATTTTTCATGGTCAAATGAATTTTTAAAGGCCAAACTTACATGAGCGCTACGGCCCACACGGGTATCGAGGTTTTTTCTGCGTATAGGGCTGGCTATACGCGGAAAAGGGACCAAAAACCGCATACATACGCGGCTGTTTTGAAAATAGCCGCGTATGACGCCGCGCATAAGGATTTATATAAATCTAATGGACATTTTGGTCAACTTCTCATGCAGGATGGTGCTAGAGTGGCGAGAACGCGAGCATTGTGATGTAGAGGAAGCAGTAAGGGCTAACAGAATGGCTCAAGAAGCTCTACGAAGATGTGGACTCTACAAGTTTTGGTGCCTAGGAGGCTTGAGGGCCAAACCAGGACTACTACAGATGCTTGTAGACTATTGGGATCCGGACTCAGAGTCCTTCCAGCTAGATGACATGTCCCTCACCATTGAGGTGGAGGATATCTATTTTATCACAGGTCTATCACGGCGAGGTGAGATGGTGAACCTTCATGCCTGAGGAGGGCCAGGTCATGGGCTGACTATCGATGAGTACATAGCAATGTACTGCTACCCAGAGATGGAGAAGGTGGGGAGCCAAGTCCCCACCAATGCTATACAGGTACTGGGCCTAAAGGCCATACTACTGATGCTGGGCAGGATAGCAGGCTTAGCATCACTCCATCAGGCCTCTCGGCCACTGATGTTCTATGCGGTGGAGTGCATGACACCGACCATCTATGACTGGAGCACTTCCCTATTGAGCAACATGAAACATCAGCTCAGTGAGTGCAAGGCAGGTAGGATACGGAACTTCGGGTTCAGCAGTATCTTGAGCACGTTTTTCTTCGAGTGTGTTCCAGGATTGAGTCCTAGAGTGGATGTTCCTCTCCACGGGGTTCGAGATCTGGCCCAATGACATTGGGCAGACGCGATGCACAGACTGGGGGGTGGTAGGGTGGCCAACCCTTATCCAGCAGACTTTTTTCCATGGTGGCGATGACAGATTGTTGCCATAGAGGACTACCCTTATGTAGGGATAGACTTCTGGGGAGACCTGAACATGCCATTACCACCAGGGTCAGCATATGGAGACATAGGTAACGAATCTCGACCCTTACTCTTTTTAAAAATTTTGAAGTATTTAATTTTTTTGTGTTTTCTTGATTAATGGAATCAAAAAGACATGTTTTTGGGTGACAATACATAGTGACATCTACCATTCATGTGCAGATGTGGGACCACGGCAGCTAGAGGGCTTCCCACGTCATAGACGGAGGGGAAGAGAAGATGATATCACCGGTGTGGATGCAGAGCGAACGCTCCAAATCATCCATACCAACTTTGTGTGACTGACTCGCAGGATTCCCATGACACAAGTCGAGGACTTGCCTAAGGCTATGCAGAGATAGGTGGTTGGTGTACCACGCGCATGGGTACGATTATTCCGGCGGCTAGCTAGAGCCGTGGTGATATATCATGATCACAACCCTCATCCACCTCCATAGGACTAGACACCTGGGAGTGTATCTATTTTGTACTACCGTGTATATGATGGTGGCTTTCAAAGCCCCAATTTTGTATTATGACACTATGTATTACCACATTTTTGATGTATATAAAAAAGTTTTATGGTGATCGGTTTTTTTATTTACATGTGTAAAAATTGTGTTTATGATTAATTTATAATGAATGAAACAAATGCCAATCTAACACATAGTTAGCATATGAGTCAGCAATTTGATTAAAATTTCTTGGAATGTGTACATATGTTATGTTCTCAAATTGCCATTCTAGCAATCTCACATGTAAGAATCTCCTCAATAACTTCGGATCTCTAACATGGTACAAACCATTTAGCTGTGACACTACTAACTCTGAATCAAGACGTACCTCAAGAGAGAGAAAACCATGTGAAATGGCATCCCGTAGAAGCTCGATAACAACACTATATTCAGCAACATTGTTGGAAGATGGCCGTAGACATACACCTCCTGAAGACAGTACATGACCCATAGGAGTATAAATCACCCAAGCAGCTGAGGCTGAGTGTTGAGTGTGACGGCTGGCACCATCTGCGAATCCTATGTAGGTGGAAGATTCCATTGACATCTGCCACAAGAAATGGAAACTAATCACAAACCCGATCACGATAAACAAGACCTAACTATGCAAAAAAGTTGTACAATAATATACAACAAACAACCTTGGCTAAAGATCATGCATAGTATTTTTTAAGATAGAGCCCATTTCTAGGCTCCGCCAAGGCTGTCCCTTCGTAATCCACTAACTCGTAGGCACCCTTCTCTAATACATGCTTGACCACGTAAGGACCACGCCACATAGGATTGAACTTCCCTACCCCCAAGGGTTCTTTTGATTGATCCCACAAAAGGACCAAGTCTCCCTCACTAAACACTCTTGGACGGACAGACTTATCGTATTGGGCCTTCACGCAACGCTTATTAACCTCTAGAGTCACCAAGGCATCTCTACGCTGATCATCGAGTTGCTCAAGGTGAACCAAACGCTCCTCCAAAGGTGAAGTGTCTAGTAAGAGTTCTACGGCTAACTTCAACGAAGGAATCTCGCATTCAACCAGCAAAATTGACTCCACTCCATGAACAAGCTGATATGGAGAAAAACCAGTGGCAGTATTTACCGAGGTTCGATATGCCCACAAAGCAGGGTACAACATGATATGCCAATTCATCTTGCTTTGTACGATGGTTCATTGGAGAATGGACTTAAGTGATTTATTCACAACTTCAACCTGTCCATTCGCTTGAGGATAGTAAGAAGAGGAGTGCTCTTGCTTATATCCTAAGTTGGAGGCCAATTCTTCCATCATACGATTCTGAAAGTGCGATCCATGGTCAGTGACAAGCTCTCTCGAAATCCCGAACCTAGAGATGATTTGGTTGAATACGAAGTGAGCAGCTGTCTCACCGTCGGATTTTACTGTAGGCATTGCCTCATCCCATTTCGTGAAGTAATCGACAGCCACTATGATATGATGGTGCCCCCTAGCCGAAGCTGGGTTGCAATCCATAAAATCTAGCCCCCACTTGGTGAAGGGACCGGCAGTGATAATAGGGTGTAACGGGGCAGGCTTCGAGCGCATGTTATGTGCGAACACCTGGCAAGGGTGGCACTTCTTGACCGCTTCAATACAATCCTTGAAGATCGACGGCCAGAAATATCCTGCTCTCAAAATCTTTTGAGCTGTAGCAAGCCCAAATAAATGACCACCACACGCCCGTCCATGGCAATCATTAAGCACTACCTCAACCTCATCATGAATTAAACAACGTCGTAAAAGGGAATCTACTCCACGGCGGTACAAAGTATTGTCCACTATGAGGTAGTTCTTGGAAACGTGATGTAATTGACGTCGCTCATCTCGCGAGAGGTGAGTAGGGGTCTTCTGCATTTGCAAATATACTATGATGTCACCGTACCATGGGTCAGCCGTTGAGATTAAGAAAATGTGTTCATCAATGAACGTATCTTCACATACCGACTCCTCAACCTCGCTCGGAAAATCCGATATGAGCTCTGCAAAGATTAAATATTTCTTCGATTTTGCTGAAACAAACTCGAGATCAAACTCTTGTAGGATGACTATCCATTTATTATATTTTCCCCCAATCATTCTACATGTGAGGATGAACTGAAATGGATTGACATGGGCAACAACCAAAGTTTGGCGAAGGAGAATATAATGTCTCAAACGCTGCACCGCATGTACGGTGGCTAAGGCAAGCTTCTCTACATGAGAATACCGAATCTCTGCGTCAATAAGGTTTCAGCTCAAATAATATATGACATGCTCCTGGATCTCCTCATCCTCTTGAACCAAAACCATCCCAATCATCTCTAAAGACGCGGCCACATATAATAGGAAATCATGGCTATAATCCGGGGGACTAATCACCGGGTCCGATGCTAGGGCTCTCTTAAGTGCATCAAAGGACTCCTGAGCTCGCTCATCCCATTCAAAGGGAGTATCCTTCTTCAGGAGATGCATGAAACCTCTAGTCAAATTGGCGAAATTGACAACAAATCTTTGTAGGAAGTTTGCCATGCCTTGCAAACACTGAAGATGGCGAATATTTTGCGGGGGAGACAACTGAAGTATTGCCTCCACTTTCAAGGGGTCGACTCTTATACCCTCTTTCGAAATGATAAATCCTAACAAACGACCTGATTTCACACAAAAGATGCACTTATGAGGGTTTAATCTAACAGCATAGTGCCGGCATCTTTCAAACACCAATCTCAAGTGATAAGAATGATGCATTCTCATGCGAGAATGAGCAGCGAGGTCATCCAAAAATACTTCGATAATGGACTTGAGATCATGGAAAATCAAGGTCATCACCCGCTGAAAGGTAGCTCCGGCGTTTTTAAGGCCGAAAGGCATTTTTCGATACGCAAATGTTCCCCAAGGACAAATGAATGCGGTCTTATGTTGGTCCTCAGGTTTAATTTGAATTTGATTATATCCGAAAAAACCGTCCATAAAGAAGAACACCTCGCTACCCACACACTCATCCAAAATCTGATCTATAAATGGTGTGGGGAAGTTATCCTTAGGACAGGCACGATTTAAATCACGGAAATCAGTGCATATACGTATCGCTCCTTGCTTCTTATCCACTAGAACGGGGTTTGAAACCCACTCAGTCAAGGGAACGGGATAGATGAAACCAGCTTTCAATAGTTTCTCTATCTCTGCCTTTATGGCGGGTGCTTTCCTAGGATTTACCGCGCATAAACGATGTCGAACAGCCTTCGCATTGGGGTAAGTCTTAATTTCGTGTTCTACAATTCGAGGTTCAATCCCTGGCATCTCATCGTAAGACCAAGAAAAAACATCACGGAATTCCTTAAACAGCTCGGTATACTCACGAATCTCATCTTGGGAACAATCCGCCCCAATGTACACATTCTCAACCGTACCAGGATTGCGAGAAATGTTGATAGGCATAGTTGACGATATGTTTGCCATGTTTCCATCAGCCATCTAACCAGGAGAGCTTAATGGAATCATGGGCCTACCAACTTTCTGTCTAAGAATATCCATGTAATCCTCATGCTCCAAAAGGTCAAGCTCTAGAAGGAAATATGATCTATGATGGAGTTCCTCCCATGGTGGCTCAACTCCCGACATAGCCTCGATGATCGCTTCATCTGAAGGGAAAACCATATCAAGGCAATCGTGGGCATGAGAAGACTGTACTGCCCATGCGGGCAGCACATAGGGGTCTTCCTCCTCTGTCCGGGAAGAGGAAGAAAAAGGCTCTGCAGCAGAATGGACATTAGCTTGGTAAGCTATCATGACTGTAGGCAACGACATACTCGTCTCAATGGTCTCACTCGAAGGACTCGGCGATGGAAGAATCCAAGGATCTTCCATATGATTTGTGCAAAAAGGCACCGATCTCATAGACGTGGAAGCACCATCGAAACGAGCTCCTATCATGAGGATGGGTGCAGGACAACTAAAGGTTCCCATGAGGGAAGGATACATACCTACACCCACACTCCCAATTGCCGGCTAGGAATGTTCAACTTTCAGAACAGAAGATTCCGAAGATGCACTAACAGGTGGATTCTTGAATGACATCTGATCAATCATCACAATATTCCCATTATGAGGAAAGCATACAACACGAAATACGGAAGACGCAACGGATTACATACTATACATCCAATTCCTTCCCAGTAAGAGATTGTATTCAAGGGGCACATCAACCACCTCGACCTCTATCGCAACGGTCTTCCCTCCCAAACGGAATTTAAGGGAAGGAAGGATCCCGTGCGGCCTAAACGACCTCCCATCAAAAGCAGTTAACATGGTCGTAGACTTTGACAACTCAGGAGAACCAAGACCCTTCCAACAAGACAAACACATCATAGAAGTAGCAGCGCCCTCGTCAATCACAGTACGCTTGACGATCATATTAAGACATTCTACATGCACCAAAAGGGACACATAGTAGGGCAAGCGAGGCTGATGTCCTGCGGTTTCAAATTTGATCACTAAGGAAGAATCATCACCATTCACACCAAGAGCGGAAAGCAAATCCTTCCTTTGCGACGGATAACTCTGAAGCACTTCCAATGCCGACATCGCACAAGGAGTATGACCCAAGTCCTCGACAACTGAATAATTATGGGCGGCTCGGGCATTTGGGTTATGCCCCGAATACTTAAGTACCCCCTTAGGAATGCGAGGTGTAGCCTCAGGTTTATCCGTAGGTTTCTCAATACGCAAAGAGGTTCCTGGTGGATCAGGTTCTTTGCCTGGGTTGGGTTGTGACGAAGAATAATATTTCGCACGCGTCACAACTTTCGCGGCATGGACCATATTAATGCACCCACGACCACTAGTTTCAGGTGGATCTTCATCACTAGATTGATCATGGGACTTCGAGTTCATATTTTGGTTATGTGGTAAAGGGTTCGTTAACACAGTTGGGCCCTGTGCTATGAACCTTGAAGCTTCATCCATCCTAGGGCACAAGTAAGTGAGGTGATCGTCCTTACAAAGCTTGCAAGGAAACTTAACCTTACGCTTATTCTGCTTGTCCCCCCCAGCATTTTTATTGTTCTTGTCATTATTGTTGGCATTCTCATTTTTATTCCCACTCTTCTTATTATTATTTTTACCCTTTTTTCTATTCCGTCCGGGTTGCTGGTTACCCTTCTGGTCGGACGATTGCACAGCAAGTACATTCTCCATTTGGGCGGGCTGAGACGAAGCCGTAGCTTGTCCCGAGGCAGATTGGTTGATTGACAATTGAGAAACTTGTTTCACAACCGAACCTGTAGGTTTCTTACTTGCACTACCCACAATTCCATCGGCATGTGGTCCAGGTTTGACCTTGGGATCGAAACTAGAACGAGGGGCATTAGGTATAATCTCATATAACAAACTAGACTGAGCATAGATCAAGTCTAGTTCCTGCGCCCTAAAGATGGCTTGTTCCTCATTCTGCAATCTAGATGTAGAAACATCCTTCGTGATATATGGCAATAAAGATTTGAGGAACCACTCAAGGAGGAACTCCGGTGGTATAAAGGCTTTAATTAATCTCTTCCGTCTATGCCACTCCTGAATATGATCAGAAATATGGGTGGCTTTATCTTGCCAAAATGTCGACAAGAGTTCAGTACCAACATCATAGCGTACCGGTAGCTGGAAGTGATTAAGGAAAGTCATCGCAAGGTCGTCGAACAAAGTAAAGGCACCCCTAGCTAACTCTATATACCATTTCACCGCAGGCCCTGTAAGGGTGCATTGAAATAGTCTCAAACGGACTGAGTCCTGATGCAATGAATTGGAAGAGCACCATAGGTGGAATGTCGTAACGTGTTCACTCGGATCCTCTCCCGGTTTGCCTTCGAACTTAGGTATGTCCGAAGGAAGCTTGGTAGGGACAGCCGGCCAAGCTGGGTCATGAGCCACAGGATCATTCGTAAGTCTCGATAAGTCAGGTAAATTGAGTGTCGCGAGGAAAGGGAGCTTAGTATGATGAGATCTAGGGACCGCTCCCTGGTTCACATAGGATTGATTACCACCATGACCTTGGCCATAGTGACCTCCTCCTGTATGACCCGTATAGGGTGGCATGGAAGTCACATAATGAGGTGGACCTTGACTAGTAGGAGCTACAAATCCATAGTTAGGAGAGTAAGTAGGTTGTGAATACCCACCTCCATAAGGTGAAGAGACCTATCCATACTGTGCCCCATAATAGGGTTCATAGGTCACCTCTTGCGATGTCCCATGAGAGACTCCATAGGTAGGGATATACATTCCGGAAGAAGGAATATACATACTGGAAGTAGGGATATATGTCGAGGAAGTAGCAATCTGACCTCTAGAAACATGAACATAACCTCCCGAAACCACAGGTGGTATGTAGGCTTGAGACACAACTAGTCTAGTAATCGGAGTACGGATCTGACTCGTAGCTACGTGCCGACTCGAAGGACCACGAGAGTAAGGTGGAGGGTTTGCATTTGAAGAACTCAGAAGCGAGGATGAAGGAATCTCAGTAAGAAGATATGTGCTAGTGCCTATCGTCACTTGTCTAGAACCTGGTATCGCTATGGGATCACTAACTCTAGACCTAGAAGGTATATAAGATGTAGCTTCCACCGCTGGGATGGAAGGTGCAATATGACTAGTACTCCCAAACCTCTCCGCAAGGTAAGGCATGGGAATGCCCCCAGGTATAGTGTTAGGGTCAAATTCAGATTCAACATGAAATGTCAAATCGTGCATAGGAAAACCAGTCATAACATAACTACCATAGCTGGTGCTAGGAGGGTCAAAGTGAGTCTCGGCATCATTCGGCATTCCATACCGGTATCGGGTCAATGGGGAATCTAGCCTAGTATGAGCAGGTCTATCATGTAAAGATCGTATCTGGGAAATAACGGGACCGATCTCAGCTAGGTCAGGTGAGAGATCGTATGTAGGAGTAAATTCTCCATCGTCAATATGAATAGGAGGAGGTGGGTCAGGAATAGTCTCTGAATGATCCTCCATGGTGTGTGAATCAATGTGTGACATAGTCCACCTGGACAGTCTAGGCCCCTCTCCAAAAGGAGGAGGATAAGTGGAAGGTGGAAGTCCTGCTAACCAACGAGAACGGTGCGGAACCGTACCCCAATCCACAATGACTCCACAAAAAGCAAAGACTCTCTATTTACGTCAACCCTAGGCCAACTAGCGTGCACAGAGCAATCACTATAAAACTAAAGCCAAAATCAAGCAAACAAGGGCTGGATAAGTGAGCTCCCAAATGTGGCCGGTATGTCTCGCCTAGGAGAGGCTTGAGAGGCCCTTGTCACCACAAGCGGAGGTTTGAAACCAATTATTGTGGCCCTCAGCTTCAACGCGTAAAGCGACTGTGATGTCCGACCCCAACCTGGCCGGGACACATGCAGAATAACCTCTACACATACCCCCTCGATATCCTAGGTAAGGTCACTAAGGTCACCTCAATATAATCAATGCTCAGGCAGACAGTTGCAGGCGGGATTGACTATATGGGTAGGGTAGCAAAGCCCGAAACTCCCGAAAAATCCCCCAGATACGAATACAATTTTGGCTATATCACCGGTGCTACACAGTTCTAGACCAGGGGTTATCCCAATCAACAACCACTCACACTGCCTAGTGCTTGACTCCCTTTTGAGAGGAGCTTCCTGAGAACGCTGGTTATACCAAGGATTTCACACACTCCCTGGACAGACACCTAGTTGTTGTAGTTTAGTGATCTTGGAGAATTAACTTACAATGAACTATTCCAAGATCCTAAAACCTAAGCTTGTTGGTGCACCCTAGAAAAGAAAAGAGTGTAATTCATTTTATTTAGCGTTGATTTTATTTTGGCTTTATTACTCAAAAATAGGATATGGTCGTGCAACTAATGGTGTTATGACGCAACAAGAAGTAAAATGCACACCTAACAATCAATGCAAATGCATTGTGTCCATGAAAACAGGGTATGCGTACTACATGAATGCACAATTTCCTTCTTCAAATGTTGAATGCAAATTTCCCTATATGAAGTCCTAACTATACTCCAAAGCAAATCTAGATCTAATGCAAGTACAATGCAAAATGCATAATGCAATGCATGATGATAAGCAAATATTTTGGATTTTTTGAAAATAAAGAGATACAAAAAGCAAAAGAATGATTCTAACCACCCCAGACTCTGCAAGCACACATAAATAGCATTCCAGCAAAGCACTAAGGCCAAAAGGACTCTAATGCACTAATCTCAAACAAAAAATCAAAGATTCCATGACAAGAACTTTCCTAAAAGAAAAAATTTAGGCTAAAAAAATGTTTCTGGTCAAGAACAGAGGTATAAACAGACTCAGGCAGTGCCAAAGGAGACTCAACAACTAACAGCATTCACCCAGCAATCCACTATCTTCCAGAAAAAGGTAAAAAACCAGGGTATACGTGACTGTGCACAGTGAACCCACGTGTATACACGGAAATCCCAGAGGAAACCGCGTGTATACGCGACTGTAACTGACAAACCCGCGTACAGGAAGAAAAAGATGCACAAATTCAAGGAAAATAGATAGGTTGAGACTAAATTCACACCAATCAGGCTCTACCAGGCATACATGCCCCCATACCCGACACAGAAACAAGAGAGAGAGAGAAATTCAAATACATTGAATGCCAAGAGATCAACCCCTAAAGGACAATTACTAGGAACTCCCCAGCGGAGTCACCAATTCTGTTATGGAGAGAAATTCCTATGGCTTGGGGTACCACAACAGACAGCTAGACTTCAGAAATCAATCTTTCCCAATATGCAATAGAAATAAAAATGTCTAACACTAAAGGATCGAACCTCGTACCTTATTCCGGACGGTTGAAGTAGATCCCTGTTGAGCTTTCCAATCTTCAGCTTGAATTGTTATAG
>LPNX010803134.1:583197-609679 GCA_001517045.1 Pseudotsuga menziesii
TCGATACTCTCAATTCTCTCTTATGGTTTCAATGTCTTAATGGTTCCTTATATAGTTTTTCAAATGGATACTGAAAGGTTGAATCCATGCGATCTCAAGGCATATGGAAGGCCAGGAGTCATATGAGTTGGATCCAAGTCAAGGAACGCTCCAACAGTTTTGGATTATGTACACATCCCCATGTACGTGACTATAGAGGGAATATCCGTGTATGTACGCGGTTATCGGGGAAAAGGCCGCGCATATCTTTTTTCTAATGTTTTTAGGGATGGTCAATGATACATCAAAAGACAAAAAATGGTCCATAGGGGCTAATGAGTCTGCAGTGGGACAGGGGAAGGCCATACAATGTGTGATTCACCTAGTGTGGTAAAATCTGCTATAACAATGACCCAAAATCAATGTCCATTGCATAGATGGGATGATTCACTGAGTTTCTCTCCTTGCTTATGATGTAGGCCAGCTGATTTTCCCAGTACATCCTCTTAGTCTCTCCTGCAAACATGGAAATGGTGTCATATGTAAGATCCATATGAAGGGTTACACCTAGTCTTTTTCTCCATGACCAAGATAGCAAGAGACCAAATTTTGGAGGGATATCAGCCACTACAATGTCCATCATGATGCTTTTCGAAGGTAGCTGAGTTAGGTTCACAACAAGGTATTTGATGAGGCCCAAGCACTTGACCTTCCTGGATTCAAAGGAGAATAAATCATGGTAGGGCTTGGTGATGTTGAGACCAAGCTCATCCATCACAGCCTTTGGCATTAGGTTATGAGAGGCTCTTGAATCCAGCAGACAATTATGGAGGATTTTATCATGGATATTCAAGGATATGTAGAATGGTGGGAACGAGTCCTTTAGGTCTTCGATCATGGGTCCCAGGGTTACAATAGGCTTGTCATCTTGCAGGTTCACAAAGTTAGTGTCAATGTGCACCTTGGACTGAAGGGAATTCAAAATGGAGGACTTGAATGCATCATTTTTCATTAGCTCAATTAAAGGAAAAGGGATTTTCAATTTTTGAATTTCAAACTCAAGGTTGAAAGAATAATGCAACCTATTTGGTAACCTTACCTAATGAACTAGGGTTTTGAGTTGGATTTGATCAAAAATGGTTGAAGGTGCTGGTTTCTGCAATGCTTTGGATGTGGCAGCCACCTTCTTTGGTAAAATAGCAACCTTTCTAGCTGGTGTAGTAGGCTGCTGGACAGGTACAGCATTCTTCTTGAGAGGAGCAACTAGCCTAGACCTGAGCTGGTAACCTCCCTAACCATCACCTTGATAGACAGCCTCTTCAGTGATCTGCTCATCAATTAGGGCTTCTTCATATTCTACATGTGTCAGAATAGAACAATCCACCTCATCCTCCATGCAGTGGATGTTGTCTTCAGCTTCTCCTTCTTCTTCAATGAATTCTAGCTCTTCTTCTAATACAAAATTTTGAAATGGAGCTCTTATTCTCTGATCTTCCCCTTGGTTCCTCTCTCTTCTGAGAATCTGAACTGGGGGGTTTCCTCTTCCATAAGGAACAAAATTTGGGTTTCAAGGAGAAAATTCACTTGGCCCTTTACCCCTCACAGGTAGATGTCCTTGGTCCTTCAATTTAGACATTTCAGCAGTCAGGTTATCTAACAGTTTGGTCATTTTTTCAATATTGTTCTCCGATGCATAAGACCCACTAGGGTCTACTGGCTGCTTCTTCCTGTCTATCTTCCCTTTGACCTTCTGAGATGCCAGAATGTTTGACTCTACCTCTAGGGAAGCATCCTGCATGAGTGATAAGAAGGCAGACCTCCTTTCTCTGAGAAGTAGATAGAAATCAGAGTCAAAGGCATTTGCATAAGTTATCCTAGATGAGTTATCAGTGGGTTTAATTTCAGTGGGGATCTTGCTGTACATATTGTTGAATATCTTGGTAAAGTTGGAGATGGACTCCCCATTTTCTCTTTTCAGGTTACTGAATTCTATGATATAGTAGAGGTGGTCTCTCCTCTCTCCCAAATGCTTTAGGAAAATGTCATCTAGGGCCTCTATGCCTGCCACTGATCCAACAGGCAGTTCCTTAAACCACTTCCTAGCCTGACCATCTAGGATTTGAACAAAAAACATAGTCCATACATCTTCTTACTCTATGTTAATGTTTTCAACATAGCTGTAAAATGCCTCTAGATGTTCTTCAGCAATGAAATCCCCTTCCCCTATAAACTTACACATATACTTGAGATAATCCCCAGTAGACATGGCCAAGAGGGGATTTGGAAGAATTAGGGGGGCATACCTAGCCACCAGGATCCTCTCCATCTTAGTCAATTGAGGGGAAGCCATATTAGAAATGGGTGTGGACAGGGTTGAGGAAGGCAGCACTGATGGAGATACTTATTGAGAAGGTGGTGGTATACTTATCCCAGTGGAGTCACCAAGGATTGGATCTTCACAAGAAACAGTGCTTGAAGATGCCCAAACCCTATATTTTTCTTATGTATCTATAAATTCCTAAGAATTAAGAGTTTCAGCAGAAGAAATAATAGCAAAAAGATTTCTTGAAATACCTAATGTATGTTTTTGTTCAGCATTGTTGGTCTGTCTTAGTAAATCCCTAGCTCTTCTCAAAATTTCTTCTGGATCTGAAACCGGTGTTGCTGGTGGCCCCTTAGGGTTTTCTCTGGTACTTGGTCTTCTTGAAGCCACCTTATTTCAATGGAGTCTCCAAATAGATGATTACAACCATAATAGTGTCCAAGATTTGTCTATCATCAAAGCAAGGATCTTATGTCTTCTCCAAGGGAAGTTGAGCTTCAGTCTCCTTCCCCAACAACAACGCTAATTTGTTATCACTCCAGGAAACTCCTCTAGGTTGTAGCTCGAGGATGCCTGGTAACTTACAATGTTTTTAGGGTTTTTTTATATGGATCAAGTCAGTTGACCTATATAACCTTTCCACTCTCAAGGAATGCATAAAACTCACTCATTTACAAGGCTTTTAGTTATAAATGCTCAAAAGTTGACAATAAGGTGCAGGGATGAAGAACTCATCAAGCTAGCAGACTTACATACAAAACGCATGCATATAAATGGCTACATCATGATAAGGATGGCACTTATAAATCAACTTGCACTAAAAAACCAATAGGATGATAGCTGTAAGCTATTAATCATCTGAAAATGACCTAAATACACATTCAGGCATAAGTACAGTAAAGAAAGAGATGATGGATGAACAAATCATAACAAAAAGAGCTTATATTCATGAAGAGTAAAAATGAGAAGCTGAATGCATTATAGGCTTATAAATACCCGAAGTTAAACCTTTTTTATAAAATTGATCTTAGGCTTTATAGCCTTTTATAAAAAGTACAGATCCTAAAAACTTGGATCTGTTTTTACAAATATACTCAAAAGTGACATTTTTTCAAATTAGGGTTTGAAACCCTACCTAACTACTTGTTTAAGTACGATGAAGATTTAGTTAATTGAATGAATATTAAATAACTGAAGCAATGCTGGTGATCATTGATGTTGGTCCTCTACCAGTTAGACCCCTGAATTCTCTTTGATAGCTAGGGTTGGTATCCTTTGGCGTGGTTATGTCATAGTGGATCTCACACAGACCTTTTCTAATGTGTCCCATAGTGCCCTTTGTCTTCAGATCACATCCATGAACCATCTGTAGTTACCCAAAACCGGTTTTGTCTACCAAAGACTTGTTGTTAAACCTCTGTCCACTTTCAGTGGTTAAGCAACGATTCTATCGGACCCATTAGCTGCCGAAAGTGGTGCTTTCAGTGGCTAATGGACTATTTCATCATCTGCCTAAGCCACTGAAATCCCTGTTTCACCAAAATTATGAGGTTTTCATCAAAAATGTCTTCTCTGACCTGTTGCCTCGGCTTTTCTCTTCTGCACGCTTCGCACTAGGGGTGTAAACAGTGCCTTGGTTGGTTTCAGAAGGCTGGACACTGATGGTTGCTTCAGCTAGGGTTGACAAGGAAAGGTGGTTGCTAGGGTTTGCTTTGGCTTCTTTCAGCTGCAGCCTTTGGAGCCTAACCATCCTGAGTAGTCTGGTATTGTCCTTCAGGTACCTTGTGTTCATCCTTTTCAAGAAAATGTATCTTTCTCTCTGGTCCAAGTAGGATTTGTGCATTAGCTTGTTTCTCTTAGTCAATGTCTCATTGTTTCTCTTCAGTTCTCTTTCCAAGACCTCCATTTCATAAACCTGCCTCAGTAGTTGATTGATCTTTTGGCTTCTAGGTTTGATGGAGGAAGTCCTTTCTCTTGGTTCCTCTTGTTCCTATGGTGTGGGGAATGGCAATGCTTCAGTGAATGGAACAATTTACAGAGCTAGGGCTATATCCTCTCCTTGTTCTTCCTCAAAATATGAATAGGGTAGGTTTAAGACATTCTCCTAGTGTGCTTCTACCTCCTGACCTTTCTCACTAAAATCCAAATTCCTTTTTGCCTTATTGGTCTTGGAGGAGGAGGGAGGTTGTTCTGTTGCTACAGCTAGGGAAATGGCCCTCGTCCTTCTTCTCCCACTCCTTGGAGTGTTGTATTTCTTGGTAGGAGACTTCCCTTTCTCCTCTAGCTGAAGACCTATCTCAAAGCCATTCCAGAATAGAAAATAAGGCCAAGCAATTTTTCTTCTCTTCAACAACTCTTGGACCAATAGATGGATAAGACCATGGTGGCATAGCCTACCAGTAATATTGGATGGTTGGGCTTTCACTTGATGTTCCATATTCCCTAGACTCCTATGTAAATAAAAGGGCAAATTAAGAGGATTTTTACCTGTGAAGTGGTTAATGAGTTTGAAATGACAGATCATTGCTCTATTGTATCTCCCTTCATAGGTTAAATAGACCATAATGGCCTTTAGCAGTTGTTGCCAATTCTCTTCCAGCCATGATGATGGCACAATATTCTTCCATGTTATTCCCCTATGCTCAGGCTTGAGATATGATCTGAATTCCACATATTTGGGTATGGTGGTCTTCAACCACTTCTCTCCTGTGCAAGGGAGTTCAGTCACCTCTGAGATTAGTGCTTCATCTATGATAAATTCCTCCCTTCCTATGACTGCTTTTGAACCATCAAAAGATAGGGAAAAAGCTTCAGCCACCTGCTGATGGAAACCCTGTATTTTTTCACAGAATTTGTAGCAGCATAGCTCCTGGAATTGTCTACAAACCTTTGGATGGGCCTCTAAATAATTGACATCACCTAACTCCTGCCTAAGAGTCAGTCCAATCTTGTTCATCCCGATGGGTGTATCTCCTGGGTACTTGCAAAACAGACTTTAGACTTTGTATACAGTGTGCTTTAGCAAGCTGCTTCTTCAGAGATCGTTTTTCTAGTGGGAACAATCCTAATTTTGACAATGAAATATGATGGAGACCCAAGGAACTGATTATGATGGTTTTCTGTCTTTTATGGAAGCTGAGGTCACGAAAATGATAACAATAGCTCGATCCTTGAGATCTCTTTTCCCACATAATCGTAACCTACTTCAGCCAGAGCATTCGATGGCTATTTGATGACCTTTGGGACAAGTGGAGGAAAACTGGAGGTTGGCAATCAGATTAGTTTGTGTTATTTTCATAACGACCCTTTTCACTCATTTCCCACGCAGTCATACAGCTCCAGATCTTTTTTGTGGGTAATAATTCTCTAAAATGATCTTTTGTCTTGCTGACGGAGTTGGATGTGACAGTTTCGAACCATTTCCTTATTTTGGCCTTTCACTGGTTTAAGATCCTCCATGATTTTGTCAGCTAGGCACCGAAAAGCTAGATTTTGGTGGCTAACTAAACATTATCTTTCTTGCTTAAGCCGTCGGAACCTTTACCCCATCGTCGTGGTGAATTTCTGCTTTCGGTAGATAGCGACTTTGTCAAAAACCTTTTTTAACTGCTGAAAACCTGTTCTTTCAGTGGTCAACACAAATGCCATAGCTTTCACCTAAACTACCGAAAAGGTTTTTCACCCGATATTTATTTTCCAGCTTTCGGTGGTTAGCAAATGTGTTGCACCCTTTTCTAGTTTGTCGAAAATGACCCTTTTCAGTGGCTAATGAGATGTTCTAAGCCTTGCATGAGCCACCAAATGTACTTTTCATGATACTGCTTGCCACTCACTTTCAGCGGTTTAAACCTTTTTTATCTCTCTCTCTAGTCTAATGAAAGCACCCCTTTTCGGTGGCTAATGATTTTTCTGTAGTCTGGCCTAAGCCACCAAAAGTGTTTCTTTGACCCTGCTTGCTCAGACCACTTTCAGTGGTTCACCTTTGGCCCACGTTCAACTGTTTAGCCACTGAAACATAGCTTTTCAGTGGCTAATGAGCTATGATAGTCCTCACCTAAGCCACCGAAAGCTATAACTTGTAAAAATTTCATCCAAATCAAAAACAAAGGCTTTCAAACTGTCAGTGATATTCATATCCTTCATTGCATGAGTTAAATTCTTCATACTATCAAAATAAATTATTTTGGGAGATAACACCACCTATGGTTCTCTTCCAATTCTTTGAATCACGATTCAATTCACTTACGCCTATTTCAACGCATCCTCACGGGACCTGCGGAGAAGTGGTATATAGTGTTTCCTGGGGGAACATATCAGACCTTTAATTATCTAGCCATGAACTTCTTGAACCACTTTCACTTACCGCTATGTTACAATGTTGGTACCAAACTCTTGTTGACATTTCAGCAAGACAAAGCCACATACATTTCTGACCATATTCAAGAGTGGCATAGACGGAAGAGGTTTATTAAGGCCAACATTTCGCCCGAGTTTCTATTTGAATGGTTCCTCAAGTTGTTCTTTCCGTATATCATGAAGGATGTTTCGACATCTGGAGTCATGAATAAGGAACAGGATATCTTTCGAGGTCAATAACTAGACTTGATTTACGCTAAATCCGGGCTCTTATATGAGATTATACCTAATGCTTCAATGTCTAACTTTGAGCCTAAGTTTAAACTTGGGCCATATGCTGATGGCATTGTTGGCTCTGCAAGTACTAAAGTCATAGACCAGGTTACAAATAAAATGAGGAATTTGTCAATTAATCATTCTCTGACCAGAAAAGATATGGCTTTGTCTAATCCCACCCAAACGGTGAATGTGCTCTCAGTACATACGTTGGACCAGAAGGGTAACCAGCAGCTCGGACATAACAAGAAGAAGGGAAGAACAATCATAGGGTTGGGAATAGGAAATATAATTCTAATGATGACAAGAACAGTGGTGATGCTAGGGATGACAAGAATTCTAAACATAAGATTAAGTTCCCTTGCAAGCTTTGTGGGGGATATAACCTCACTTACTTGTTCCCTTGTATCGACGAAGCCTCAATATTCATTGTACAGAGCCCAACTGTGTTAATGGATCCTTTACCACATAACCAAAACATGAATTTGAGGAACATGGACTCCAAAATTTCTTCTGGTGGGCATCAAAACCCATAGAATGTAGAAGGGGGGCACGGTTGTATCAACATGATGTCAGCTAAAAATGTTGTGACGCATGCTAAATATGGTTTGTTGCAACCCAATGTGGGGAAATAGCCTACACCTCCTGAGGTTCCTTTACATATTGAAAAGCCTGAAGGTATACCTCACATTCCTAAAGGGTTCCTAAAGCACTTGGGGCACAATCCTAATGCTCTAGCCTCCCAACACTACTCTATTGTCGATGTTTTAGGTCAAATTCCTTATGCGATGTCAGCTCTCGAATTCCTTCAGAATTTCCCTTTGTAGAGAAAGGCCTTATTGACTGCCCTTAGGATGTTCGATTCTCATCCTTCCATAGTGATTAGATTTGAAACCCATGAGGTCCATCCTCACTTGACTTACCATGTGGATTTCATAGTCCATGTGGAGTGTATGTGTTGGAGACATTTACCATCATACTCACTCTTTCGGTCAAATTGGCCTAGTTAAACCACTATCCTAAGTTTAATTGACATCAGTGGAGCATTAATTACCATCATCCCAGTCACTCCTATGCCTACCTACAGTCAAGGAGGCTAACTTAGCCTTCTCCTACAGTCAAGGAGGCTAACTGGAGCACTCCAGGGGTGATCTGTGTGACATTAATGCACCTAATTGCTAACTGGTGGTTACTTTCAGTTCAACCAATCAGTTACAATCAGTTAAGGCACCTCCATTCATTAAATATATTATTTAATGATTATTTATTATTATTTTAATGAGCTGGAGTGAACAAGGCACCTTCACCAACTTCTGATGGTCAGTTCAGCTTCAGTTAACCTCATCAGGGTTTATTGGAGTCATGGAGTACTAGCCCTTGATGGTTGGTTTCTATGACATGTGTTTGATCTCCTTCAGTTGATATTAAGTCATTTATTGCACTCCAACTTCAGATAGGGGTTGGTGAGTCAATTAGGGTTTTTGTCTAGTGGTTAACTGAGTGAGATTGCATGGCAAAGAGTCAGTTAAGCTAGAATCACTCTTGGAATTTGAATTGTCCCTTAGGTATTCGAATTCTTTCATGGAGTTAAGCCATTGCTCTGCATGGGAATTGTAACCCTTTATTGTTTATTAAATATACAGAGAGGAAACCAATTCTGGTTCTGATTATTTCCAATTCATGAGTATTTGTTAATAATTCTTTGATGATTTTGATTCCTAGTTCCTAGATCATGTGCAAGAATTAATATGGTATCAGAGCTTATGGCGGGACAAAGATCAAACTCTCAAGAACAAGATTTTTGACAGATTTCTCCATGAGAAGTGAGGAAGAGCTCAATATTCCAGCACTGCACCAGAAGCCAAGGCTTAACACTTAATACCCCAAGTAAATAACTTGTTGATCAAGCTTGCTTGATTGACTATGCTGGGTGTGATGAAAGCCTAGAATGTGCAGGCTGTCCGACCTTATTTTGTCTTTTCTGTTTTGATTTTCAGGTTTCTACAGGAGAAGCATTCGCTATAGCATATCCAGATGGCCTCCTCAGTACCTCTATTGACTCCATACAATTTCCACACATGGAAACTCAAAATGGAGCATCAACTGTATTCCAAAGGACTCTTTAGAGTCTCCATGGACACTGAACCGGAGCCTGGATCCGCCATAGAAAAATCAAGATTCTTGAACAAGAAGGATGAAGCCTTCAAGTTCTTGTGCCTCTCTATTTCCGATTACCTTCTCTTCCATCTTACGGATCTGAAGACACCGAAACAAATATGGGACAAATTGGAATCTCTGTATGGGAAGCATGATGATATGAGAGTTTATCAACTCGAAAATGAACTCATGTCTCTCCAACCTTCCAATTTCGAGACTATGAATGAATTCTTTACAAAGTTCAAGCATACTGTTTTTCTCTTGAAGCAATGCAAAGTGGAGAAGGAACATGATCAGCTCATCCTAGCCATCCTCTCCAAACTTGGGGCTGATTATTCAGTTTTTGTTTCTACATTCCGTGCGGGGAAGCTCACAAACCCTAAATGGAAGATGCCTACACTCGATGCCTTCATTGAGTCCCTCACTAGTGAACATGACAAGCTTGTCCAGATGGGGATCATCCGATCTTCCCGTGACCAAGACCTCCATGCCATGGGGCCCAAAGATGTAAAGGGTAAAGGAAAGCAACAGAAAAATCAGAAAACTAAATTTGATACTCCAAAGCCTAGACTTGAAAATCAGCAGCATGATGAATCTTCCGGTTCAAGGAAGAACAAAGGAAAAGGGCACAATGGGAAAGAAAGAGTCAAGTTTTCTTACTGTGGGAAGGGTTTTCACCCTGAACATGCCTGCATGAAGAAAAATCTTGATGAAACAACCTCTCTCCTTGAGAGGAATCACATCAATCTTCCGGAGAGCTTTCGGAGGAGAGATCACCAAGACCGGGAACCACAGCATGAGAAAGGTCATGCCCTCATGGCAAGCACTTCGAAGTCCAAATCACTGCTGATTGACAGTGGAGCTTTGAATCACATGATGGCTGAAAAAGACTCTTTTTCATCCTTGGATACCAGCAAATCCATCCCCATCCACTTGGGAGATGACTCCACCATCATTACCAAAGGACAAGGTACTGTAGATCTAGAAAATGGTTTTTTTTCTAATGTTTTGTATGTACCATCTCTAGCAGCAAATATCCTTAGTGTCTATCAAATGACACATACAGGAATGCCTAAGAGAGTCTCTTTCAGCCCAAATGATGTTGAGATAACAGAAATTTTATCCGTAAAACTCATTGCAAAAGGCCATGCAAATCATCATGCAAAAGCCTATGAGTTCTCTCACTTTGTTGCGGATGAAAAGCCCACCGCTTTGCTAACTCATGGAAATGAGGTTAGTAGGCTATGGCATGAGAGGTTTGGCCATCTTAATTTCAAATATTTGCAGCAACTACAGAAAAACTCCATGGTTGAAGGCCTCCCAGCCATCAAGGCAACCACGAGAGTCTGCAAGGGCTGTGTGATTGGAAAACACCCTGATCACAAGTTCGATCGGGGGAAGGCAAACCGAGCTACAAGCATATTAGGGCTGATACATTATGATATCCATGGTCCAATTCCTGTCACATCCATGAATGTATCAAGGTACCTCCTTACCTTTATTGATGATTTTTCAAGATATACATGGGTTTTCTTCCTCAAAAAGAAATCAAAGGTATGTGAAAAATTTTCTGAATTGAAGGCTTTGATCGAAAATGCCTCTGGGATTAAGATCAAGATACTGAGATTTGATAATGGAGGGGAGTATGTCAGTAATGAGTTTCTATCCATATGATCCCAAAGTGGTATTCAAGTCCAACATTCAATTCCCTACACTCCCCAGCAGAACGATGTAGCGGAAAGGAAGAACCGGTCTCTCAAAGAGATGACCACCTGCATGTTGGAGTCAAAGAAGCTTTCTGCAAATTTGTGGGATGAAGCCATGCATGCTGAAGCATACATTCAGAACAGGGTGCCACATTCATCAGTGAAAGGTAATACTCCTTTTGAATCATACTTTGGACACAAGCCAGATGTGTCTAACCTACGGATGTTTGGGTCCATTGCATGGGCCCGGATTCCGCTTGATAAAAGAAGGGCTTTGCAACCGCAGAGCATAGAATGTCTGTTTATTGGATATCCTGATGAATCTAAAGGATTCAAGCTGCTGTATATCAAGACCAAACATATCATAATCGAGAGAAGTGTCAAGTTCGATGAGCCTCTTCAGGAGGTGGAACTAGTGGAGGAGATAACTGCTGAAATTCCTTCCTATTCCACTGACTATTTGGATGATGAAATTGGGGATGATGACCCTGATTTGGATCCTCTGATTTCTGATATCAGTGTGCCACAAAAATTATATATTGAATCAGAACCTGAAGTGCAAAATCATCTTCCTACATGGGCCCGACAGACACTCTCCTCCACAGGAGACAACATTGGAAATCCGGATGATCCAAGGAGAACCCGGTTTGATTTCCAAAGAGCAGGTATTGCACTCTCTTGTTATGATATTTTGCTGTCCGAAACTTGATATTTGATGATTAGTTCAGATACAAAATCCTACTACCATTCTCGGAAGGATCCGAGATGGCAAGTTGCCATGGATGAAGAGATGAATTCTCTTCAGAAAAACACTACTTGGGAGCTAGTTTCTCTTCCTCCGGGAAGGAAATTGGTTCAATGCAAGTGGGTGTTTCGGACAAAGGTTGCTTCTGATGGAAGCACCTACAAATATAAGGCAAGGCTGGTAGAAAAATGTTTCTCTCAGGTCCAAGGAGTGGACTACCATGAGACCTTTGCACCGGTTGCAAAAATGGACTCCATCCGCTTTGTTTTGGCTATTTCCGCATCCAAGCACTGGGAGGTGCATCGCATCGATGTTAAGTCAGCCTTTCTGCATGGAGATCTTCATGACGAAATATACTTGAAGAAGCTTGAGGGCTACATCACTGATCCATCTTTGGTTTGCAAGCTAAAGAAGTCACTATATGGGTTAAAACAGGCCCCAAGAGAGTGGTATTCCAAGATGGATGCCTTCCTTCTCTCGCAAAAATTTCAGAGATGTAGATCAGATCCAAATGTGTATTTACAGAAGAATGATGGTCATATTATTATTATTGTTTTATATTTTGATGATTTACTTATCACAGGTAGCACAATTGCCTCCATTTCAGCCATCAAAACTGCTCTCCACAATGCCTTTGAAATGAGTGATTTGGGGCTTCTAAAACAATTTTTGGGGCTCGAAATCGAGCAAAATTCTGATGGGATTATGGTCACTCAGTCAAAATACATTTCAGACCTGTTAGTCAAGTTTAACATGGCTGAATGTATACCTGCACCATTCCCTTTCCTTTCAGGGATCAGCCTTGAAGAAGGAAAAAGCGCACCTCCCATGGACTGCACTATCTATCGACAGCTGATTGGTAGCTTGTTGTAATTGACACATTCTAGGCCTGATATTTGTTATGCCATGAATGCTGTATCAAGATACATGCAGCAGCCTCATGATATTCATTGGAAGGCAGCCAAGAGGATCCTCCAGTACATTCAGGGAACCAGGACCTACGGCATTCACTATGCTGCAGACTCCGAGCTAGAGCTGGTTGGATATACAGATTCCGATTGGGCGGGTGATTCTATTGATCAGAAGTCAAATTTCAGATAAGTATTCATGTTTGGTGGTGGCCCTATTTTCTGTTCAAGCAAAAAGCAGGCTGCCATAGCACTATCTTCAGCAGAGCCCGAGTATCGAGGAGCGGTGAATGCTTGCATCCAAGCAGTTTGGTTGCAAGGCATTATTTCAGAGTTTGATCTTGGTAGTACTATGTCCACTGTCCTCTTTTGTGACAAACAGAGTGCTATTAAGATATCCATGGATCCAGTTACCAGGCAGAGGACCAAACATGTAAAGATTCACATGCACTACATCAGGGAGCTAGTGCATGACAGGACCATCATTCTGCAATACTACCCGACTGATGAGCAGATTGCAGACATCTTCACCAAGAGATTTTCAGAAAAGAAGTTCACTTACCTCCGTTCACTGTTGGGGGTGAGTTCATCAGGGTGATCCAAACTACTTTCAGTGTTCAGCTTGAGGGGGGGTTTTTTCCCACTGGGTTTTCCCTCTTTTCCTCACTTAGTTTGTTTTGAGCATTGTTCATTTGCTTTATTGTACAGGGTGACCTATGGCCTTAGTTTCCAGGGCCCTAGCATTTTATGAATCTATGTTTTCTAACTCTTCTTGAGTATAGCTTAAGGGGGGGTGTTGGAGACATTTACCATCATACTCACTCTTTCGGTCAAATTGGCCTAGTTAAACCACTATCCTAAGTTTAATTGACATTACTGGAGCATTAATTACCATCATCCCAGTCACTCCCACGCCTACCTACAGTCAAGGAGGCTAACTTAGCCTTCTCCTACAGTCAAGGAGGCTAACTGGAGCACTCCAGGGGTGATCTGTGTGACATTAATGCACCTAATTGCTAACTGGTGGTTACTTTCAGTTCAACCAATTAGTTACAGTCAGTTAAGGCACCTCCATTCATTAAATATATTATTTAATGATTATTTTATGATTATTTATTATTATTTTAATGAACTGGAGTGAACAAGGTGCCTTCACCAACTTCTGATGGTCAGTTCAGCTTCATTTAACCTCATCAGGGTTTATTGGAGTCATGGAGTACTAGCACTTGATGGTTGGTTGCTATGACATGTGTTTGATCTCCTTCAGTTGAGATTAAGTCATTTATTGCACTCCAACTTTAGTTAGGGTTTGGTGAGTCAATTAGGGTTTTTGTCAAGTGGTTAACTGAGTGAGATTGCATGGCAAAGAGTCAGTTAAGCTAGACTCACTCTTGGAATTTGAATTGTCCCTTAGGTATTCGAATCCTTTCATGGAGTTAAGCCATTGCTCTGCATGGGAATTGTAACCCTTTATTGTTTATTAAATATACAGAGAGGAAACCAATTCTGGTTCCGATTATTTCCAATTCATGAGTATTTGTTAATAATTCTTTGATGATTTTGATTCCTAGTTCCTAGATCATGTGCAAGAATTAATAGTATGAACAACATGATCAAACCCATAGTGATTGATGAAGGCATTGCGGCCTCTGTGATGTCTCTAGACTGTTGGAAAGGTTTCGGTTCACCCCCATTTTCAAAATTCGGGACCATATTGACTTCCTTTGATGGACATTCATTTCATCCACATGGTATACTTCCTTCTCTTCATGTCCAGTTGGAAGGGAATACCATTTCCATTGAGGTTGAGATGGTTGATGCGCCCCTTGATTACAACCTTTTACTGGGCCGCAACTGGATTTACAACATGAGAGCGGTTGTTTCTTCTAGCTTCCATGTCATTTTCTTCCCTTTTGAAGATAGGGTTGTCAGGATCGAGCAGCAAACATTTGATAATTCCAGTTTGAAATAATCGTTGGGATCTACTATCTCAATTATTCATAATTCTTAGCCATCAACTGAGAATGTTTGTGTGGGAAGGTATCCGTCCTTAATGGGATCCTTTAATATTTCTACACCAATCCTGACTATAGGTTGCACTCTTATTATCGAATCAACGTCGTTGAGTTCAATCCCATTTTGGACTATGTATTTGGAGGACCCATTGAATTTATCTTCTTCGAGCACTTCAGATGAAGATCCTAGACCTGCTAATATGGAGATGTCATTGTTTGTGGCGGATATTGCTTATCAAGCTACTCTCGATCCCGTTATAGACCCTAGTCCTTTCTCTTCACAAACAGAGAAGGATGACACTTTTGCACTACGAGCTTGGATAGTTGCATCGTCATGTTCACATGATTTCTTCGATTATTTTTTTCCTTACAGGGAAGCGATTCTCGAAGCCATGAATCGCTTGGAACAGCCTTGGGAATATTTGCACCATCTCTCTTAGTTCCTCCCAAAGCTTGAATAATTCCAAAATGATGACTTTAGGGAAACCCTTAGTGAGAAGTTTGGTAGTCCTGTGGTCCCATTAGGCACCCATGGTATATATGCCAAAGGGAACATGGCTAATTTTTCACCGACTATCCCTATCAGCATTTCTTCGACTCCTGGTAAAGTTGAGAACATTTACATTGGGGCATATTGTTCTCCCAATGAGATTCAGGAATACACTAATATTTTTAAATAATTTCATGATGTCTTTGCTTGGTCATATGATGAGATTCCAAGAATTGACCCCTGGATTGTCGAACATGAGATTAAAACTTACCCTGACACTAGGCCTGTTCGATAGCATTTACGCACGATGAATCCCCATAATACGTCTACCATTAAGGAAGAGATAGAGAACATTCTTAAGGGTGGCTTTATCTATACGGTTCCCTTGAATTAATGGGTATCCAACCCCATTCCAATTGATAAGAAATAAGGAACCATCCGAGTATGCACTGACTTTAGAGACTTGAACAAAGATTGTCCTAAAGATAACTTTCCCACAATGTTCATTGATCATATTTTGGATGAGTGTGCCAAAAGCGAGGTGTTTCCGTTCATGGACATTTTTTCAGTATATAATTAGATTCAAATCAAACCTAAGGACCAACACAAGACAACTTTACTTTGTCCTTGGGGTACTTTTTCATACCGAAAAATTCCGTTCGGTCTTTAAAACGTCAAAGATACATTTCAACAGGTGATGACCTTTTCATTTCATGACCTTAAGCAAATTATTGAAGTCTATCTGGATGATCTAGTTGCTCACTCTCGTTTGAGTGGGTCATCCAGACCATTTGCGCTTGGTTTTCAAGATATGTCGTCGTTATCAGATCAGTTTGAATCCTCAGAAATGCATCTTTTGCATGAAAGTAGGTCACTTGTTTGGATTCATCATTTCTAAGGAGGGGGTTAGGTTCAATCCTCTTAAGTTTGAGGCAACACTTCGATTGTCTCCTCCGCATACTATTATACACCTTCATAGTTTGCAAGGAATGGCTAACTTCTTACAGAGTTTTGTGGTCAACTTTTCCAATTTGACCAAGGGTTTCATGTGCCTTTTGAAGAAAGACACTCCTTTTATCTAGAATGAGTGATCCCAAGAGTCTTTCGATGCATTGAAGAAATCCTTGGCATCGGCCCCCATGCTTAGTCCACCTAACTATAGGCATGATTTCTTGTTATATGTGGTTTCATCTCAAGAGACAATTGTAATGGCTTTGGTTCAAGAGGACGATGAGCTCCAAGATCATGTTATCTACTATCTTAGCTGAATCCTTATTGATGTTGAACTTTGTTACACTCATGTAGAGAAACTAGCCTTAGCTACCGTCCATGCAGTTCAATAATTGAGACATTATATACTCCTTCGCCAAACTATGGTTATGGCTCATATCAATCCATTTAAGTTTGTCTTAACCAAACGAATGATAGGGGGGTAATATAATAAATGGATTGTAATCTTGCAAGAGTTCAATCTTGAATTTGTTTCAGAAAAATCGAAGAAATTGTTGATATTTGTGGAGCTCGTGTCAAATTTTCCTAGATAGGAATAAGTCAAGGTTCATGAATATTCTTTTGGTGATGATCATATATTCCTTATCTCGACTATGGACCCATGGTATGGCGACATTATCATTTATTTACAGACTTTGAAGGTCCCTCTTCACCTCTCATGGAATGAGCATTGATGTTTATGATACATTGCTAAGAACTACCTCGTTATCAATGACACTTTGTATCGTTGTGGGGTGGATTCCATTTAGCGTCGATGTTTAACTCATGAAGATGCTGAGACTGTGCTTAGTGATTTCCATGGTGGGACGTGTGGTGGTCATTTATCTGGGCTTTATATAGCCCAAAAAATCTTGATATCGGGTTATTAATGGTCATCAATATTTAAGGATTGTGTTAATCCAGTCAAGTGGTGCCACCCTTTTATATAGCCCCATTGCACCCTATTATCACTGTCGGTCCCTTCACCAAGTGGGGGGTTGATTTTATGGATTTCAACCCATCTTCGGCTGGGTGAACCATCACATTATAGTGGTCATAGATTACTTCATGAAATGGGAAGAATATATTCCTACTATCAAATTCGATGGTGAGATGGTCGCTCGCTTCATTTTCAATCATATCATCATTCAGTTTGGTATCCCGAGGGAGATTGTCACAGACCATGGCAGGAGCTTTCAAAATAATATGATTGATGAGTTATATTTCAAATTGGGGTATAAGAAATATTATTCCTCTTCTTATTATCCTCAAGTGAATGGACAGGTCGAAGCTGTAAACAAATCCCTTAAGTCCATTACGCAAATAACCATCACACAAAGAAAGAATAATTGGCACATTATACTTTACCATGCTTTGTGGGCTTACCGAACCGCCGATAAGACTGCCATCGATTTTTCTCCATATCAGTTAGTTCATGGGGTGGATTCAATATTTCCAATTGAATGTGAGATTCCTTTTTTGAAGATAGCTGTATAAATCTTACCTGAGACTTTTGACTTAGAAGAACGTATGTTCCACTTAGAGCACTTTGATTAGCAGCGTCGAGATGCCTTAGTGGATCTTGAAGTGAACAATCGTTGCATTAAGGATCAGTATGATAATTTTGTCCGTCCCCAGAGATTTAGTGAAGGTGACTTTCTTCTTTTATATGAACAAGCTAGTGAGTCATTAGGGGCAGGTAAGTTCAACCCCATGTGGCATGGACCTTATGTGGTTAACCGAGTGTTGGATAAGGGTGCTTACGAGTTAGTGGATTATGAAGGGACGGCCTTGGAGGAGCCTAGAAATTGGATCTATCTCAAAAATTACTATGTGTAATTCTCATCTGGGGTTGATACTTTGTATATTATGATATAGTTGCATAATTTAATTTTGGTCCCCTTGTAGTGATTCAGTTGTTGACATGCTTATGTTTGTTGTGGAAGATGTCATTGGAATCGTCGGTATATGTAGGATATGCTGATGGTGCTATCCTCCACACCCAGAACTTGTCTTCAAATTCTTGGGTTATCTATACGTCTACGGGTCATTTTGTGTCTTTAGGGGGTGTGTTTCTCCAGCCATCATCCAACAATGTTGTTGAATATAGTGTTGTGATTGAGCTACTATGTGATTCCATATCTCATGGTATCTGATCCCTTGAGGTAGGTCTTGACTCGCAGTTAGTGGTATAACAGTTAAATGGTGTGTATCATATTAGAGATTCGAATTTATTACGAATATTATTGCATATAATATCGCTAGAATAGCAATTTGAGTACATAACATACGTTCACATTCCTAGGATTTACAATCATGTTTCCAATTCTTATGCAAATTATGTTTTAGACTGGCATTTGTTACATCAATAATGAAGCATTCACATCACATTCACATTTAAAATACACATGTAAATATAATAAATTGATCACTATCATCTTTTTCATTTCAAAATATACTCCAAAAATGGTTTCATAATACATAATGTCACGGTACAAAATTGGGGCTTTAAGCCACCAAAAAACACTACATGGTTGATACAAAATGTATATCTAGGCCTCTAAGCCTATGGACCAGGGTGTTGATCATGAAAAAAAATGATGACATTAATGGCCAACCATCTGAATAACCAAACCCACACATGGGGTACTCCTACCACTTTCATTTGCATTGCCTCGATAAAGTCCTCGACTTGCACCATAGGAACCCTGTGTGTCAAATGGGAGAAGTTTGTATGTATGATATGGAGCATACGCTCCACATATGCACCATGTATATCATCACCTTGTCCCCTTTGAATATGTTGATGGAATCCATCCGACCTTCTAGGACCCACATCTGCATGTGCATGATTAGTATTGGTATGTGACATCACCAAAAACATGTTTTTTTATTTCATTATATAAACAAATCCAAAAAAATCAAATAATTCAGAAAATAAAAAGGAATTTGGGATTGTTTACCTATATCTCCATATGTGGAACCCTATGGTATGGGCATGTCTGGATCACCACGAAATTCTATCCCTGCATAGGGATAGTCATCTATGTCCACAATCTTCCTACGCCACCAATGGAAAAAGTCAGGTGGGTAGGGTGTAGCCACACGTCCTCCGCCTAACTGTTGCATCACATCTTCCAAGTGAGTCTGACCTATATCCCTTAGACCATGAGGATGAATCTAAACTCTCAGGATGAGACCCGGTACCCGCTCGAAGAAAAAATTATTGAGAATGCTGGCGAACCCAAATTTTCTCGTCATGCCCAGCTTGCAGTTAGTCAGTTGTTGCTTCTAGTTTCTCAACAAGGATGTACTCCAGTCACATATGGTAGGTCTCATACACTCAACTACATATAACATCAGAGGCTTGGAATCCTGATGTAGAGATGCTAACCCCACGATCATGGCCAACACTAGCACTATGACCTTGAGGATGAGACTCTAAATAGAATTAACAAGAACCTGACTTCCAACCTTTTCAGTGTCTGGAAGGTAGTACACAGTGATATATTCCTCGATGGTGAGGCCACCTCCCACCCCTCTATCCCTCAATTTCACTACCTCGCCTCGGCGGGATAGTCCAGTGATGAAGTATACATCCTCTACCTTGAGTCTTAGGGGCATCCCATCAAGCTGAAATTCCTCTGTATCTGAATCCCAATAATCTACTAGCATCTGTAGGAGTATTGATTGAGCCCTCAATATCCCAAGACACCAAAACTTGTGCAAACCACATTTCCTTAATTCTTGTTGAGAAACCATGTCACCTTGTACGTCTCTATCCATGTCCTAATGTTCACGCTCACACCATCCTAGCACCATCCTAGCAAGAAAACACAAGATTGCATGAGTTTTTTCCTTAGATTTGGGTATGTGTGAGCTCATACACAACTTTTCCTTTGATACTCACGTGTATAAGAGGAAATCATTGTTTTTTCCTCATACACCCAACCATGTACATGGCCCAATGAACTGTGACCCACGTGGGCCAAGATACCCAAATAGGGGTGCTCCAAATTAAAAAATCCACCATTAAAAACTTTAATAAAATCACTGAAAATACTGACTGTGGGATGAGGATTCACCTAGAACTTATGGTTCCTGATTCCTTTGCTCCTATCTCCTCGAATTGATTTTTGAATTTCATGGTTCAAAAGGGCTCCAATGCACTATGTGTGGTGAAAAATAAAAAAGGTATGGTGAAAATTGTGTTTTTTACTATTTATAAAATTCCTTCCGAAATTTTTACCCACTAGCCTATAGTTTTGGCCCTTATTAACTCTTTTGAACTTTTTTTTCTTAATATTGTGGTGTAGGGACTTGATTCGAGTGCACTTTTACCAAGATATTGACCCGTTTGTATCTCTTATAGGTATAATTTTGAACTAGCATATAGGATAGGACCACACTTTCGCTTGCATTATGCATCGCCTTATGAGCATGTCACCTTAACTATAGGTACGAAACCACTTCGTTATGTTACAGAACCTTCACACTGATATTAGAAGTAACATCATGTAATTGGTAGAGCCTTCCTATTCATGGGTGCCCTAGTTAGATTCTTCTTTGTAATTTGGTACCCATGGAAATATTTTTCCTTTAAGTCTAGGAGTCTCTTATAGTCATGCCATGTCTTTGAGCAAGAACCTCATATTCTCTCTTGAACTTTATGTTGGCCATCTCCCACAGGGGCTCCCTTTTATATCAAGTTGTAATTTCATTTCATGCATTTTCTTTCCTTATTTAGCTTTATGTCAGCTCCTTGCTTCATATTTATAAGCCATATAGCCCAATCTTATCTCAATCCTAGCCAAGTAGATCCATTTTACATATATTTTGCATCTTCATCATCCCTTGCCGGGAGGAGACATCCCCATGAGTGTCCTTATCCTGCACATGATACCTTACAATGAGCATAGGTATGTTCCACTGCTTGGAACTAGTTTTCTTACTCACGACACTTGTCTCCTCTTAGTTGTGTATTGTAAGCACTTTTATTTTTTTTCAAGCTTCTTAATCTAAAAAAGTCCAAAAAAATTAAAAAAACATAAAAATACGGACGAGAAATTATATTACTTTTGGAATCTTTCAATTTGTGTCACATTTGAAGATAGAAATATATATCACATCCATTGGTTGGGTTATTAATATGAATTTAGGAGTTGTACTTGTTATTCTGAGTTTTCTCCGCTGGCTGGTTATGATTTCAATCACTATGGAGCCTTTGTCGATGCCTCTTGTGTCGCAGAGTTGTCCCAGTTTCAATGTAGAATCTATGCTTCTTGTCAGTCACGATTTGTCTTATTCTCTTGTTTGAAGTAAATGTTAGCCTGACTCAATCATTCCTCAGTCATCTTGTCCTTGCATGTCATCCATTCCTGATACAATTATTCGTTCGTGCACATATTGTTCATTCGCATTCTTCCAAATTATCCAGTTTTGTTGAGTACCGTGTATTGGTTGATGGGGAATTACTTAATGCCCTCCTTCTAATAGATTCCATTCCATCAAATTCATGTCATTTATTCTAGAATACAAGTCTAGATTCCATTGAGTGCCTTGAGACTTGTGGTCATAAGTGGTAAGTCCTCTCTCCATCAACAGTTTTGGGAATATATCAATGCCCCTTGATCGATGGATTCTTTCAATTATTTTACCTCAACACATCTATTCACACTTGTTTAATTGCACTTTGTACCTTTATTCCCATTCTCATTATTGGTGGGATATCTCACACCTATTAATGGTATACATCAATGATCGATAATCAGACGATGGACCATCATGTTCAACCTCGACACCTTTATTCGCGTGATGCGACATGTACCAGTAGCGGTTTGCGTAGAAAACCTTCGAGCTTGGTGGAATTCCACATATGCTACCTCCTTGATCATGTCAATATTCATGAGATGTCAACTCTCATGCCCATATTCCAGTTTATTATCAAATATCTTCATCCATTATGGAGATCATGTTCATTATATATAGTACGTGGTGATTACCACATGTGACATATGTCTATTATTCCTATTCATGGCCATTGTACTCTTATGTATCCGGGACTGCTACATGTATATTTGCAGTCACATGTTGATATTTATCATTGTATTGTAGTGATGAGTGGTTAGTTTTTCCACCTAGTTCTTCATTACTCCGCTTCTGGGATGGATATAATTTATTTCAGCCATCATGTTACCCATCTAACCTCACACATTAGGGGGGGACTGTTATAGCTTATTTTACCACGCTTGCTAGATCACACTTTTATGGACTCCCATGTCCCTCTGCGGACTCTTTGGACCCCCCTTGATTCAATTATACTTTGATGATATAAGGAATTCCCTAAAAAACACTTGTTTATTTCCAAACATGGGTTTTAGCTTAAAATTCGCGTGTACACGCAGTTTTCTACATTGTATCCCATGTACATCAGAAAATATGCATAAAAACAAAAATATTTGGAGTTTCCCTCAATGAGTCCCAAATAACTTGACTCTTGGCCCTCCATATTCCTAGAAATTCTCCGACTCAACCCTTCATTGCCTATTGAAGGGCTATATATTGATCCTCTTGGATGCATTAGAGGAGGAGAACATTTGAGAGCAAGGAAACTATAGTTCATTGTTGCCTCATTCATACATGCTTGAGTGTGCATCCCTTTGTCCTTTTGAGCACACATTGCTGCTCTTCCCAAGCTTTCCATTGCTTTGTAAGCTTTACATTGAGATGGAGGATTGAAGTGGTGGAGGCCCAGGTGGAGGACTCGGTTTCTCATTTTCGACGAGGTACCGACAGATTTTGTCAGTGTTATCTCTATTCATTATTAATAGAAATATCTATTTCTCATTCATTACGTGTGTATGACTATGAATATTTTATCCATGTATGTGGTTGTATTTGATTATACATGTTGGATTTATATATGTTGGAATAGGCATAACACTTAACATATAGCATGCTTGCTTTGTCTGTTGTTGTAGAGGATGAATTGTAGGTGCAAGAGTGGTTAAAATCTTAACTGAGATCTACTACAACCATCTAGAATAAGGTTATGTATCCCCTAGTGTTTGTGGCATTTATTTCTATTGCATATTGAAGTAGATTAATTTATGGTGTCATTCAGTCTGTTGTGGTCTACCCCAAGCCATAGGAAGTTTCTCTCTATAACACATACTAAGGTGACTAAACCTGAAGTCTACAAGAGTATCTTAGAGGATCAATAGTGACAAGCGTATGAATGCAAATGGGTATGTTTGAAAATAGTCTCAAATATCCTAATGCAATTGATTGTGCAAGAGGATATCTCACAACAAAAGTGGCACTTATGCCAAAAGGCTAAAAAATACTAATGCATCCAAGCATGCAAGAGGAGAGATAACAACAAAGAAGCGCTCAGGGAAAAAACAAGATCGAAAAACCCACTGCAACTATGTGCTACAGCAAGTGCGTGAAAACAAAGAGGTTAGAAAACTAACAATAAGCACTACTAGAAAATAAAAAGACCCGCTAACCTATCAGGTAAGACAGCATGAAAACACCTAACTAAAAGATGGAATCCCTCAAAAATTGTATCCTCTATCGGGTGATGAAATTCACAATCATACGATACAAAATGGAATATCAATAAGTGTTATGGATAGAAATTCATATGGCTTGGGGTACCACAACAGACAGCTTGAATCCAGAAATCAATCCTTTCCAATATGCAGTAGAAATTAAATGTCTAACACTAAAGGATCAGACCTCGTACCTTATTCTGGACGGTTGAAGTAGATCCCCGTTGAGATTTCCAATCTTCAGCTTGAATTGATAGAAAACTTCCTCAACAACAAGTAAACAATACAAGCATTCTATATATCATGGTGTTAGATCTATTCTAGCATATATAATCAATAATGTACAAGCATTTGACATAATCCCATGGATAAAATATTCATTCAAACACGCATTATTCGACAGGAAAAGATATTTCTATTAATATAAATCAGAGATTACAAGATACAACCTCTGATGACACATCTGCGAACCAAAGAAATTAAATCCCTTCCCTGGGCCTCCACCACCTCAATCCTCCATCTCTCGATAGCAATCTCACAAGCAAAAGGCAAGCTTGGGAAGAACACACTAGTGCTCCAAGGGACAAAGGGATGCAGACTCAAGCATAAGTTCCGGCAACAATGAACTATAGTTTCTTTGCTCTCAATTCTCTCTTATGCCTTCAATGTACCAAGGGGTTCCTTATATAGCTTTTCAAAGGGGTAATGAAAGGTCGAATCCGAGCGATCTCAAGGCATAGGGAAGGCCAGGAGTCAAATGAGTCGGATCCATGTCAAGGAAAAATCCAAAAGGATTTGGGTTATGCACACATCCTGATGTACGTGGTTTTAGAGGTCAAACCCACATATATACGCGCTTATAGGTTTAAAAGTCATGTGTATCATTTTTCATATGTTTTTAGGGATGATAAAGGAAACATCAAAGGACAAAAAATGGTCCATGGGGTTTAAGGAGTCTGCAGCGGGACAGGGGAAGGCCATACAAAGTGTGATTCACCTGAAGTGGTGAAATCAACTATAACAGATGCCCCCAAATGTGTGAGGTCAGAGGGGTCATACGATGGCCGAAATACATTATAAGTCCATCCCAAAAGTAGAGTGATGAACGATCTCAAATGGAAGACCAACCACCCAATCAGCATAGTACAATAATACAACTCTGCATATAACTACAAATATATATAGCAGCCCTAGATACACAAGAGTACAATGGCCATGAATAGGCATGATACATGATATCACATATGTGGTCATAGCCATGTAAAATATACATAGATCAGAATCTCTATGATGAAGATATACATAGGACCATGATCTCCATAATGGCTGAAGATATAACAGATCAAGATCTCCATAGTGGCTGGAAATATCTGACATATACTGGAATTAAGTCACGATAGCTGAAATCTCATTAACACTGGCATGATCAAGGAGGTAGCATATAAGAGATGCCACCAATCTGGAAAGTCTTCTACACAAACCGCTAGGAGTACATGTCCTACTATGCGAATAGAGGTGTTGTAGAAGGAGCAAGTCGACATAAGTCGACTTGAACGAAGACCGACTTAGTCGATCAGCCGACTAAGTCGAGAGACCGACTACGTCGGTCGGCTGAGTAAACATAGTAGTTAGTCTGTTAACTAATAGTCGTGTCGGTTCGGTGAACCAACAGGTAGCTATGATTGTAACTGTTTGTAACCTGTATATTAGGCTGTTGAGCCACTCAAGAACGCAGTTCAGTTCTTGGTTTTTGTATGATCTATTGGGAATAATATAATCTGTTCTTCTTATCAGTTCTTGTCTCTTGTATCTGTGAATATTCTTTGTATTTTAGTATGTATTATTGGTAACTTTATGTGATCTTAGAGATTACAACATTGGTTCCGTTGCCGGTAGTACATAACTGGAATATAGGATAACATATGATACCAGAGCAGGAGATCAAGGACTGGTGGGAACGAAAACTTGCTAACTACCTACAAAATTACGCAAGGAGGAACAGATTGACAGTCGCAGAAGCAAAAGCCCGATTTTTCACTGAAACTCATGAAAAATTTGTCGAATCCGTGCCCCACCTACTGAAGCAGCTTTTGGATGAGAAAGCCGGACGACGCTAAAGAAGCACAGTTACTCCAGAAACTGATCCGAGGAGGACGTACGAATCTCTCGGAGTGGTTCGAAAAGATAGGCGACGACTTCTGCGAGGAACAAGCCGTCGAAGACAGGACTTCTGTGGAAACCGTCCGACAGAAATTTTTCACAGAATTTACTGATCAATTCTTGTGTTCCTTGCCAGCTTTACTGTTCAAGTTTTTAATAGAGAAAGGAGTCGGGCACATTGTTCAACCTCGACCTCTATTACTAGACCCACCCTCAAACACTAATTGGGCGGAGAAGCAAAAGCAGTGGGAAAAATTCATTGCTGAAAGGGAGTGGGAATACTTCCTGAGTAAGTAGTCACTATCCGAGCTTTCTAAAAAGCGTCGGGTAGGCTATGGGGGGGTAGCTGGTCGTGTGTCGGACCTAGAGCATAGTGGATCCTAGTCGACCAGATTCGTCGTCGCCAGTAATGCAGAATCGACCGAAGAGGAACTGAAGGCATAGTATTGTACTACAGTATGTCGGACATTAAGAGAATCGAAAGGGATGAAAGACAGAAGAAAAGGGAAGCCAGAAGAGAAAGGGCCGCAGAGCTGCAGCAAAACCCTAGGGAGACCGACCATGATGAAGTACCGCCAGAGTCGGGTCATGACCAACGCACCGAAGGCAAAGAAGACGAAGCGGCGTCCCCTGGAGATGACGAAATGTGGATAGAGCAGCCAGAAGCTCTCCAACTAATTGTTCCCGACGAAGGAGTAACCCTTTCCACAGTAAGTCTGTGTACCAGAATACAAACTATTATTGAAGATGACCTTCGACTACGAGCTGGTGACATTACGCTCTGGAGCCGACTAGGCGATGAACCATACCCAGGTCGACAT
>LPNX010803136.1:0-11468 GCA_001517045.1 Pseudotsuga menziesii
TTGGATTAGGATTTAGCTAAATCTGAAGATTATATGTGTGGTTTGGAGATATAATACTTGATTAAACACCAACAATTACCTGGATATTAAATAAGGTTTACTAAGTCATTGTGAATGTCTATTTGTTAAATTTCTCAGCGCATGGTAACAAATTCTAAAACTGTAACAGCCAGATAACTTCGAAGTACTATCAAAACTGCAATTTGATCTATGCTAAAAAATTGCAACTGGTCATACTGAAAAGTACAAACAGTGAAAGTGAAACTGCTTATTATACCATATTTTTTTTAAAAAAAACTACAGCTACCGTCGCTATATCGACGGCTAGCCGTGGAACCTTGCGACGTCTTACCGTCGCTATATCGACGGCCGTCCGTGGAACCTTGCGACGTCTAGCCGTCGCTATATCGATGGCCTGCCGTGGAACCTTGCCTAGTCTTGTCGTCGCTATATAGATGACTTTCCGTGGAACCTTGCGACGTCTTTCCGTCGATATAGCGACGGGTTGGGATTTTTTCATTGTAGGAAGGGCAGTCGCAACTGCGACGTATTCCCGTCGTTGTTGCCACGCAACTAACGGGTCGTCGCTATTGCGACGAAATGACTGCCACGGGAAAAAAAACGCTTTTCCGTGGCAATATCCACGCTTTTCCGTGGATAATGCCACGTTTTTCCGTGGCAAAATTGATCACTTGTACTAGTGCTAAACTTGTTATTCAATTCAAACATTCCCTCCAATGTTTTGACCCCTTTTGGTATGAAATTACCATTTTGAAGATTTTCTTGGTGTTCTTCATCATCAATAACTACATCTTTGAAAGTCTCTTCATCTATTATGAATTCCAAAATCCGATGGTCATCATCGAATACTCTCAAGTTGGTGACATTATCAGGTACAGATGGCTTGAAAATCAATTCAATTGAGAATTTGTTATTTGTAGGTACCAATCTTGTAGCTGAAGTGGCTAATAAATCCACTGTTTCATTTTTCAGTCTAGGAATAAAATTAATATTAAAAGCATCAAAACTCATTATGAGCTCCCAAAATTCATTTTGGTAACCTTTTAAATGAGGATATAAACAATTAATTGTATTGCAAACCTGCTTTACAATTATTTCAGAGTCTCCAAAAACTTTTAGATTTTTTACTTTAAACTCAATTTCCTTTTTCAATCCTTGGATCAATGCTTCATACTCGACCTTATTGTTAGTACATTCAAATTCTAATCTACAAGATAAAAAATGTTTATTTTTTTTGGGTCAATCAAGACACAACATTAGAGGAAATTTGGGGTCTAAAATGGGCCTTATAAGAAAACGCGCCAACAATAAGTTCTTGTGATTTGGAATTCAAGAACCAATAGAATTCCAATAAAATGAGTCAACCATAATGGTTGAATTGACATATTTGTTATAAAAAACTATTTTTTTGTTCGTATTTTCGACATATCTCCCTATGTTTTTACGCAAATTTCGATCAGGAGAGCTTGTTGGATGCGTAATTTGATTCTGCATCCAACGAGTACCCACACTACATACTTTTGATGGACCCCTCTACCCCAAAAATAAGAAATACCTGAAAAAACATGATGATGACATCATCATCACGTTTTTTCAGGTATTTCTTGTTTTAAGGGTAGCGGGGTCCGTCAAAAGTATGCAGTGTGGATACTCGTTAGATGTTGAATCAAATTTCGCATCCAACGAGCTCTCCCGATATAAATTTGAGTAAAAACACAGGGAGATATGTCGAAAATACAAACACAAAAAGTAGTTTTTTTCTTTTTTCCTCCAAAATTAATAAATATTATTTTATTGTTTTAACTATTATTTTATTATTTTAACTATTATTTTATTATTTTAACTATTATTTTATTATTTTCCTTAGGAGGCCCATTTTAGACCTCAAAATTCCTCTAATGCCTGCCCCAGACCCTTCTTGAGTTTTCGAACCATCAAAATATAACACCCAAAACTGGTCTCCTAATTCCACAGCATTAGTTCTACTTTCTGAAATAGAAACTAAATTAACTATGTTACAATCAATATTGCCAGTCCGTGAAAACTGAAGGAGATCAAACTGTTCATCTGACTCATTATTGGCCTCTTTTGCTTTTACTGGCTCATTTTTTCCTTCCAGCTGTGTCACATTATACTTCATATGTGGTTCCCTTAGCACTTTTATCTGATTCTGATGGTCCTTATAGGGAAACCACAAGTGTGACCAATTTGTTGCGAAATAACCATTGAGATTTTCAAACCAGTCTCTACTTAGTATCAAGCCATAGGATTCCGAGATGTCTACAACCATGATGTCTATATACTGACAGACCCTTTCATCAGTTGCTAATCTCATCAGTACATTTTCATCTCGCCTTCTACGTTGACTGATGTTCTATCTAACTGGATGATTTTACTGGAATACGAAGTATCTTTCCCATTTATCTTTTTACAAACCAAAAAATGAATGACATTAGATGATGCTCCATAATCTACCAGACAATTATGTACGTTTAAATTAAAAATCTCAAATGTTAGTAAAAATGGCTTAGTCTGAGATTTTGAATTTCCTCCAATGTTGGCTTCATTGATCTCTTTATCTAGTGGGACATTGTATTGAGTTCTACTGGGTTGAGGATCCAAGGTTTCTAAGAGTTTTCTTCTTTAATGCAGTAAATTGCACATCTCAAACAAAGAAAAATTTTCCTTGGTTTTCGTAATATCTTCTATTATGTCATATCCCATGTCTGGTTCTACTGAAGTTTTCTTATTATTATTCGATTTATTTTCCACAACCTTTATTGATTTACTTACTACTGGAGCTTTCTGCTTTGTTATGACTAAATCAGGTGTAGGCGGGGTTTGAGCGTTCTTGATATATCTCTTCATACTTTCTTGAAATTTCTTAATATTGGGAAATAATGAGCTTTCATATGTTACTGGTCCCTGACTTCTTGTTGTGACATTTACTGCTGAAAGTTGTATCTCTTCGGTGGATTCCTCTTCTTCCAATCCTAATGTAGACATACAATCCCACATAACCATTGTAGTTCTTTTCGGAGTTTCTTCTATTTTAATTTATTTTTCTTCCTTAGTTTCCGGTTCTGTTAATTAAAACATCTAAAAGTTAGTTCACAACTAGATTCATCGAATTAATCCACTAAGGACAACTCTTCTCATAATGGAGTTGTTGATGAAAAGTACAAAAATTATCCAAGCCAACTTTGGTGAGATTAAATACAAAAGAGCTTTGTGTGGGTGGTTGGGGTGGACTACTTTCATCTCTTTTCTTAAAGAATGGTTTAAATGGCTTTCTAGATGAACTTGCTTCTTTATCCTTTTCTAAATCAACAATCTTATTTTATAGTTTTTGTACAATTTTAACTACATTTTCTAATTCATTTGAACGTTCCTCTTTGGGTTTAGTAAGCAACAAAGGCTTCTTATTAAAAGTTCTTGTAGCAAAGTCTATAGTCTTTTTATTTATACTTTCGAGTTCCTCTTCTACTTTCTTGGATTCTTCATAAGTTTCTAACAATGAAGGCTTTACTGACCATTTTACAAACATTGCTATATCTAGTGAAAGTGCCGAAGAATAATATTCCATTAATGTCTATTCAACAGGCGTTATAGCAGCACTGGAATTATTCAAATGGGCCGCAAACATCTCATTGAAATCTTGCACTTTCTCTTTTTTCTCCATTCTTAGGGAAAGCAATTTTTTCATCAGAGTGGCCGTGGTTCTTTGGTGACCAAACTTGCTTTTAAACAATCTTTCAAAAGTATTCCAATTTGTGATTGAATTTTCCTGTAAGCCGAAATACCATGATGCTAATTTTCCCTTAAGAGTATGCGGAAACAGTCTGCATACTACATCCTCATGCTTTGTCACTGCTAAAACTTCTAGGGCCAAGAAAAAACTCTGTAAATGATCGTCTACATCAATGCCTTCTGTCGGATCAAAATTATGTAATGAATTTTTCAGGATGGGTAGGTAAAGCATGCAGTAGAGAAACCAGGTTAAGGGGAGTTCTATCCCTCCAAGATGGTGGTGGACGAGGTTGATTAGCATTCGGATTCAGAGGCACATTTCTAGCCATGATTCGTGGAGGAAATTGAGGTGGAGAGTGAAAAGGATATTGAAAAGGAGACCGAGGTGGTGAACAATATGGGGATTCTGGTCCTAACTGACTAAGCAATTGGTCAATTTCCTGTAGAGATAATTTCACTAATTCTTCCAAATCTCCTACCAAAACTGAATCCTCTGTGCAAATGGGGACCCTTCTATGAGCTTGTCCTCTTGGTAATTCAGAAATATTTGGTAATCCTTCAAGATTTTTAGCATACGACCTTGTGATTCTTCTTAAATCATTAACTATTCCAAAAGAAACAAGATAAAGGTGCTCTGGAACATCTAACTCAGGGTTGACTCTTCCTTTAAGAATGGAGTCCTTGGGAAAAATAGTTTAGAACTATCATCGATTGAATGATCTCGAGAAAATGGATTTCCTTGGCCAGCGATGCACTGGTGGCCCTCCTTCTAGCGCCAAAAATTGTTGCTTCCTGGAAAATCCCAGGTATAGACACTAGGGATTCTCCCCAATAACAGTTCCCAAATAGATCACCTGTCATTTGGTATGGGGAATCCGTCCGGTTTATGGTCCAGCTACCGTAGAGTTAAAGTAAAGTTTAAATATCTTTTACTGGTTGCAGCCTGATCCCCGCCGTTTATGTATTTTATTTTTAAAGGGATGATATGCAAGTTCCTATATTAAATTCAAATAAAGATAAATAACCGCTATTCTAAATCTATTCTAAAATTATCCCCATGGAGCAAGATTAATACTAAATATGAATGATGTACTATACTGTCTACAAATAGAATTCTATAGATAGCTGATAAATTCAGAAGGCATAAATACAACAGAAAATTAACACAGAGATAGCTCAGTGAAGTAAAAGTATTCATCATTCATCTTTGCATAAGATTCATAACATGACATAAAATCATTCATAACACATAAATAGTTCAAGGGGTTAAGAACGATCTCACATATTGTATAGTATGCTAAAACAAAAATAATTATGTATTCAACGATCTACACAACATGCTCTGAGGCTCATACAATCCTCTCTCCAACAAAATTCAGTGCTCTTTATTATAAAAAGAAGTAGTTCTTCTTACAACAAGCTTCAGCATCTATGCTAGCGAAAAAGTCATTTACTATTCTCATTTACCCCTACTTATACAAACTACAAATGACCTTTTAGTTTCCCTGATCCCTTGGGATTCCCTAACTCTTTGTTTACAAAAATCCGTCCTCTAGTGTGCTCACTAGGAAAAAAGGAATACATACAAAAAATATTACATAACTCCTCCACTTGTGAATAAGACAAAGTTTAAGTGGGCCCTGTTTGTGTATTAATGAAAAAATCCCATGCCTAAGCCTCTTCATTAATGATTCAATATTAAGTTGGCTCCAACACACATGTCGCTACCTCATGTTTTGACAACTGGGACTCGATCTCCTTTACTTTGGGTACGTTCCGACTTAGTAATTCTCCCAACAGGTATTTGTGAACCGAAACTTGTACAATCCAGAATCCAATAGCCTCCTCATTGATGCATTCAATATTAGATATGTCCTCTTCCCCTTTCTGCATCCTTTCCTGTAGGTTCTTTAAATGCTCCTCTCTGGCTGGGAAGTCTTGATCTTGAGTACCTGCTAAAGCCTGGCATTGATTTTAAATGGAACACATTCCATTGTAAAACTCAGTGCACTTTTCCACAATTTTATCAATGGATGTGTTTAACCTCATTGCTGCTTTGCAGCAGAAATTTAAAATGGCCATTTCCATCTTTAGACTTCCTTAAGTTTTCAGAGGCATGTTTGCAAGGAAGGTCGGATGGATCCTATCCAATCTAGCTGGTTCTGCACAAGTTCTATTACATCTGATAATTTCTTCCTAAACTTTGATGAGCCGAGTGCTATCTCTTCCAACCTAGCCTCAATCTGCTTAATTCTATACATCTCTCGCGCCAACTTCAATAAAATCTGATTTATTTCCTTTTGCAGCTAAGATGCTTGATTGCGAAAAGGAGCTACATCAAACTGTTTTTCATTTGCTACCTTAAGTTACTAAGCTAGCAAACTGTTATGGATTTCTAATTCTTTTATTCTTTTGTCGGCTATGTCCTTTCATGCTTCTAACTCCAGAACCTTTCCCTCAAGGTCCCTTTTCTCTCCTTCAGTGATATTAGCTGACAAGACAAATGCATCTTTCTCTTATTGTAAAATTTGATATGCTTCTTTTAGTCTCTCCAATTCTGTGAGAGTTTCATCATGCTTCCTCTTTAGGCTTCACCCTTCTCCCATTTCTTTTCTTAAGGTCTCTTCTACTTGGGACAATTTCTCCTTGTACTGTTTGATATCATCAACCATTTGGCTAACATTATCGACATTGGAGAGAGTTGATGCTACTCCTTCCATTGCAAGGAGCTTAGGATATGTTTTAGTCCCATGTATAATTGTTTTCTCGGTTACCTTAATTTTTGTAGGCCAACCTCTAGTATCCATATTTCTCTCGGTCCTCATCACAATTATTTTCTTGTTTTTATCATTATAGAAAATTGTATTAACGTCGGCTACTTCCTGTTCCTAGGACAGGATGAAATGTATTAATCCAAGTTCTACTGATGGAGCTAGATCCCATGCTACCATGATGCTTGGTGGGACAGACGAATCTACAGGATTATCACGAGCCTGATTCTGTTCAAGATCTTCACGATCTTGGTCCTCCTCCTCTTTTCACTTAATTTCCACAACTTCTTTTTCTGCTGCTTCCCTTTCATGGTCAGCTGCTTCATGTTTTATTCTTTCAATTTCTTCCCATGTTTTTTTCTCTTCTTCTTCTTGTTTATTTCGTTGCGCCTATTCTTCTAAACACTGCTCTTCTTCCTGCAACAATATGCGAGATTCCTCTTCCCTCTTCTTTGCAGCTTCTTCTTCTTTCTTTTGTTTTTCACTAGCCTTACTACTGCTTCCCTTGCCTCCCACAGTGGCTATCTTCTTCTTGAATCTTCTTCTTAAAGCTGTCATGTTGCAAGCATTGCAAAATATTTATTCATCTTTGTCCCAGTAGTTTGTGTATTCAAAATGTGCTCCTGCTGTTGCACAATAATTTGCAATCTTGTTTTCTGAATCATTCCTATGAATTTTTTTTTCTCTAAAGTGAAAGTACTATAATTCCTTCACAAATTCTGGCGCACTCTTCACCTTGGAGAACTAGTAACGAGCTATGTAGAATGAGAGTGGTGGGTACACAGCCTTCTTCTGGTTAAATAAGGAGTTCCCAATCCCATCAATGTAAATCTGCGTCATCACTTCATTGTGAACAACATAGTCAGTGGCGTATTTCGACAACAAATAAGGGCCCTAGTACCCCCAAACATCCTTAGGTACAGACCTTCTTCCGAATGGTGATAAAGCCCATTATATTCCACTATCTCCAATGTATTCTCAGACATGCAATTACATTCTGTGAGGAATATTAACTTGTAAAGAGGCATGATAAATTCTTCAAAGATACTCTTGTAGTGGCTATAGTATTTGTGTTCCCAGAAAAGCTGGTATGCGGAATATACAGGGGTCTTCATCTTGTCCCATTGGCACTTTAGTGTTGGGAACTAATGGGTGCATAAAATGCAATCAATTAGAAAGGAGCTCATATAGAACTCTGACTTCTTCTGTGACACACCTCCAAGTAGTGTGCTTATGCACGAAGACAAACTGTTTGATACTATGTCATCCCAGTTGAAGATGGCACCCTATGTGGCCACAAAGAAAATCAGTGGAACCCAACTTATCTTATAAAACTTTCCATTTTATCGGCCGAAAATTCGGTTTAACATTAAAGATAGAAGCCGATATGGAGTACGTAAGTGTGCAGTTTCGTATTAACCAATAGGCCTTGTGCGGAATTGTTTCCCATGTACCATCATTTTCCTCACACAGTAAAAAATATCCAAGTCTATATCCTTCAACCACTTTTTTTGTCAAATAAGTCTGAGTTGTAGGTATCTTGCATGCTTGGGCTACATATGCCAGGTTGTAGGCGGCATAACCTTCTCCATTAATGTTTGACATAATCATCTTAGTTATATCTACCCTTGGGAGAATCCATCCAATTACTTATGAACATGGGAAGAGTTGAGGACGTGTGGACACCTTCATGATAGTTGACTTCTTGATGTTTGCATATATTGGGAGGTCTTCTAATCCTGCATCTGGGACATTTCGGTCCTTGATCATTTGGTAGATTTGACCCCATCTGAACTCAGGCTCAATGTCAGTGAAAGCTTTGGTATCTTCATATATGATCTCTACATTCATTATGACCTCAACTTCTGGATTGTCCTACGTATCTTGGACCTTCTTTTTCCCTTTTATAGGAATGGTACTATATAAAAATTGGGGCTATCAAAACTATAAAACCATGTCTTAGATTCATTTTAACACAAATAAATATAACTAATAAATCTGCAATTGCAAATAACTAGAAACAACATGGAGTCGTATCTAAGCCAAAAAAAACTTTACCGTGTCATCATAAAACATTTCAGCCGGAAACACAACAACGTTACAGCGAGAGATGAGTAATAGGCCTAAGGATTCTTCATAAGAATTCCCTACATAGCTCATGAGCAGGCAAACCCTAGCTCAAAACACATCCCTAAGCAAGACAACTTCCAACACACTTGGCTGGACAAGAAGGAACCATGAAGACTATAGGAACAACCTACCAAACTCTCAACCGGATAACCAGGGATTTCTTGGTTTAAAAGAAACACCATCCCCCATAGTTCGAAATCAAATGCGGCAAGCTCCAATATCCTCTATAGACCTAGAAATTTCAACCTTGGCCAATAATGATAACCGCTTCGCTCACGCACTGGAAGTTTCCGAAACGGTGGGTGGATAAGAACACAAAATTATTGGAAGTTTTTGAAATGGTGGGTCGATAAGAACACACAATTCTCCTGATATCATCGGAAATACTACTGACAAGGCGATCCGCTTCATCGGAAAGGCTGTCAACAAGCCATCTGAAAGGAAAAGGGAAACCCTCTCCGATAACATCGGCTCCAAAGGTTAGGTTCTAACCGAGGAATCAGTAAACTCATGTGATTTTTTCGAAAGTCAAAAGAAAAGTGAAGGATTGGTAAACTTAACAAGTAGCTCCTCCGCTATGTCGGTTAAACCCATTGAGTTCACTCGATACAATAGATGAAAAAAATGAGTTTCCTCTTAATATTTTTTCAATTTGTAAAAGAAAAACTAAGTTAGAAAAAAGGCAAAGGTAGTCTAGGAAGGATTAGATACTGGAAATCAAAGGGAGGCTCTAAAACATGAAATTTTTTGGGGTAGTGGTTGCAGCAATAACAAAGGTATAGAGTGTTCTATATTTATTTGTTCCTTCATTTGTTCAATATAGGACCAACACTCTTGATTCTTTCTGTAATGCATGTGTAAGTATATATATACAACTTTATACTCTTTACCTGATTTCATGCATTCAAGTTTTGAATAAATCTAATGATGAATTGTTTGCACCTATTATAGTTCTGAACTATTATTGTTTTGTGACATGAATATGCATATCTAGATATGAATACTAATCCTTCATAGTATCTCCAACATGTGTTTCTTGTGTCTAACATTTTTTACTCTTAGATTAGAAGGATGGTGGCTCTTTCAAATCACAATATGTGATCCATCATAGCTTCTATTTTGTTTTTTCTACCTACTCCTCTATTAATCCAAGATACCCTAATCATTATTTACTTAAAGGGGGGTCTATAGAACCTATTGTTGCTAACAATGTTGGTATTTCAATGCTCTTGATGACAATGCCATTATTTCCATTGAAGAGCACAATATCCATGGTTTACTAGAGACCCATTTTTTTTCTTTCTTTCCCAAATCTTCTCTCTTTTATTTGTAGGATTCAAGCACAAGTTTCTTAGGCAATATGTATTCCTAATCTAGGAATTGATATTTATTCCTTGATGCCACAACATAGGTCTAAATTCTAGGATTCTATGAGGCTTCCTATGTTCCACACGAGCAAGATAGAGATGGTAGAACTAGATGGTCGGATTCAAGATTTGAAATAGTTGAAATAGTTATGGATATTGGGGGTTATTAGGAGTATTTTATGAATTGGAGAAATCTTCTTTAAATGCATGTAGACGGGGATGTTTCCTTATATAATGAGAATAAAGAAGGGGTAACCTCGGAGGTAGTGACCTTTGAGAGAAAAGACATAAGAAGGATGATTTGAGAAGAAGGATCTTCAAGGACTTTTGATTAGGAGAGAATGCCAAATTTGTTTCTAGAGATCAAAGGATTTAATTTTTTAGGTCTAAGAGGCTAATATATCATTTCAATTTGGACCCATTTTATTCTTTACAACTTTCCACTTTTCCTCCTTATTTATTGGGACTACTTATGATGGATCTTTCTTGCAATCCTTTGTGAAATGCCCATATTTGTGACACATCTTGCATTTGAAGGATAGTTGTTCGTAGTCAATATTTTAAGTGTGGATTCAATTGTCTAGGAAAATCCTAGTGATATTTCATATTTATTCTCTATTCCTTCTATATCACAGCTTTTGAATCACTCAAAATAGATATTGCAATCAAAATTTATGCAAGTTTCAAGTTAGAATACCTTTTAAAACCCTAGTTTGTAGGTTGTCTTGTTGGTTTACCTTGCTCTTAATATATTATCTTTAAAAATTTGGCCTCTTTGAGTATGGATTTCTTTTCTTGAATTAGCTTGGTAAGTCTTCTATGCAAAGCCATAGGTTTGACCCAATTTTGTTGTGACGAGCAAGAGTGATAGTAAATTTACCCAAAATGTATTATTTGTTTCCCTTTTAGGAGATTGAACTTGTACAAACTGACATGTGTTTGATTTTCATTTTATCCTTCTAAGTTTTTTACCACAAATACTCAGGTCCATCTTATTTTTTATGTAAAAGGTAGCACTCAATTTTGGATCTCCTAACCTTTATAGATAATAGTTTTACCCAAAACACCTATTTCAGACAAGTTTTTGGAATAATTAAAAATCCTAACTTCCAAAGACGATATATCCAAACTTACAATGAAACAATATACCTGGAACTTTTACCATATACTTCACTATGCTCTATGAGGATCCTATAAAGTTTGCTCTTTGAAATGTACCTAAAAAAATTATAGCAAAAATGGCTTTTATACAACATGTTATGCACCAAATTCCCAAATAGCATAAAAGTAGAAAGAAAGTGTAATCCAATGCCTTTAGAATGAAACAAAGGGGTGAAATCATGAAGTTGGGTGTCTATTCCGTGACAAATGCGCTTTCAAAATCATATTCTAGCATCTTTCGGCCGAACTAACAATATTTTTCGGCCGA
>LPNX010803136.1:12247-62670 GCA_001517045.1 Pseudotsuga menziesii
AATATTATCTTAATTAAATTTTATAGATAAATTCATAATATCTTAGAGCCAAAGAAAATATTTCAGGGTTATTTTTTCCGTCATAATTCCTACTACATGCAGGCTGCCTATAATTTATTTTAGGTCGGGTGCCTATAATTAGTGTTTTTAGTGCTGTCATCCTCGTTTATTTAATTGATTCAATTGCATTCGATGACCAAGTGGACTACTTCGTTTACCCAATTTCTAATTCAAGCTTCAGCTTGCTGCTGTTGCGGCCCAGCTTATCTGCAATTTCGTAATCTCCTGACGTTTTGTTTGGGTGCAAGTTACTAGTTCAATACGGCTCTTTGACTGGGTAAGGTTAATATAAGTGGTTGTCTCGGGTTGGATTGTGTAATGTTCCGGATTTACCTTGCTTGAGTGCTGCCATTCCGTAGGTGGAAATGCTCACTGTTCGGGTGCTCCCCCTATCCCCGCTTGTCTTCTGCAGCGTGTAATGCGCATATTGGTAAAAGTTTTATTGGTTTACCGGGGTGTGAGTCGTGATAGTAGGGTTCATTGTCTTATACGGCTTATAGGGTTATGTATATGAGGTGTTTGATCGGTGCTCTAAGTGTACGCAAGGGTTTATCTGTCTCTGTATGAGTTTCTATCTGTCTATGTTGAAAGCAGGCATATCCCTTAGGCATACCTACAGGCTTACCAAACCCACAGGCTTTTACCCACAGGAACCCACTTTTGGTTGTTTCCATGGTTGTAACTCTTTAAAGAAAAATAAATTGTAATGGTGAAATTTTCATATAATAACCCAGAGAAAAATGACACTTACAAATTTACATAAAACGTAAATTGACAGGNGCCCAAAGAGATGATTAACAAGTCTCTTCGAGGGGGGGACCTCCTTGATGAGATGATCCTAAAACTAGGTGTATACATATTTAAGACAGAATGTACAACTAAAATTCTAGTTTACCTTACAATTACAATTAAGGTCGTTGTCAACCAATAAAGACAATACTAATATAATAATATAATTGCAATGTCGCACAATATAGGGATGAACAATACTATGTCAGTTTCATGTAGATGAGACATTGATGTAATGTTGAAAAAGTGATGTCTTATGAAATATTTTCCTTGCACTTAGCAATTGACGTACCATCGCTTAATTGACAAATTAATTGTCAGTTATTCAACATCACTTGCTCAAGGATCAACTGATGTCAAGAATATTCTTATCTGGTTTTTACTTGACATTTAAGACATTGGATTGATGTTGATTTCAAATCTCAAATATAGTATTCTTAAGAATAAATAATGAAGAAAAATATTTGGATGGTTGAAAACGTAGCTTAAGTATTTCCAATAAACTAAGACCATGTGCCTTCCTAAGGAGAACAAGCCTCATTATAATACTTCATTAAACATAAGGTAAAGTTAAGGAGTTAAGGATTTTAAGATATGGTTAAGATACAATAAAATCTATTAATTTTCCTTAGCTCACTTTCTTCCCTTTTTGTTGACTCATAACCCCTATGCTCACTTTCAATATTTCAATATTTTTATTATTAATATACCTATGTACAAACCAAAATACACCACTAGAATGGTTGCCCACCTAGGGAGTTAGTGTATCATGTCATGCTTAAAATAAACCACATATTAAATTAATTCATTTCATTTTTAACCTTATTCTTTATTTTAACTCTTAGGTTTCTTATAACTATTATAACTTAAGTTAAATTACTAAGACTCATATAATAATTAAGATATTGATTTAATTATAAAACTCACATTTAAATAGACATCTAAATAATTAATCCCTTAATTGACGGTTAGTAAAATTAAGAAATATAATACTTTAAAATATTAATAAAAACAAGTTATTATGTAGTTTCAGCCTAGAAACTAATAATGCCATCATATTAATAAAAATTTAGGTAATCAGTTTTTCATTTTAAAAATAGACAACATTATTTTGGTTTGAAATGTCAATTTAAAATAAATTAAATGGCTCTAGAAAGAGTCTCTTACCAAAATATTGATTAAAAAAATCTTAAAACTAAACTAAACCAGGCTTCTACTCAATTTATCTAACATGAAAATGATTTATCTCATAATCTAAGATAAAATCAAAGTGTTACATCCCTTTTGCCCTTGTTTTTTCTCCACCTTTTATTTTATTTTTTCTTTCTACTCCTTAAGCTGTATAGTGCCTCTTTTACCTTTGTTTTTCTTCCATCTTTGCTTTTATTTTTTTATTCTATATATTAATGACTATATACTCATATTTTTATCAATAATTTATAAATAATCTATTTATTAAACATTGTTTTCATGCTCTCGTATTGCCTTATCATAAACATCAAAATACTGTCAACCTCTTACTATAACTATTCATAATAGTTACTCTATTATAATATATATATTAACTCTGTTTCTTCCTTATTTATAATGATTAAAAAGCATCACATAAAAAAAAACCTTCCTTTATATTAATTTTTGGAAAACCAAAATTAATTTTTGGATTATTTTCCGTAATATCAAAGCTAACTTTGATAAAATGATTACTGCTTCCCTTTCCAATTTTAGACGAGTAGTATGTAATTATGTTCTTATACTCATTTTCAGAGATATTATTATCCTATTTCATTTATTGCATTATGTATTGATATTTTATTGAATTCCATCCAAAGCCACTATTGATGGCAAATTTTGTTAAAAAAAAATCTAGAAAATCCAATTTGGGTGAACTCCCATCCTAAATGTGTGTTTGGGATGGAAAAATGTGAGCAAAGTTGGTAAAAAACATTATATTGATCTCATATAGTTATAAAACAAACTTTGTATCAATATTTAATTATTAATTAAGTATAACTTTTTGTTTATTTTAATTGTTATGTAAAATTTCTTTGAAAGAGGAAATTTGTCTTGAGACAACAATTACTCTTAAAATATATATATCAAAAATATATATTAAGTAAAATACATTATTATATGTATTTTTTTATTTAGAAGATATAATATCATTTTTAATAACTATTTATTAGTACATCCACTTAACTTGTGGCTAGTAAAGATTGATATGAAAAAATAACAATTTTTTATTATAATCTTAGAAACAAATTTAACTACAATCTTCTCATAGAATTCTTCATAAAACAATGAAGTTCACATCAATTGGCATAAAAATATTTGAAATAAACATTTTTAAACTAAAAAAGTATTATTTGAAGATTTAACATAATTTTTTTTAAAATAAAATAATTGCATCCAAACTTTTTTTTTCACTAGAGAAAAATGTTGTTTCTTGTTATTCAAAGCATGAATCCAAGAGAATATACATAGTTCAACTATCCTAGAAGGAGTCCATTCTTTTGCTTACCAACAAGTATGAGGGCAAGTGAGGACCAAAAGTTTTGACATTACAAAATTCAACACAACATAACACGATACCCTACTATGAGTAATTTACAAGACAAAACAATAGAACACTAATACTACCATAAAGGAGTGCATAGGTCTCCAATATCTACTACAAACAGTTTAAAAAAAAACTAATCTCAAGCCACACAAAACACAAAACTGACACAGTAATAAATACATTGACTAGAACAGAGATAGACCACTAACATTTGTGGGATTGAAGAGATAAACAAACTAATTTGTTTGATCCACTAGTAAGAATGGGATGAATCCTTCGATACGACTTGATTATCCAGTAGTTGTTTGAATAACCAAAGTCCCTCCGTCTCTCAATTGCTCTTTTGGATAAAATTTTTACTTCTGAGTTGAACTACCTATACATATGTTTAAAATTGAACCCATGGAACTTATCTTGTATCTCCCTGATCCTATGCATACATTGTTCCAGGACAACCACCTGGAGCCTTGATTCCTGTCAACCCAATCGATAATCACTCTAGAGTTTCATGCTATGTAGAGGGAACCCAAGAAAATATGGATTGCAAAATAAAGAATACCCCAGGAGCCAATAACTCAGCCAGGGTGTTTTTTCCTTCTCCAAATCCCATCCATAACCTATACCTAATATATTTATTGACACTAAAGACCATACCCAAAACACTAAGCCCCAATTGTGAGGCGCCATCAAAGGAAACTAGAGGAACATATTCCAGGAAGGAAGGATCATATATGTACCTAAGGTTCTTTGACATTGAGCATCTATGATAATATTTTAACAGACAAACTATATCGGCCCTTACCCCGTGAAAACTAATTTGAGAATTTTTAAAAAGAACCAAGTTCCTTTGCTTCTAGATCCCCCAAATGAAAAACAAAGGTAAATAAATAATATTAGAACCATAAGCTACCCAATGTTCAATATTGTCTTCCAACAAACCCTGATCCCACCTGAGAGTAGAGTTGAAGCACCCTACAAATTCCAACCGGGGCATGTAAGAAAAAGTATAGTGTACAAGTAGGTGGTCCAATATTTCTTCACTTCTTTTGCAAAGCGGACAAAAATTTGGACCACAACCTTCTCTCTTGAGAAAATTGTCTCGACTCGTTATTGTATTTTCTAAGACTAACCAGTAGAAACACTTGAGTTTAATAGTCCTCTTACACTTCCATAATAATTTATACCACCATTTATCCCGTGCAAGTTTAGTATTATGATAGTTTATACCGCCACTTCCATCTCATAAGTTAGTATAGTATTAACCTATCCTATAGAAACAATCCAAGACCATGCAATTTCATCGACAAACCCTAAAATCCCAGTCCCATTATGACTCAATCGTTTTCTATAACCATCCCATTCTTCAGTTGTAACACCCTCTAGTCCCAAATCAATTGCTCGATACCAATTTCCTATGGGAGAAGGACCTTGATCGAACTTTTTTACTATGATTTAAATCAAATAGACCCTTATCATTCAAGGTAGTAACTGTCACCATTCGCTTAAAGTTCCCTTCACCACTTATATAAGGATCCACCCTCAATCTAAATTGGAAACCATTTCCCACTTTCCACTCAAGCCAAGATCCCATATTAGGGAAGGAGATAGTCAACCCAAAAAAACTATTAGGATCCCAAGAGCCCCTATAGTGACCCTTCCTAATCCAATCAATCCCTAGTTGATTTTTTAAATATTTTGCATGAATAACGTCACTCCATAACCCATATCCAAACATTCCTCTCCAAAGACTCTTCATATCCAATGCATGACCGAACCAAAATATATATTTTCAATCCCCAATCCCCATACTTCTTGGGGACTAAGATCTTTTCACACCTGACAAGATGCATCCCTTCTTCAGCTCTACCACATGTCCATAATAAATTCATCATTTTTTCTTAATTTTATTTAAAATAAATTTAGGAACATTGGCTAAGGAGACCAAAAGATAGGAATATTCTACAGTACCGATTTAAAAAAATATAATCGACCGCCCAGGGATAACCATCTAAATCTTTAGTTTTGACACTTTCTTCTCAATTTTTTTAACAATACACAACTCATCCTCTTTTAAATATTTGTCAAGGTTTATAAAGTAGCCTAGGTATTTAATACCAAAGTCAATGGGAACCATAGAAATGGGCATAAATCCTTGTATTTGCACTAAAACCCTCTCCTCAATCCAATTCCATATAATCTTTTGAATCACCCTCCATTACTCTATAGTCTTGTTTCCAAAGAGCAATACATCAACTACAAATAGTAGATGGGAGATAGAGTGGAAAGACATGATCTTCACTTCACTAATTCTCCCATCTATTTTTTGATCTATTAACCAACTCAACCCTTCCACAATCAACAAAAAATGTAGGGAAAATAAAGGGCATCCGTAATTTCTAAGTCCCCTATAGCTCTTGAAGAAGCTCGAACGTGAACCATTTATGAGAACACCAAAATTGGTTGTACTCACATAACACATGATCTAGTCTGTCACTTAAAGGCCTAACCCAATCTGCAGAAGGACCAACCTTAGGAAGGTTCAGTCAGCTTTCTCATATGCCTTGACCAATTCCATTTTCAAGATCAATTTTTCCCTCCTCTTAACCTTAATTGTATGCAAGCTCTCATGTGCCACTCCTATAGCATAAAAAATAAGTTTGTTGTGTAAAAATCCAAATTTCTCTTTTGAAAAACACTCAGATAGTTTGGACTTTATTATGTTAGCAATCACAATTTCATCTAAACTTATTTTAACAAAATCCGCTCAAATTCTCTTATTATCTTTACTTGTGCATATTGCCTTATAAAAGCACATGAATCCAATTTGTCTTCTCTTTAAGGGATGCAAACTTAACCAAATTTAGTGTAGCAATTGTTGTAAAGATATCTTTAATGCTCATTTTTGTAGCATAGAGAAATTTTACAAAAAACTTTAACATCCTCTATCAACCTCATAAATAATCACTTCCCTAGCTTCTTTTTTCTTGAAATCTACTTCTTCATTAATAATTTTTGGAAAACTTCGGACCTATTCTCCTGCACAAATATTGAACTATGATAATAATTGCATTGAAGAGGTGCATTTTACAGCCTAGTAGGGAAGAGACGTGTAACTCCTTCCGTGCTCATCCTAGAGTTGACACGTATCCTTTATAAAAAATAATAAAATATTATTAAAAATAACATGTCGGCTTAAATTAAATTTAAATTATTTAGAATTGCACATATATAAAACAACATAAATTAGATAAACAAAAACCATAAACATTGGATTACATATTTCCTCAACATTTCCACTCTAAAAAAGGATTCACACTTTAATAGATTTGATTCCTCTCGATGCTTGGTAGATCCCCTTTTAGATGGATCTATGCTGGTCACAACACAAGTTAACAAACTACAAACGAACATGACAACACACTCTGATCATAGAATAATATAATCACTCACCAATACAAAGTTGTGTTCCTAAAACCGTGATCCATCGAAGTTGCATGAAAGGGTTGAGATGTTTTGCAAGATTTTAAGGCTAAACTACCAAATATTATCTGTATAAGTGTTACCTTCTCCCTTAATCTTGAATTTTCGCAAATCAACTTTAAAAAAAAAATGAAAATGATCACACTTATTAATATAAATATATTAATTTTTATTTTTTAATTTATAAAAAAATAAAAATATTAAATTTAATTAACATTTCATATTTTTAATAAGTTATTTATTAAGCATGGATGCATCCATTCTCACTTCAAAGGATAAAATGTAAGAAGATATGGGGATACTTTTCTTTATGAGCTTGTCTATTAAACCATATATGTCACAAGACTGAGTTCAATATTTGATGTGCATATTTGGATCGTTTGTGTAGATTTGGTCCTATTGTTTATAGGTTTAAAATTCATGTTAAAAGACCTTCACTTATACAATACCCTTATAAAAGAAAGTATTATCTTGTTGAGAATTACTAATTATTTATGAATATCTGTAATGTGTTAATGTATCTGGATTTTATATTTTTCCAAAAAAAACAATTTCAATTTAACAACCATACCTATATACATACCTGTATATATGTTTATATAATATAATAATAATACTCAAAAGGATAATCTACATGTTTATAAAAAGTAAGATTAAAGGTCATGTTGCAATCTTATAGATTTGAAAATCCTTACATAAATCTACCTATTAAATCAATGAGATATCGAATGATTCAATCATTTTACATCCTTGGTCCGGTTTGCCACTTTTAAACTTCATGAGTTAAATGTTTAGTATTGTGAAGTGCAAGTATACATTGACCCACGTTTTCAATAAAAGATCAAGTTTAGATTTAGATTTACTGAATTTAAAATAGTACATTTCAGACAAGGACGCTCTCCAATGTTACATTATTATTATTTTGTTCAATTTTTTTAATTTATTACCAATTTTTTTTCACATAGATAAGAGGTAGTTGACCAAATCCATTTGTCATAATGTCATATCAGTATGAAAATTGAGATTACATTCATTCATAATTTATATATTCATAATGGCTTAACAAGAGCATACATGTACGAAAATCGAGATTACATTCATTCATAATTTATATATTCATAGTGGCTTAACAAGAGCATACATGTCACTTATAAGAATTGAACCTAGGTGGGGAGGATAACATTCATTCCTCCCAACCATCCAAGCTACAAACATTGGACATCAAAATATGTTATTATGTATTAGGATTAAGTTGGATTTAATGAATATTTTTTTAAACCATGGGAACAACAATCTTTCAAGAGTATATTCAACAGCCTACAAGCCATATATACTAATAATCTGTGATTTAGCAAGGGTCAAGATGTCTCGAAGCCCACCGGGGTGAGCTTCTATCCTAGGGGTCGCCTACCCTTTGAGCCTTATCACATATTTTTAATACCATATATTTCAAAGTAAATTGGGGCGGTTATGTAAAGATCATAAGTTTTTTTTTTTAAATAGCTCATTGATATTTTAAATATGATTAATTGTTTCTTATTCATTTGTGCGATCCTAATATGTATTAGGATTAAGTTGGAGTTAACGAATATTTAATTTTTAATACTATTTATTTCAAACTGAATTGGGGTGGTTATGTAAAGAGAGTAAGTTTTTATTTGATGGTTCATTGATATTTTAAACTTAATTAATTGTTTCTTATTTATTTATGTGAAGGCAATAACGGCTAACCAAAAGAACTTCTAAATAATTATTTAATGGACATATGGTGGGAGGATATGACTAAGCTTTGAGATAATTTTTTATTTTTAAAGCGAACCCAAATTAATGGTAATGATGAATAAATGTATTCCTTGATGCCATGGACCATGTAAATGGTTGGAACGAATGTTCTTATACTCTCCACCTTAGTTCAAATCTCACTATGTAACATGTTATATAACCAAGGTTTTCTTGATTTTTCATAAATAATAGGAATCCATATTTTCCAAATTTTGAATAAATATATAATAGAAAAACATAATAAACAACATCATAAACTATACAACCCCAAATGGATGAAAATCAAGCTTTATAATAAAGCTATAGCAAAATTCAAATAAAATTCGAAAAACCATCAATATAGCACAAAATTATTAATCAAAATTATTTAAAAATACATAGATCTTTATGAGTGACCAATACAAGTCAATCAAAAACCACCAACAACTACACAAAATTAGATTATATGACAGATTAACAACCAATAAATTAAATGAGATTCATTCTCAAGATTTGAGAATTACTTGATTTTCTTTTCTTCCAAATTTGGAATATCCTAGTTAGTTTACATAGTTTAAATAAAGGCTTACTACACTTGATATCCAATCTAGAATTTTATATAATTGACGGAATAACGATTCACATACATATGGAATAATAACTTAGGTGGTGCACAAGGTTTAAATTTAGTTCACGTCAAATTATTATATTCTTTTGGTTGGAAATAGAGCCTCTAAACTTAAAAGTGAGCACTCTACAAGACAACATTCCAATTGGTTGATGCGTTATTTTTCTTTCAAAAATGAAAGAACAATTTTAATTTTATATTATGTAAAGTTGTGTTATAGACTTTATAAAAAGTTGTAAGATTGTAAAGAAACTTTCCTTGATAATCAGGATAGTGAGATCAACTTATCAGAAAAAACACTTTAAAGATTGGACTTACATCTACTCAAAAGAACATTTACCAAAAATCCATGCTAACTTCCAATCCATAGTCCTTGAAGACACTAGAAGTGCTACAACATAGAATAAGCATAATGTAGATAATAAAAGACTCATTTGTCCAGAATATATAGCGCACGCCTCGAAGTGTTCTTCCCAAGCAATCACACTTCCCCCAAGACCAATAGCCTTCCTGGAAAGACCATTATCCTACTTATTGTATTCATGGTAGATATGGAGGAAGGAAAGATTGTTAAATAGCCCAAACATCCTCTTGACATGACCCGACCAGTGAAACAAGTCCACAGATTGAATGGAGTGTACCTCCATAGCCCAATCCACAATAATCTTAGAGTCCCCCATCACCAAAATCCCATAAATATGTTTTTTCCAAACAAATAATAACAAACCCCTTAAGGCCAGAAGTTCATCTTTAGTATTAGTGCCCAATCCTGCATCCATTCATAACAAGAACATATGATTCAGATCCAACTTTAGGACCATACCAGCCCCACATTGTCCATCCTTCTTAGCCCTGTCAAAGAAACTCACCAACTGATTGTTGTTAAATAAGGGATAACTAATGTGCCTTGAATTAGCTTTATACATCAGAAAACCAGAGTCCGCAAGTCTAGTACAGGCCTCAAGACAGATACACCGAACATCCACTAGACCTTGTTGAAAGAGAACAAAATTTTGAGCTCTCCATACCTCCCACATAATGACCAGGGGTTATACTAAGGATAAAGAGGAGTCCTTCACCCAATGTTTCAAATTTCCTTCTACGCCATTTGGACTCAGTTCCATGACTGATTAATACAACAGTAAAAATGCATCCATACCTCCTGAAAAAAAAGAACAATCACCAAACAAATGTTCCACTGACTCTAAAGCTAAGAAACAAAGCATACATCTTCCTGGTCCTAAGAAGCAACGAGATTGCAAGGAGTCCCATGTCAAAATCCTATGGTTAAGACAAATCCAAATAAAGCATTTGAACTTCCAAGACAACTTCACTTTCCATAACGCAGAAAACTACAAGTAGGGATTTTTCTCCCACCCTTGTTTAAACAAAGATGCATAAGAAAGTTTAGATGCGACAACACCATTCTTCTTGTTAAAATACCAAACTAGTTGGTCACTATACTCTAACAGAACAACACCAGCCATGTAGAGAAGATTAATATATTTATCCCATTCCAGAGCCAAATCCCCTTGCAAAATGAGATCCTCCGACGTAATCCACCTAAGCTCCAAATCCTGATCGTTAGCTATAGAAGCCTATTTTAGGACCACAGTGTTCCTAATATGAATATGAGTGATGATTCCCCATGATAACCTATAATAGTGTTGCAAACCAACAATTAGATTGATCCCAATATATACTTGACTCTCTCTCCCAACTTCCCAGTAGAGATCTTGAAGAATGAGTGGAATCGTAGCCAACATACTTCACCAAATGGCCTAGGATTTAGAGGTCTTGCAGTTTGCCTAACGGACTCAAAGTTCACAGGGCAATCCTCTTAAGTAATTAGCCTTTAATATATCCCCCCAGAGACCGGGAACTGTAAGACCTCTCCATAAAATTTTATCTCACAAATATTGATTAAATAAACTAAGTTGTTTGATCCCCCAGCCACCCCAGGACTTAGGCTTTGATAGGGATCCCCACCCAGACAAATGTATCTTTAAACACTTATGTGTACTGGCCCACAGAAAACAAACATCATTCTTCTTAAATCCCCAATCACCCCCTCAGGAACCCAAAGTAATGAGAACCAATAAACTGAAATGCACTAAAGAAGAGAGGTAACCAAAATATATCATCCCCCAAGGGAGATCCACCTCGATATCCATTTATTCATACGCCTCTGAAATTTCCTTATGAGACAAACCCAGTCCTCCCACTTGTAATTGTTGGGCTCAAGAAAAACTCAAGGTAAGATATACTCAAATCGAGCTGTTGCATCTTAAAAGGAAGGAGAGCGAGATCAACAATAAAAAAATTGGTCAAATCATGAATAGCTAACACAATACTTACGAGGACTTAAATACATACTCGAATTCCCACATAATAAGTCTACCAGGTTCTTAATATGAGTCCATTCAGAGAGAGATCCATCTCCAAAAATCAACACATCATCAACAAAAATAGTATGATTCAGGTAGAGATATCGAACCACCTTGATGCCTTAGATCACTTGATAGTCCTTAGCCTTAAGGAGAAGCATCTTGAGGCCTTCGATGACAAGAAGGAAGAGATAAGGTGAAAGCGGGCATCCTTGACGAATGCCACAAGATCCCTTAAAATATGACGATGGAGAACCATTAATTAAAACAACATAACTGACAGTATTAACACATGACATAATCCATTGAGAAATCTTTAAAGGGAGCCCCACCTGAAGTAAAATAAACCATAGAAAGGACCAATCGACCTTATCATAAGGCTTCTCTAAATCCAACTTCAGAATGAAAGAAGATAACTTCTTCGACTTCACTGATAGCATAACTTCCTAGACAATCCCAACAACATCCAAAATTTGATGGTTAGGTAGAAAACCAAACTGCTCAGCTGACATAAACCTGCTTGAGACAGGTTTTAACCTCTCAGCAATAATCTTTGAAATCAGCTTGTACAAAAGATTACATAATGTTATCGGCCTATAATATGCAAAGGAGACAAGTCTCTGCAGCTTCAGAATAAGAGTGAGAAAGGTGGTATTCAAGATAGCTAGAATGACCCCCGTCCTTCTAGACTCCTCAATGGCCTACACCAAATCCATACCCATGAGGTCAAAAACATGAAGATAGAATTCCACCGTCCAACCATTAGGCCCCGAGCTCTTTTCCTTGGAAAAACCTTTCAAAGTCTCCAATAATTCACCCAGAGAAATAGGGCCTCCAATAACTTCACAATCAACACTGTTAAAAAAGGGAGGATAATGCTTAATAGTTTCCAGCTGATCACATATTTTGGATGTCTGAGGGTCCCTATAGAGTTTAGAGAAATACTCAATTGCCACAGACTTAATATATTTAGTATCAAAGACAAAAGTATCCTTGTCATATTTGGCTTCCCAAATAGCATTTGACAACCATCTCTTATTGGAAAAGCTATGAAAGAACTTCGAGTTATCGTCCCCAACCTTCAACCAGATAACCTGAATCTTCCTCCCGAGGGTTTCTTCTTTGTGTTAAAGAAGCCTCTTATTTCACAAATATAACTCCTTCAAATATAATCTACGATCCTCATAAAAGAGACTATCATCTATATATTCCTCCAAGGACTGAATAGAGCCTTCAACCTCACATAAGGAGATGTCAACTGCCTTTTTCATATCCACCTCCCAACAAATCACCAAAGATCGCAACTTATTCAACTTAAATATCAAACTCTACATCGGATTAAGGTGATGCAGAACTTCTGCTGATAAATGACCCCAGTTCTCCACAACCAACTTATTGAAATCATCCTCTATGAGCTAGGTCAGATTAAACTTAAAGGGATAGGAACATAACCTTGGTCGAAATCCAGTTGCAAGACAACTGGTTTATGATCTGAGAATCCCATAGATTAGGCCCAAGATCGATACCTTCCCAATTGATTGTAGTGAGAGCCAACCATAAGAAAACGATCCAGACATTTGACAATCCCAACATTACCACATCTGCCATTCAACCAAGTGGGGGTCATATCCATAGGAACCACATCCATTAAGTGAGCATCCCCAAAGAGCGACTCAAAGCAACTGGCTAAAGGGTCGAGGATTAGTCCTTCCCACCAGACCTCATCTAAATACTAAGAATTTTAAATCCCCCACGATAATAAGGTTTGGTAATGAAAGTAGGCCATAATCTTTAATCAACTCCCATAACTTTTTTTTGTTGGAAAAGGGTGCGTAAACATTGATAATATGCATAGGGGAATTAAAACCATTAAATTTGTTGACAAGAATAATACTTTCACAAGAATTATAAGCTTTAAGGTCATCCAAGAGGGGGTTCCATTCCACCAAAGTGCCCTAGAATGACCGAAAGCACCAACGACACTAACCCGTTAACCAGGTCTCAGATGTAAGAAAAAAGCACAAGTAGTAGCCCCCGAGGACATAGTTTCTTGGAGCATAACAACGTCCAGACAAATAAGATCAAGTAACCTTTTGAGGGAAACTCGTTTCGAGCCGCTACCAAGCCCACACACATTAAAGGAAATGCAATTCATCCAAACACCAGAAAGGGTCATTGAATCTGTAAGAGCCCGATCAGGCAAAGAGGAGACAATAATAGGACTAGATGGAATCCCTCTATCAATCAAAGAAACAACTAGGTTGAAAAAATAAGACACCCTAATAGAATCTTTAACACCTTTCCTGCTTCCCTCTTTCAGTTTCCTCGGCTTCCTTATAGAAACATTCACAACTCTTATCGAGGAAATGGGGAAAATGTTCAGGATAGTGGACTCTTCCATCACATAGATAGGTAAGGGAGAGGAAAGAAAAATAAGAGAGGCTACAGGATCAACAATAATAGAAGATGTGGTAACATAACAACTGGGAGAGGAAGGAAGAGACAACTCATTCTCAGAATCAAGATCCTGGATAGAGGAGGGAGAAAGGGAAATATCAAGTAAAGGGGTCGAGATAAGATGAAGAGGAGGGAAGTCTTGTTGAAAAAAAAAGAGTGCAGCATTGTCCCCCTAAAGTTCTATCAGGGAAGAAACCTCAAGATCACCCCTAACCTTCCCCACAGCAACATAAGGTAGAAAGGACATAGGATACCCATCCCCAAATCCCAATGATGGAAAATCCTCCAACCCTCCATCATCCAAAACCGACAAAGAACTAATAATGTTGGTGGTCAAAATAAACTTTAATAGTAATGGGACATATTGAGCAAACTTACCAAGGAAGGAATGGGTAGAGTCCTTGTCTATAGGAATTGGGAAGGAAAATTCCTTATCAATATCAACCTGTTCCTCATCACACGACTTTTCCACCGCCAGTGATGTCACTTCAGTAACACCTTTCAAAGGACAACATTGCTTTGGAATGTCAAGTATTACGACAATGATGTCACCTAAACAAAACCTTCCAGTAATCAAGCCTTTGAACAAGGGCACCACCTTCCCAGATGACCTCCATCTCCACTGGAATACCCTCCAATAAATCCATTTCCACCAACAACTGAGAAGAAGACCTCTCAAAGCCAAGAAGTTGGTCATCTTCAATTAAAATAAAATTTCCAATGGCGTTCGCAATCCCCATGAAACCCTTCAAATTCCAACACTGAATCGGGAAATCGGGTAAAATGACCCAGAGATGAAACTTAACCAGTCTTTCAGTCCGAGGGTTGAAACCCACATGCCATCGACTAAGAACGAGAGAGCCAATGCCTAAGACCAAATACTGACCTTTGATAAGCTGTTGGTCCTCCTCATACATGAATTGGAAAAGTACCCAACCGTTAACGAGGAGTAAGACCTTAGGGACTGATTTAAGGATGGTTTCCAGTGCTCGCGAACCCAAGCCAGAATGACTGACCTAGAAAGCTTCAAAAACTCAAAAACGACCTACTAGCACCCGTTGTGACAAAGTCACCACCATGTCCAAGGTAACGTCCTTGTCGAGCACATAGACATGACAACCACCCTTCACCTTCTAGAAAACAAGCTTCCGAGATCACATGAGGACATATGAGAAAGTGGGCTTATAAGTAGAAGGAACATCTTGCCTGTGGACCAAAGGAAGCTGCAGTTAAACTAGCTGAGAATCAGGCCTAAATTTGTACCTAACAATTGGAAGCACCCCATCAATGACAAGAATACCCACTTCTATTAAGAACAAAACATGTTTTGAAAAGTGAATCCTTTCATTAGGGTTAGTATGCACTCCCAGGGAGAATGGAGTCGCTAGCGCATATGTGGTACTCCGAAAAAAGAGACGGAAACCGCCCAAAAAAAAAACCATCGACAAAATGAAAAACCACCAACGCCCACGAGACCAGGAACATTGAAATAGAAAACAAGACAGAACAAAAAGAGCATAAAGGATAGTTTCCACTTTTTAAATTGGTTGGTACTAGGTTTGTCTGGCAGACATACTGAACTCTAGTGACCAGGTCCTCCGACAGGCTAGGGATTAAAAAAGACAAGGGTCAAATGGACCAGAAAACCATAATTATTCATTAGTTAAAGAAACATATAAGAGATGCAACATATGGAGGAAAGTACACCAGTCCATCCCTTTTTATCATTAAACACCTATGTTGAAATGTGATTCTGCAACACATTATGCAAATGTTAAGCTAGCCCATTATTCAACCTTAAAATGTGGCAAATGATATATCTATTTATATATTAGAGATAGTTATATTTAATTTTGATATTTTGTAATGTTGTATCTTGGTTGCAATTGTAAGACCCCGGTTTTGACCCCGTTTGCATTAAAATGTATATGATGTAAATATTGTATTTTAATCATGGTATGGAGCTAAAGGAAAAGGCTCCGCCATTGATTTAGTGTTTTATGTTTTGGCAATTAAAATCGATGCCGATGGTATTTCGTGCTAGCGAAGCACATTATAATTTTGGACATCATGTAAATATGCAATTAATTAAAAATACCCACAACTAGCCATGTCAGTGCAACATTAAAGAGATGGGCCCAATGATTTCAAAAGGAATAGGGGGGCAATAATTCAAACCCTTGATCTAGTGGGGAAAATCCAAATGTCAAAGGGAAAACCCATCAAACTGTCAACTACCCATGCTGTCTTTTGTTCCCAATCATTTATTTCTTCCAGAAGTGGTTGAGTTAGTTAATGCATGGGGATGGGAACAGTATGGAAGTCAACTTCAAATTTGAGAAACCATCAATTTTTTGGAGAACTTGTTTTTGACTTATGGGCCAAGTAAATACCCAAAAATGTTGCGCAACCCATGAAGCATTCACGTCCTCCTCTTCCTCACACGTTTTAAAGCTCCTGGGCGTTTTTCTCATCCATCCTTCATTCATGTTGGGATCTCTCATGCAGCTAAAGCTTCCTGTGTTTTTCTCCTTCACGTGTGCAGTTGTTTTCCTCATTTTCCATGCCCAGAAAATCCATTTGTGTGTTGTTGATTGAATGGCTAGCAGAGGTTCACAATTTTGGGGTGTATAGCAGTCGTTTTTTCTCATGCAATGCCCAGAGTTGTTGTTGAATTCGAATTGCTCACCCAGGGGTCGATTTCCCCATTTTACTAATATGTTTTTGGTTGCAAGGATGTTTTTCCTCAACACAAAACTTGTATCTTGTTGTGGGTGCATATTGTGTTTTGGTATGAACTTGTTTGGAGTGGAAGAGGGAATAATTAGCTCGATAAACCTAGTGTATAAAGGAACCACACATAAAGATCAAGAGGGGTTGGTTACTCTTTCTTGCACACCCTAAAGAGCACTAAAAGGGAAGGAATAGCTTGAGGGACTGTGTAGCAGATAAGGGGATTTTTTTTTGTATTGGGTGTGTAGGTGTTTCGTAAGCCAAGCCATATCTTGTGCAGGTGTCCATAACTCTATGGTTGAGCTCACTAGCTTAGAAATTCAACCATTCCACCACCTTAGCATCCTGATAAACCAAAAATGTAGTTTTGGCTTGGCTAGATTTTAGCATGTCTTTCGCTATGTGTGAGCATGTTGTAGTTCCCTTATTCCTTGTGGGAATCATGCCTAGCTCATGGGTGGCAGTGATGCAGAGATATTGATAAGCACACTAGCCTATTGTTGGGTGGAACGTTGCAACGACATAACTGGTTGCGAGACAACTCTTTCTCAAGATAAGTATCTCTTGTGTTTAACCTCTGCAACTATAATTGTTTAATGAATTATGATGAACATGTTGAATGCTTGAATGGATGATTTTCTTCCACTGTATAATTTCATTTATTATGCATTTATGTACGTTTTATTTCAATGCATTTTCATTATCATGTTCATGGGACTTAGATCCCTGCTTAAATGGTAGCAATAGCTCGTAGTTGTGTCCCCATCGTAGATGAGGGGACATGAAAGTATGGTATCAGAGCTATGTTGTAGCATTGGGCCTCAATGGGTCAAGATCAACAGTTGACAGAGGAGAAATCACCCTCTGTGGTTAGCAGGAAAATAAGCAGACAGAAAAAATTTCCAATTTTTTTTCTAAGTGTTGGAGTGTTGACTGTGTTGACTCAGTTAGCCGAGTTGAGCCGACACATGTCAGCTGAGATAGCTAAGTTGAACCGATGAATATTGTAGTGACCGTGTTGGCATGAAAGTTTAAGTTGTGCCGATGAGAAAGAGAAAGAAAGAATTTTTTCTGAAATTTTTCTAAGAGTTTTAAAGTTTCCATGTCGGCTGAATTGGCCGAGTTAAGTCGATGCACATCGGCATGAAAGGATGAGTTGAGCCGATAAGGAAGGAAGAAAAAGAAATTTTTCGAAAAAAAATTCTAAGTGTTGAAAAATCGACGAGTTTTGTCGATACATCAGCTCTGTTGGTTGAGTGTCGTTGACACACATCGGAAGGAGTTGGCGAGTTTCACCGACAACAGAAAGGAGGAAGAAAAATTTTAAGTATTTTTCTAAGTATGGACATGTCGGCCAAACTTGGGGAGTTTATACGATGCGTGTCGAGTGAAAATGTTGAGTGTTGTAGATGCGTGTTGGGTGAAAAAGTTGAGTTTTCACCGATAAAGAAAGAAGGAAGAAAATAATTTCAAATTTTGTTTCTAAGTGTCAAAATTTCCCTGTCGACAAGAAAAGGTGAGTTTTTTCGATGTGTGTTGGGTGAACTCAGTGAGTTCTAGCGACACGTCAAAAAAGTTTAATGAGTTCCACTAATCGAAAGAGAATGGCGATTTTTGCTAATGTGTCGGAAGCAAAAGCAGAGTTTTGTCGACACGTCGGGAGAAAAATAGTAGTTTTGCCAATCAGATGAAAAGGGCGAGTTTTGCCGACACATCAGAAGAAAGAGGTGAATTCGTCGATTGGAGGAAAACGTTGAGTTGCTTCGAAATAGGGAATTAAGCCAGTTTTTCAGTGGGGTTGCAGGTGCCAAAAAGGTGAAACATGGCAGTGAGCTTATCCACTAGAGGAAGATGAGATTTGGGCATCATGCAGTATGAACAGAAAGTACTAATAGCAACGCCAGAAGAATAAAGAGATCTTCTACTGAGTCATGTGAATTTGAAGGATCCACCAGGGGTTCAAGTTCTTCTTCTCATAAGAATAAGAAAGAGGCGCTACTAGAACCGCTCACGTGATGAATTCAAGAAGGCCTTGCCTCCTACGTTTGATGGTGAGGTAAAGAACTATCAAGAAGTTGAAGCTTGGCTTCTTGGGATGAGAAAATGTTTCCAAGTTCGAGATTACTCTGGGAATATGAAGGCTAGGGTAGCCATATTCAATTTGACTGGAAGAGCATCCATATGGTGGGAGCACTTCAGGCAAGTGAAAAAGATTAATGAAAGGAAGATTGTGTGGAAGCAATTCCAGAAGTATTTCAAGCAAAAGTACCTCTCCGACAGGTACTATGATGATAATATCAAAGAGTTCCATGAGTTGATATTGGGACAACAAACCATGGAAGAGTATGGAAATAAGTTCCTGGAGTTGTTGAGGTATGTCAGGTACATCAGGGATGAAAAAGTGAAAATCCAATGTTTTTTGAGTGGATTTCCTCAGATTTACAAAGACAGAATTGAGTTTTATGAACCTAGAACTTTGGAAGAAGCAATAAGGAAAGCTAAGTATTTCTATGAGCAAAGCAAAGGAAAACATGATTACCATAAAGCATAGAAGGACAAAAAGAATGAGAAGTATGACCAAAGGAATAAAGGTTTCAAACCTTCTAACTTAAAAAATCAGCAGAAGCAGCCATCACAAGCTATGAGTAAGCTATCTAAAGTGATGGGGTAAAAGCCAAGACATCCACAACAGAATAGAGAACCACTCCAATGTGGAAATGTGGAGGAAACCACATGCGCAGGAATTGTCCACTTGAGGATGGGAATGCAAATCCATTTTACAACATTCAAGAAGTCGAAATAGTGGGTCAATTAGCAAGAAATGTCCCTAGGATTTATGCAGCACTAGAGGACCGCCAGGAAGATCATCAATCAACAGTGGTTGGAGTTACACGTAAGATTGATGAGCAATTTGTTTTTGTTTTGACTGACCCTATTTCTATTCACAGTTATATTACTCCTAGAGTCATTGATATTTGTGATTTTAAGAAGTTAAATCATAAAAAATCATGGTTAGTTCAGCTAGCCACTGGAACTAAGAGAAAGGTTAGTGAAGTGGTAGAGAAATGTCCATTGGTTATGAATGGATTGGTCACTTATGTAGATATGAATCTTCTACCACTTGGTTCTTATGACATTCTGATTAGAATGGATTGGTTAGAAGATCACAGAGTAAATATTGACTGTTATAATAATACTTTTGAATGCATGCATGAAGAAGGGAACCCAAGAGTTGTAAGAGGTATTCCAAAGGTGATTTATGTTAAGCATATTTCAGCAATACAGCTAAATAAGTTTTGTAGGAAAGGTTTCCATTTGTATGCATCCCATGTTTTGGAGGCATCAGAGAATGAAAATCCTAGGTTAGAGGACTTTCATGTGTTGCAGGAATTCAGGGATGTCTTTCTTAATGAGATTCCAAGGATTCCTCCAAAGAGGGGCAATGATTTCACAATTGAGGTTGTGCCAGGAGTAGCACCAGTGTCCAAGACACCCTATGGGATGAGTACATCATAAATTCTAGAGTTGAATATCCAACTGCAAGAGTTGTTGGAGAAGAATTATATCAGGCCAAGTGTGTCTCCTTGGGGAGAACCAGTTTTGTTTGTGAAGAAGAAAGATGGTACACTCAGGTAGTGTATTGATTATAGATAGCTGAATAAAGTCACTATGAAGAATAAATACCCTTTTCCTAGGATTGATGACCTCTTTGATCAAATGAGAGGAGCAAAGGTATTTTCCAAGATTGACATAAGGTTTGGTTTCCATCAGGTGAGAATCAAGGATGAATACATTCATAATACAACCTTCAGAACAAGTCATGGAAATTATGAGTTTGTAGTGGTACCATTTGGTCTCACAAATGTGCTACATTTATGTTCCTTATGAATAATGTCTTCAGCAGGTATTTGGACAAGTTTGTTCTTGTTTTCCTTGATGGCATTCTTATTTATTTTAAGAATGAGGAAGAGCATGAAGAACATATGAGATTGACATTGGAATTTCTCAAGGAGCATAAGTTGTATGCCAATTTGAGAAAGTGTGACTTTTATAAAAATAGAATCCATTATTTGGGTCACATTATCTCAGAAGAGGGTATACCTGTGGATCCTAAAAAGATTGAAGCCATTATGAATTGGCCTACTCCAAGAAATGTGATAGATGTGAGGTATTTTATGGGACTTGCAGGATACTAGAGGAGATTCATTGAAGGGTTCTCCAAGGTTGGACATGCTATCACTTCTTTGCAAAATAAGGGGATGAAGTTTGAATGGACACCAAGGTGTGAAGAAAGCTTCCAGTAGTTGAAGAATATTCTTACAAATGCACCTATTTTGAAAGTTGCAGACCCAAAGAAATATTTTGTGGTGTGTACTGATGCATGTGGTCAAGGACTTGGAGGAGTTCTTATGCCAGACAACCACGTGGTATGTTATGAGTTAAAAAAGTTGAAGGAACATGAGAAGAACTATGCTACCCATGACCTAGAACTTGTAGCCATAGTACATGCTCTCAAGATATGGAGGCATTACTTGGTGGGAAGAAGATTCGAGCTAAGGACATACCATTGTGGTATAGAAGTACATGTTTGATCCTCCTACTCTAAATGCTAGGAAAGCTAGATGGATGGAGTTTTTATGTGAGTTTGATTTTGAAATCAAACACATAAAAGGAAAAGAGAATAAAATGGTTGATACACTCAACAGGAAGGTGCAAGAATTGCATGTGGCATCTCTTAGTATTTTTCAATCAAATTGGAGGTAGCATATTGTTAATCATACTGTTGAAGATGAATTGTATGCACAGGTGAAGGACAAGTTGTAGCAGCAAATCCTTGAAAAGAAGTATGAGGGATATAAATTGGAAGAAGATGGACTTCTTACCTATAAGAACAAAATTTCTATTCCAGATGTAGCAGATTTGAGGAGATTTGTTATGGGTGAAATCCATCAAGCTCCATATTCTAGTCACCCAGGATATCAGAAGACAATTGATACAGCCAGAAAATAGTATTTTTGGCCAGGAATGAAAAAGGACATGGCTGAATATATTTCAAGGTGCATGAAATGTCAGCAGATGAAGGTTGAGCATCAACACCCAACAGGTTTGTTGCAGCCTTTGCCAGTTCTAGAATGGAAATGGGAAGTTATTTCCATGATTTTTATTACAGGATTGAAAATGACTTGGAGATAACATGATTCCATCATGGTTGTGGTGGAAAAGTTGACAAAGGAAACACATTTCACACCGGTAAATTCCACACATAATACTGATGACGTTGCAAAAATATTCATGAAGGAGATTTTCAAATTGCATGGATTTCCTAAGGCAATAGTCTCTAACAGAGATGCCAAGTTCACTTCCAATTTCCGGAATGGTTTGTTTACAAATTTGGGTACAAAGCTGAACTTCAGCATTGCCAACCATCCTCACATAAAATGGGAAAACGGAAAGAGTGAATCGGGTGCTTGAAGACATGCTTCACATGTATGTGATGGACAAACCAACCAAGTGGGAGGATTATTTGCACTTGGTAGAATTTGCATATAAAAATGGACAATAAGCATCCTTGGGGATGAGTCCATATGAATCTTTGTATGGCAAGAGGTGTAGGGCACCAGTGACTTGGGATAATCCAGTGAACATGATTGTGATTGGTCTAGAATTGCTCAAGGAAATGGAGTAAGAGGTTGCAAAGATCAGGTATAATCTGAAAGCAGCCTAGGACAGAGAGAAAAGCTATGCTAATAAGCATAGAGTGCACATAGAGTTCAATGTTGGGGATCGTGTTTACCTCAGAGTGAGGGCAAGGAAGAGTTCCTTGAAGCTTAGACGTTGTGCAAAGATGTCATCTAGATACTGTGGGTTATTTGAAGTGCTTGAAAGAATAGGGGCGCTAGTTGCATATAGACTTGCATTTCTTGCTAGAACTAGAGTTCATAATGTTTTTCATGTTTCTTTTCTTAAGAAATATGTACATGAACCTAACCATGTGATAAGCTGGGATGTGATTCAGGTGGAACCCGAGGGAGAATTCCAAATCGAGCCAATGCACATCCTCAAACGGAAGGTCATAATGCTTTGAAATCGATCCATAGGACAGGTAAAGGTGCAATGGGATCACTATGGTCCTGAAGAGGCTGCGTGGGAGTTGGAGGATGCCATGCCATTGGCACGTCCATTTTTGTTCAATTCTGCGGAGCACTGAGGGTGGTGCCAATGTAGAATTTTTGTTCATTTTTGCAAAGTATTGAGGACAGTGTTGTTGTAAGGGGGAGGGGAATGTAACACCCCAGTTTTGACCCCGTTTGCATTAAAATGTATATGATGTAAATATTGTATTTTGATCATTGTGTGGAGCTAAAGGAAAAGGCCCCACCATCGATTTAGTGTTTTATGTTTCGGCAATTAAAATCGATGCCGATGGTATTTCATGCTAGTGAAGCACATTATAATTTTGGACACCATGTAAATATGAAACTAATTAAAAATACCCACAATTAGCTACAGAAATGCAACATTAAAGCGATGAGGGCATGATTTCACAAGGAATAGGGGGGAGTAATTCAAACCCTTGATCCAATGGGGAAAATCTAAATGTCAAAGGGAAAACCCATCAAATTGTCAACTACCCATTTTGTCTTTTGTGCCCAATCATTTATTTCTTCTAGAAGTGGTTGAGTTAGTTAATGCATGGGGATGGGAAGAGTATGGTAGTCAAATTCGAATTTGAGAAACCATCAGTTTTTGGAAAACGTGTTTTTGACTTATGGGCCAATTAAATGCCCAAAAATTCTTCCCAACCCATGAAGCATTCACGTCCTCCTCTTCCTCACGTGTTTTATTTCTCTTGGGTGTTTTTCTCATCCATCCTTCATTCATGTTGGGCTCTCTCACGCAGCTGAAGCTTCTTGTGTTTTTCTCCTTCACGTGTTCAACCATTTTCCTCATTTTCCATGCCTAAAAAATTAGTTTTTTTTTGTTATTAACTGAATGGCCAGCATAGGTTCATGATTTTGGGGTGTATAGCAGTTGTTTTTGCTCATGTAATGCCCATAATCGTTGCTGAATTCAAATTTCTCACACAAGGTTTGATTTCCCCATTTTACCAACCTGTTTTTGGTTGCAAGGACGTTTTTCCTCAACCTAGAACTTGTATCTTGCTGTGTGTGCATCCTGTGTTTTGGTCTGAACTGGTTTAGAGTGGAAGAGGGAAGAATTAGCTTGATAAACCTAGTGTAGAAAGGAACCACCCAGAGAGATTTAGAGGGAATGGTTATTCTTCATTGCACACCCTGAAGAGCACTGAAAGGGAAGGCATAGCCTGAGGTACTTTTTAGTAAAGAAGGGGATGCTTCCTTGTGTTGGGTGTGTAGGTGTTTGGAAATCCAAGCCAGATCTTGTGCAGGTGTCCATAGCTTTGTGGTTGAGCTCACTAGCTTAGCAATTCAACCATTCCACCTCCTTAGCAGCATGATAAACCCAAATGTAGTTTTGGCTTGGTTGGATTTTGACATGTCTTTGGCTATGTGTGAGCCTGTTGTAGTTCCCTTATTCCTTTTGGGAATCATGCCCAACTCCGGGGTGGAAATGCTGCTGAGAGATTGATGAGCACACTGGCCTATGGTTGGGTGGAACATTGTAGCAACATAACTGGTTGCAGGACAACTCTTTCTCAAGATAAGTATCTCTTATGTTTAACCTTTGCAACTGTAATTGTTTAATGAATTATGGTGAACATGTTGAATGTTTGAATGGATGATTTTCTTTCATTGTATAATTCCATTTGTTATGCATCTGTGTATGTTTTATTTCAATGCATTTTCATTATCATGTTCATGGTACTTAGATCCCCGCTTAAATGATAGCAGCAACTCGTAGTTGCGTCCCCATCGTAGATGAGGGGACGTGACAATAATTGTGTTGATTGGTAATTGAAATTTTAGTAAATTTTTGAAATAATTAGTAGTTTAAGTATCAATAAGAGTGGGATGTATTTTATAATTAAATATGGTTGAAATGTGTAAAATAATATATTATTAACAAATAAAAATAAAAATAAGTTTCATATTAAACTAAAAAATGAAAATTCGGTTATTTATAATAATTGTGTCAAACTTAGTAAATATATCATATCTTTTATTCTTACACGGTACATGTTGACCTAAAAAACTAAATCAAAATAATATAATATATTCTCAAGTAGGGTTGAAAAATGAAAAAGAAAATTTTATATACTATGTTAGATCCATCTTAACCTAGATTTATCAAGTATTTGAGAGGGCTAATAGGGATTTAAGATTGATTTAAACTAGTAATAAATAAATAAAAATGTATATTAATTTTAGTCCTTAAGTTTTTAAGCACATGAAATTTATTTCTTTGTTTATGTATCCCTCTTAGTATTTAATAAATCCATAGTTAAGATGAATATATGGTGGTACTAAGTGTTTTAATGTTATAATTAACCATGTGGTATGCATCTCTCCAAATGAATACTCACATATGTATGTTATTGTTCCTAAAACAAGAAGCGTATGGTAAACAATAAGTATAGAAAGAACAAAGAAATTCATTTTTTTGTAACAAACATAACATTAAATAATCAACAATAAGTAATATAATAATAATAATAATAATAACAATAATAATAATAATAATAATAGTTAAATCATTTACATTAAAAAGACGTAACATTTCAATGAGAAGGTATTAGTAGGCCTATATAAAGGCCCAAGCATTGTAATTTTTTATCATCAATTATTATATCATCCTATTATTCATTATCAATATGTGGGATTTTGAATATTTGTGGGCATTTTAGAAATATTGTGGGTGTTAAGAAGCTTTTACACTGCATTGGTGTGAGAGAGATCTAGCCCTTGGCCATTATTTACACTAGGTGAAATTTGGCTTTTAACCATTATCCTAGGGTTTCTCTAAAATTGTGGTCTTTGGCCAAGAAGGAAAATAGGTGAGGAAAAACAATAAAATGAAGATTCAGGAAAAAACAACAACACAAGGTTTATAAAAAACACATGTGGTTTTATAAACAAGTCATTAAAAAAGTAAAAAGAATAAGGAGAAGAAGAAGAAAAGGGAAAAAAAACCCTTTGTATTATGGAACCACACTAGTTTTTTTTAATTAAAAAAATCATTACATTAATAAAAACAAGTTTTATGAAAAAACCCTAGGGCTCTGCGGTTCAGCGGATTTGCGGCTTAATGAATGGGGCTTAAAACAGGGCCACAGGGGCTCAACTGGAGTCCTGGGTGGTTCTAACAAAGGCGGGAAGTTGTTTTCTTTTATTAATTTTCACTCTTTTCATCCCGCGGTGTAATGGTCTCTATCAGCATGGAGTCTGGAACAGCCTTTAACGGGGAGGAATAACTGCTGGATTACATCGAGGACCCGTGGAAAGGCCTATCCATCTTTACATCACCAGAACCTTCAGGAGTCTCCTCCCCGAAAGTAGTCCAGTAAGGGTTGGAGCATCTACCAGCTGGAAGCGAGGCTAGGGTTTCGAAAGTTGGTTTTCCCTACGGTGAAGATGATGGATTTGGCCAGTTTGCAATCAGACCGCTAGATCCATCGATCGGTGGGTTTCCCTACACCCTCTTCCTAGTAGATATCACTCTCCCTAATCTTTCATCAGACGTCGTTATCACCCATAGTGAACCCTTCCTGTCTGCCTCCCTAAATCTAGTAGCACAACTAAATCAAGGGCTCCTTAGTGATCTTGACCTCCTCGATGCAGAACAGGATTTGAGAAAAAAAACTCTACAGAACTCCCAGAAGCCACAAGTAGTCCCGAGGATTTCATTTAATCATTGTTCAGCTTGGGGTTCTGACAGAATCTCCTTCTGATACGGGCCCTGATAGGATTGAGGAAGACGCAAAAAGAGACGCATTAGAGGGAAGCTCAGAAAGTGACCTACCAGGAAACAAAAAGCAGAAGAACAGACTCCTAAAATCTAGCAAAGAACCTTTGCATTTGGTTTTTGGAGTAGATCTCTCCATTGCAGAAGCGCAAGATATGGCTTTGGTGAGGAAAATTCACGGCCAAAACCAAACACTGGAGGAGAGAAGAAACTGGGTTCGAAGGAACTGGATAGAGCTTCGAGGCGATAAACCTGAAATCACTCCGCTAGCCAATGGTTGGTTTGGCTTTCGTTTTAACTGTAATTCAGACTCAGATTTTGTTCTAGGGAAAATTTGGAACTTTGGAACAACCCCTTTCAAAATGAAAAAAATGGTCCCCTCTCTTTGATGCAGACATAGAGACACTAGACACTATATCGGTTTGGGTCCGATTACCGGGGCTGCCTTGGGAATTCTTGAATTCGACCTCCCTAAGGGACATTGGGAAGGCTTTGGGAACTTTCATTGAGGCGGACCTCTCTTTCATGCAAATAAAGATAAGGAAGGTAGCAAGGATACTGGTTTCTTTGAACATCCGAACCTGTCTGAGAAACCACATAAACGTAATATGGGGTACCAAAATCAAGAAATAGTTGTTGGATTATGAAGGCCCGCCTTTTAGATGCCACAAATTCCATGAAATAGGACATCTAGCAAAGAATTTCCCTAGATCCCTGCCTTCTTCAACTTCTAGGAAGAAATGGACCTCAAAGGAAGTTAGGGTTCCTCGACAGAAAGAGCCTGCAACTGAACCTGATGCGAATTTCGATAAGCTAGCACCAAAGATGCCAGAACATCCTTCAGGACAGGTCAAGGAGATTGCAAGGGCAGCCATCACTCCAGGGACATATCCTCTATTTCAGAATGAGCCTCAGACCGATCTTGCGAACTCATCGGGTATGATTTCATCTCCATTGTTAAATTTATAGTTAAATGATTTAAATTTAAAATATTGCCCACTTTTTGAACCCTGTGTTTCATATGACCATCCCCCCACATCCCCTCTCTTTGACTCCACCCCTGTTCATGAACACCCTTCATTGGATCCCTCTCTAGAACCCTTACTAGACCCCCCTGATTTCTTCTTCCTCCTCAATTTGCTTCCATCTTAGATCAAGGGACATCCCTTCATTGATGAATTGGAAAGTCCTGTTTCAGGGATTGGGCTCGAATCCCACTTTACCCTCAAAAAGTAGGGGAAGGGGAAGGACCTCACATCTCTCTGCGGTGCAAAACAAAGCTCTTAGAGACCAGGCAAACGGAAGGAAACAAACTCTTTTTCGTGCACATAGAGTAGTGCAAGCCCCGGAGGGGTTTTCCAAATGAAACTTACATCCTTCAACTGCAGGGGTTTGGAATGTACCTAGAAAAAAACTTGCGATAAAGAGAATGCTTACGGTACACAAACCAGCCGTAATTCTCTTTCAGGAAATGATGGGATCGAAATTAGAAGTTTCAAAATTGCTTACGACAACCTCTCCTCTTTACACCTTCATAGCTCAGAGCGCAAGAGGACACTCTGTGGGGATAGCAATTGGATGGAAATAGTCCTCCATTAGGTGCTCTAACTCTTGGGGTACCCCCTTAGGTTTAGGAATCCTGATCATCTGGGTGGAGGCAAACCCAAACCTGACTATCTTGAATATTGATGGGCCTTACAGCAACAAAGTAGAGTTCTGGGAACCACTTAAAAAATCTTGCATCTTGAGAAAGGAAAATAGGATCATTGGAGGAGATATGAACTTTACCTTGGGGGCGTATGAAGTTTGGGGTCCAAAGGAAAGAACAGATCCCATAGCCTCTTTTTTTTACCAACTTTCTCCACAACCTGAAGTTGATTGATCTAGACCCCCAAAAGCTAAAACCCACCTGGACAAACAAAAGGGTGGGAGAAAACAGAGTTGAAAAAAGGCTAGATAGATTCCTTCTGGAAGAAACTCTCTTGGAAAAAGATTTCATGTTCAAATAATGGGTGGAGTCGGGAGCGGACTTAGACCATTTACCCATCTGTCTAGAAATATAGAAAAACCCAAGCAAGCCGGCTAGCCCCTTCAAACTTTCCTCCACTTGGATAAAAAATGAGGAAGTTACACAACTTATTCAAACAAATTGGATTCCCTTTCAAGATGAGGAAGGCACAAGGGCTACTGTCCATTTCACGCAAAACCTTTCCAGAATAGAAAATATCCTCAAGGAATGGGCATAGAACAAGAAAATATTGGACGAACAAGCACTCACCTAGATTGAGAAAGACTTGGCAGAGCTTCAAAATTATGATGGGAGTGGATTTCTCACAAATGAAGATAAGGATAGGTTGTTCTCATTGGAATCTAACAGGAACAAAATCCTAAAGGAGAGGGAGGAGTTTCTAAGGCTAAAGAGTAGAGCCATCTAGATGGAATGTGGGGATGACAACGCCAATTTTTTCCAAGATTTTTCGAAAGGCAGAAAAAAACAGAACACTATTTGGGAACTAAAGAAGCCTAACAATGAGACAACAACTTCCTTTGAAGACCTCACAGAGACAGGAAGGACATATTTTGAGAACATGTTTAAAGCAGATCAACAGGTTACAATTGCTGAGGTAATTCAGATCTCACAATATTTCCCTGAGAGCATCACAGAGGAGGATAACTCAGATCTAATGGAAGAAGTCTCAAAAGAGGAGCTGAAAGCCTCACTTCACAGTTTTCAAAAATACAAAAGCCCTGGGCCTAATGGTTGGACGGTGGAATTTTTCCTGGATGCATATGATACTATTGGACCTAATTTGCTGCATCTAGTAGAGGAATCAAGGGTAAATGGAATTTTTCACCCTCCTTTGAACTCAACTTTCTTAGATATTATTCCAAAGAAGGACAAGATAAAAAACTTGGAATATTTCAGGCCCATCTCACTGTGTAACATAACCTAAAGGTGGTCACAAAGATTATAGCTCAAAGATTCAAAAAGGTTCCCTCAAAACTCATCTCTAAGGAGCAGTTTGGCATCCTAGAAGGCAGACAAATTCATGAAGCCATTGGGGTAGCTCAAGAGGGCCTCCACAGTGCGAAAATAAAAAATACCAAAGGTGCTATTTTAAAAATTGACCTCTCTAAGGATTTTGATAGGGTTAGCTGGATTTACCTCAGACTTCTCCTTACTCATCTAGGCTTCAACTACTCATTTATAAAGTAGATATTTGCTTGCATCTCAACAGCCTCCTTTGTTGTCCTCATAAATGGTGCAGCCTAGAAGGCAGACAAATTCATGAAGCCATTGGGGTAGCTCAAGAGGGCCTCCATAGTGCGAAAATAAAAAATACCAAAGGTGCTATTTTAAAAATTGACCTCTCTAAGGATTTTGATAGGGTTAGCTGGATTTACCTCAGACTTCTCCTTACTCATCTAGGCTTCAACTACTCATTTATAAAGTAGATATTTGCTTGCATCTCAACAGCCTCCTTTGTTTTCCTCATAAATGGTGCAGCCTCCCATTTTTTCCACTCTGAAAGAGGACTCCGCTAGGGCTTCCCCCTCTCCCCCTTCCTCTTCCTGCGAGTGGCAAAAGGGCTAAGCAGGCCATTACTATATGCAAAAATAAGAGGCCTCTTTGAGGGAATCAAAATTGCAGAAAACTTAAACATCACCCATTTGCTTTTGTTGATGATATTCTTATCTTTTGCAATGGCTCCATTAGGGAAGCAGAGAGGCTTTCAGAAATATTGACCCTTTTCTGCAAAGCAATAGGAATGCAAATAAATGTCTAGAAGTCCACCATCATTACTTTCAACTGGGAAGATGAGTCTCTGAGGGATTTACTAGACCTCTTTCCTTTCCACCACTACTCTCTGGATGATGGGATCAAATACCTAGGATTCAGACTTAAACCGAATAGCTATAGGAAGGAGGACTGGAATTGGCTTCTGGCCAAACTTGAAAGTAGAGTCAACAACTGGTGCAATAGATGGCTCTCAAGAGTAGGCAGGATAATTCTATTTAAATCGGTCCTGGAAGATATACTAGTCTATTGGATAGCTCTAGCTTGGATCCAAAATAAATCCTAAACAAATCAAAGAAAATATGTTCAAACTTCCTATAGACAGGCAACAAAGAACAAAGGGTTATCCCTTGGGTCAAATGGGACCAAATTTCCATACCAAAAGATTTGGGAGAATGGGGACTAAAAAACCATTTACTCTTTTCAAAATACATGGCTGCCAAAGTAGGTTGGAGATTGATCTCAACTCACAGCCTTTGGAAAGAAGTAATCACCCATAAGTACATTTGCCCAATCCCTCTCTTGGACTGGATCAGATATTTCACAAATATTCCAAATGGATCAATCATCTGGAAAGCTTTATGCAAAGCTTTGCCTCTTATTTTGGGTGGATTAGCTTGGAAAGTGGGAAATGGAACAAGTTTTACAGTAGGAACGGATCCTTGGCCAAGAATCCAATACAGTCATCTCCTCCCAAACCAGCTAGTGCAGATATTACACGAAAAAGGCCTCTTCCATCTATATCAAACTATAGACCTAGCCTCAATGAACCTCTAGCATCAAGGATGGATGGGAAGTCAGGAACTGGAAATTCCAAAATTATGGTCTGAAGAATGGAATCGATATATTATTGCCCTACATTCCTCCCATATTCGGCTCACAAACATTGGAGATAAGTTTCCATCTAGAAGCATGCAAAACATGGATAGATACCTCGAGAATAGTCTATCAACAACTATGCTCACAACATTTTCAGAATGATCAGAAATGGTGGTAGGTTGGCATCTGGAGACAAAAATTCCCACTGAAGGAAAAAATATTTATGTGGTGTTCAGTTGCAAATAGAATCCCCACATGGGATTTTTTGCAAAAAAGATCTTTGGCTGGTCTTGGGTGGTGCTCCCTCTACAAAGATAATGAGGAAAGCCCATCACACCTCTTCCTAAATTGCAAGTTTTACAAACAGGTATGAGAGCATACACTTTCATTGTCATCCCTTAGTTTTTGTTGGACAGGCCCCTCATTGGATGATGCCTGGAAATCCTGGACCGCATCACCTTTAACAACTCAGTTTCTGGCTCTACCCCTCATACATATATGGGGAATATGGTTAGCCAGGAACAAGTCCATCTTTCTAGAAAAATCATCCTCCCCGGAAGAAGTAGGAAAACAAGGATTTGACATTCTATCCTACTTCCCTCAGACAAAATACCTCCTAGCCCCAAGAATCATTATAGAAGAATAAATAGACAAAGACATCCCTTGGGCTTTCTTTGATGGGGCCTCGCAAGAAACAAAGTGTGGGGGAGGAGCTACCCTTTTCCTCAGTCCTTCTCACCATTTTCAAATATAGATGGGATTGGGTAGTTGAACCAACAATTTTGCAGAACTATTGGCCTTGAAGCTTCTTCTCTATTTTTACATTGAAAGAAACTGCAGAAAGATCCAATTTTTTGGGGATTCCCAATTAATTCTAAACTGGATGAACAAAAATCAGCAATGCAGAATTATTTCGCTAGCTACAGTATATGATGAATCTAACATACTTCTTACAAATTTTGATGCCATCATTTTCAAACATGTCTATAGGGAAAGGAATGTAGATGCAAACATAATTTCTTAAGCGGGCCTGCACATGGAAGAAGGCACTTGGAAATTTTTGGAAACAAAGGAGGCAGAGGTATATGAATTTTTTCATAGACCTTTCATAGAACCACTGCTGGGGGTGGGCAGAGTTTAAAATTCTAGGGTTTTAAGAATTCGCCTCCTTACTTTTGGTCAGAGAACAAACATAGATATTTTTTGTGTAGAATTAAGGAAGAGTAATTATGGGCATTTACAACTCTGGACTTTTTAGAGATCCTTAAGGATCGAATTATGACAAAGCTCCTTTTTGTTAAACAAGGAAATTTTTTCTCTTGTATTAGAGAAAAACCATACGTCACTTTCGATGTGAACATTGATGTAATTTTGCTACAACAGAGACTATACATGCTCCGTATGTAAATATTTTTTATCAATACAAACAAATTTTTTTCCCATGGAAAAAAAAAACAGGTTTTATGAGAAAAGAAAAAGAATCAAATTATAAAGTGAAGGATTAATCGTATTTTTAGGAATAAAGTGCTTTACAAGTCTATTTAAGAAAATATATTATAAGGCTTTGTCCTAAGGCTTAATATTTATTTTCTATAAAAGTTAATCCCCAAGATTTGAACTTGGGTGGGGAGGGTAACATGCCTTCTTCCCAACCACCAAATCTACACACAATCCACAAAGAAGTTTTAAGAAGAAAATAAGTCAAATGGTCAAAAGAACATATAAAGACTACATTGTTTTTTCACACTTGTGATGATTATTATCGAAGAAAAAGAAGAACACTAGAAGTCAAGAATTATGGAGATTGCAAATTCAGAATTGCAGTCGCAATTACAAGTAGCATTAGACAAGCTAGAGCATTATAAAGAGACAAATGACCGTCTACTGTTGAATAATATGAAGAAGGATATTTTTAAAGGATTAATAGAGCAAGAGAATTGTTATCTAAAAAAGAGTATTGAAATATTAACTACTCAAATCAAGGAATTAATGAGTGAAAAATATCCCAATCAAAATCTACAAAACCAAAAAATCATGAAAGAAGTGGCCGAGAATAAAGAAGAAATTAGACGATTAAAAAAATCATCAAGGATAAAGATAACAAAATCACACAAATTCAAACAAAAGTAAGATGCCAAGAAGCAGAGAATTGTCTCCTTCTGGAACATATTAAAGAACTCTAACAAAAAGAGGACACTAAAAAGGAGCATGGGTAGGATACTAAAGTTGTCAAAAGCACGTTATCAAATAACACTAAAGAAATATATCGGTTAAGAACCCATAACAAGACATTAACTGAAAAAATCAAACAGTGAAAAGTACTAAGAGGACAACACAATCAAATGAAGATTTCAAAGAAAAACTACTGGATAAAGAGGAAATTTTTTTACAGTTAACAAAACAACTTAAGAGGTTCAAAGATGATAAGAAATCACAAGAAGAAATAATAAAAAAGATACATAATGATAACAAAATATTAGAGGACAAGTTAAAAGAAAAATTTACAAAATTGGTTTGAGTCACAATTCAAAATGCATTTCCATTTATAGAAGGATATACACAAGAATCGAAGAAGGAAGACACCACAAAGATCCCTTATCGACATCCGAATCATAGAATTTGACAAAATCGAGATGAAAATAAACAACATTACTTCTATAGAAAAAATAACCACCTTGAATGAAAGAAAAGGCAAAATCATGAAATTTCTCGAGAGCAGAAGACAAGATATTATATTCCATCAAACCATAAAACAAATCCAATGAAGGTATATTTCAGATGGATCACTTCCCAAGAAATTTGGGAACTCGGCTCAGGAATTCAAAAATTATATCACCTTGTTTCGTCAAGTATTAGAGTTACAGAATACCATGCGAAAATGTTATGAACATGAATAACTGATAAGTCTTTCACTAAATAAGAATTGAGGACAAAGCTTCCCTTAAGGAGAAGGCAATGTAACAAACACAACATTAAATAATCAACAATAAGTAATATAATAATAATAATAAAGTTAAGTCATTTACATTAAAAAGACGTAACCTTTCAATGAGAATGTATTAGTAGGCCTATATAAAGGCCCAAGCATTGTAATTTTTAATCATCAATTATTATATCATCTTATTATTCATTATCAATATGTGGACTTTCAAATATTTGTGGCCATTTTAGAAATATTGTGGGCATTAAGATTCTTTTATGCTACAATTTTCTTGATGTTGGTTGATTCTAACTTAGCAAAAATTATGGAAATGACTAATACCAACCAAAGCAACTTGTACACTAAAGGAAAACTAAACCTTACAAGGAAATATTTTAGTGAGTTTTCACCCAACATAGTCACTAGTTCTGTTGAGGGATTCCCACTCGCCTAAATAGCTAGGGTTTAGCATTATCGTAGATTATGGGAAATAAGACTCCAATTTCCTACTTTGCCAACAAAGATTGAATCTAAAGAGATGGTAATATGTACTTAATTGGATCCATATGGTTGAATCCTTATGCGTGTGTGGCTCCAATACTTGTGTTCTATTCAATCTTAGAATCCTCACACTCCTGCACATAAGAGACAATCAAGTACCCTTGTCAAATTCATAATCGAACAAAGTAAACAAATATGCATTATTATACATTAGTTCAATCACTCAAAACATCTTAAGTAAAAAATTGATAATATAAACAAAAATGTTTTGGGGGAGGGAAAGAAGAGTGATCTCATATTACTCAACAAACAAAATAAAATGTACAAAAGCATACCGAGTCTTCATCAAGGTGTCTCTTTCATCAGTGTAGATTCTTTGTAACTAAGCCGATGACAAGACATCTTCCATGAACTTCTTCTAACGATGAGTAAAAGGGATTCAATATGACTATCCCCATTAACTCTTAGGAACAAGAATGACTCAACACAAATGGGAGAATAAGGGGAAGGGTATTATAAAAGCCTTTAGGAAAAATCTTGATTGTTTTCCTCAGCATATACTTGTTGTGATGGTGATTGGTCCCCATCCTTACATTTTAGGATTGTTTTATACTTTGGTGCGAGTGGTTTAGGTGGTTGATTATGGTGTATTTAGGACCAAACCAACATCCAAATATTGGAGGGAACCTTTGGGCCTTTAACTATCATAATTATTTGAGGGTAAACAAACTATGTAATTGGGACCCTAAGGATTGATTATTTGGAAGTGGGTGTATAACCGATCCAACATCTTCTTTAATGTATAAATACACCATTTATGAATGAATATAATCGAGTGAACATTTCATCCAAATATGTTGTTCTTGATGGTTTGTTGTGAGTGTTTTTTATTATGTGCTTGAATGTTGGTTGAAACAAGGGTTTCAACATCTTAGCATCGTTGTCGTTCTCTATTTAGTCTGGTTGAAAATAGTAGTGGATGGGGAACGATTCAAACCAAAGATATATTGAATCCTACAAGTCGATAGTTTTCTTTGTAGATAAAAGAACAAGTAGATAGTTCTATTTGTAGATAAAAGAAAAATATATTGTCCGACGAATTGTTGCATGATGGAGATTACTACTATGAATTGATGTGCTATGTTTGTGTAAAATATTGTGTGATGATCTATTAGAATAATGAACGTTCCTGACTTAAAGACTTTGTGTCTATAAAAAGAATGCATGAATAATTTCATTTGGAGTGATCTGGAGTCTAATTGCCAAAGGAACATGTTGCCATATCGACCTAATCGACTTTAACGTCACCTATTTATATAAAGTTATTTTTGTTTGGTCAACGAGTGACGCTACTTTTAGTCAGAGTAAGCTATCTACCCCACGATTTGTACTGGGCCCATTACCTATAGTAATAACTTACTCCCATTACCTATATTTGCGACTTACTGGTATTTACACTTTCATAATCCTTCCAAGTGCGAAAGCTCGATGGCCACGGGCAGTATGGAAAGAAGTGTGCGAAGTTCATCAACAAAAGACTTTGCGAAAATATTATCAAGGCGACTGGTGGAACCTTGCTATAACTTTGCAGAGTAAGATATCTACCATAGGGAACCTGATGCCAAGCTCACTCATGCCAGCCTCATCTACCATCATTTAAGGCACTATGGGTTGCATGTCTTTCTGGATGCGAAGGAACTTCAGGCAGGATTTACTATGTACAATGCGATCCAGGGAGCCATTTCCAGTGCCTCCATTCATATTGTTAGTTTTTCTAAGAAATATGATGAATCATATTGGTGTTTAAATAAACTGTGTTGGATTTTTAGATCATCGAGTGAGCGCACCGCTACCATTATACCCATTTTTTGTGACGTTGAGCCGAGATACCTTCATGACATTGAGAGGGGACATTATGCCAAAGATTTTCGATACCACTAATGGAAGCATAATGGAGAGGAGGTAGCAAAATGGAAGGAAGAACTTTATATAAAGGACGAAGATATTTTTGGTTACATAGTCAAAACAAATGCAAGGTGAATACATACTTTCCTTATTTATCACTATTGATACTTCAATTTTGGATCATTGATTCTCACTTTCTCTTCTATTTTTTTCTTTTAATCAGTGACTATGGGATGTATCTGAAGCAAATTTTGACTATTATATTGGCAAAGGTAAAACAAGGGGAGGAGTTAGAGGTGGCTATGAAGAGAAATATTCAGTATGTTGTAGGTCAATTAATGTGGCCATAGCAGACAGGGTGTTTGTTGGATTTCAAGCATTTTGAGATCCACCGCATTAATTGACCTGCAGCAGGCTGGGTATTTCTCGTCATGGGTACACGCTTAGTTAGACTCGACGAAGCGGTTAAGGATTTCCAAAATAAAATTGTGAATCTAAGAAACACAAATATTGTTGGTTTACCGGAATGGGAGGTGTCGGGAAGTCAACTGTCGCTAAACATCTCTACAATTTGAGACGTTTTGATTTTACGCGGTCTTGTTTTTTGTTTAACGTGAAAGGAAGGGATTTACCATCTTTGCGGAAGCAACTCATCCACGATCTGATGGTCATGATTTGGATATTGATAATACCATCCAAGGAAAGTTTCTTTGGCAACGTAGTCTGCAATAGCTCGAAGTTCTGATTGTTCTGGATGACGTTGATGATATTCAACAAATCCATAGTATACTAGATATGGATGCAATGGGATCTGGTAGTTTCATGTTCCTTACATCTCGTGATATGATAAGAATTTACTCAGAATATCTCCAAAAGCTTAATCATATTATGTAAATCCATTAAATGGACAAAATTCCCAAGAGCTCTTTCGTCGCCATGCTTTCCCTTCTATCAGAACCAGTTCAAGGATTTGAAGGTTTGGTGAAGGAGTTCTTAGAAATTGGGAGCGGGTTGCCTTCATCGTTAAGAACTTTGGGCCAACATCTTGATGGAAATTTTGACAAAACCTATTGGAATTTGTTGGTGAAAAAGTTTTCCAAAATATTGCCAGATAATACACTAAACACATTAAAAGTGAGTTATGAGGTTCTGAAAAAAGAAGAGAAAGAAATATTTTTTGACATTGGGTATTTCTTGCTTGAAGAAGACAGAGAGCTAGTCATTCGAATCTCAGAGGGATTAGGTTATTCCTACCGTAACTGAGTAAGGTACCTACTAGACGACGTTAGGTGGATTCCAATGCAAATCGTCGGGTTGATAGCTTAAACGTATGTGGTCGATGCCAATTTGTTGGTTGATGTTGTAAACAAAGAATAATATTTGTGATTGATAATAAAAATGTTTTGGTCGATATGTAAAGTGGTATGATGGTCACATTTAGTTTTAAAAATATGGTTGATGCCTAGTATTTGGTTGATATAATTGATCTATAGGTTTTGGTCATTTGGGTCGACTCCTTAATATGGTTGGTGTTTAAAAATGCTCGATACTTTGGTCAGTTAAAAAGGCTTTTTCAAGCCAAGATAAAATTGAATTCATGTCTGTTGAGTTATTGTTATGTCAAGTACCACAAATTCTAGTGATTTTAGTGAGTTATTGTTATGTCGGTTAAGTGATTATAGTGTAAAAATTCTACAAGCCATTGATTTTTGGAGGGGTTAAACATGAGCCTTTTTCAACGTAGGTGATATTCTTCATTTTTGTAATAACTTATGTCTCTAAATTACTTTTGTAAGTTGATTCAATACAAACGCAACTAACCATGACCATATTAGGCATAATAAGCAAGAAATCCAATGAAACTTGCAGGGATTTTAAATCCTCATGGAAGAAGAAGATGTCGAAGGAATTCACGCAAAAGACATCATACAAGCGCACAAAAAAATATTAATAACAAGATGGTGATGCGAGAACACTTGAATCGATTGAGCCCCCCTGTACAACAATGCAAAAACAATTCTTGGGTTGTAACCTATGAAGTTAGAAGGAAGAAAAATGGTGCAGAAAGAAGAGCCAAGAGACCTATTTCTGATCCAATGGAGATGAATTTTGGCCACATGATTAAAGGGTAATTCTTCTACCAACTACAAATAGATTGAAGATGGAGGCTAAAGAGTCACAGGTCATGGATGTTCTTTCATATTTATTGTTCTCTTCAGGGAAAACAAGACTTTTGAGGCGGGGGAGATGTTGGAGATACCCTCTAGGCCCCTAACTTTCATTATTATTTTAGGGTAAACAAACTATTTACTTGGCACTTTAATGAGTGATTAGCTGGTGTGGGTGTATAACTGCTCCAACCTCTTATTTTATGGATAAATACACCATCTATGAATGAATATAATTGATTGAGTGTTCCATCCAAATATGTTCTTCTTGGTGGTTTGTTATGCATGTTTGTTATTCTGTGTTTGAATGTTGGTTGAAACCGAGGGTTTCAACACTAATCGTCACAACCACATGTGGAATTTCATTTTTTTTTCGAATTTCATGAGGTGTATGCAGTTGCTCAAGGGTAACACACATATACATGTGTTTCTCACTGACTAGGCATGCACACAAGCCAAAAAGTGTTTTTTTGAAGGATTTTGCTCCCAATTTGGTCTAGGAGGGAAATGTAGGAGGCTTTTGAGCATCACTGAGTAAATTAATTCTACCTAGGAACTAGACAATTAATGTATTTGACCATATTCCTTGACTAAAGCCCCATTCTATAGTAGTGGATAGTTATTCTTCAAGAGGAATATGTTTCATTTTTTAATTTACTTTTTCATATTTCTTGTCATCTTCGTATTCACCTTATGCCTTCACCTCACCATAATAATGTCCTTAATGTGTCACTCCCTCACATATTTGTCGCCAACAAGAAGATACATAACCCCTAGTTTGTTGAGCCAAAACATGACATGTGCAAATAATGCTCTTATATAGAAGAGATTTTTAGACATGTTAAAAAAAATATCAACAAGGTCTTGGTTTAATGGTTAAGTAAAGTTGTGGGTGTAATCCCTCACCAAGGTTTAAATTCTTTCAAGACATGTTATATTTCTTGTTGGTTTTTTTGCATATGCAAATACGTTGATCAATGTGATTGTGGTTATATGATGATGGTTACAACATCTCGATGGAGGGATTTTTCATTTAGTTTTGTAATCCAACTATGCTTAATTGTAATTCTATGGTATTGGAAATAACTAGTAACACCTAATTGGTGTCTAACTATGTCCCTAGATACCAAGGTTCATGTTGCAACCATTAAAAAAATCCCATTTGCTAATTAGATTGATCAACTAGAAATGAACTATCTAATTCGGAATGTAAGATCAACAAAAACCTTAATAAAAATAATTATTATAATAAAATACAGAAATATACTTCCTTTAAATTTTCATATTACGATACAAAAATGATCACAAATTCTTAAATCTATTGCTTCATTCAAATTTATTAACTACAAAAATATTTTTTAACTATTACACAATTGTAAAAAACCTACCAAAATTGACTATCAATTATAAAATATGTACATATATTTCCTTTAAATTTTCCAATGTCATATTGAAATCATTACATAATGATATAATGAAATAGAATATGTTTCCTTTCCCACCCTTCAATCTTTTGATTGATTAATTTCTAATACATACTCATTAATAAATTTGAATTTTCAACTATTACACAATTATAAAAAAGCCTACCAAAATTGATATCATTTATAAAATATGTACTTATATTTCCTTTAAATTTTCCAATGTCATATTGAAATCATTACATAATGTAGAATATGTTTCCTTTCCCACCCTTCATTCTTTTGATTGATTAATTTCTAATACATACTCATTAAAAAATTTGAATCGACAAGATAGCCCTCTGAATTGTTACCTTAAAATTTAGACACTTTGATAGATTCTTTCTACCCAACATATTGTTGTAGAATTCCTCGTTGTACCAACAACATATTGTTATGGAATTCCACCTTAAGGCTCTAATATTGAATGCTTATCTAATAATGATTGCAAAATATTAAAGGCATGAGTATATTCCAGGATCATTATGATAACTTATCATTTATTAAAAGAACATATAAGATATGCAACATAGAGACGTAAGTACACCACTCTATCCGTTTTGTTCATATAATTAAAATGTGGGAAATGATACAGCTATTTATATAAGGGAGATACTAGATAGTTATATTTAATTTTAATATTTTGTAGTGTAGTATTTTACAATTGTGTTGATTGAGCAATAAATTGTGGTTAGAGAAGGTTTGTTGCAAATTTTATAAATGAAATTTTATTGAAATAATTAGAAATTTAAGTATCAAGAAAAGTGAAATGTATTTTATAATTAAATATGGTTGAAATGTATAAAATAATATAATATTTATAAATTAAAATGTAAATGAATTTTATCTAAAATTAAAAAAACCAATTATTTATAATAATTATGTCAAATTTAGTAAATATATCATGCTTTTTATTCTTACATGGTATATGTTAACCTGAAAAACAAATAAAAAATAATAATACAATGTATTTCAAGTAGAGTTGAAAAATGGAAATTGGGGGAGGCAAGTGCAGGAGGGGTATGACTAATTTTAGGGGCTATATATAGCCCAAGGGCTATATTAAGGGGGTTACAATTGTTTTTTTTTTATCTAAAATTTAAAAAAAAACAAGTATTTATAATATTTATGTCAAATTTAGTAAATATATCATGTTTTTTATTCTTACATGGTATATGTTAACTTGAAAAACAAATTAAAAAAAAACAATACAATGTATTTCAAGTAGAGTTGAAAAATGGAAATTGGGGGAGGGGGGTATGACTAATTTTAGGGGCTATATATAGCCCAAGGGCTATATTAAGGGGGTTACAAAAATTTAGTGAGATATTTTCTTATATCGAAAGGGATTTATAAGAAAAGGGATTTCTTAGCTAAAATATATTCATCCAATATTTATTAGAAAAAAATAAATCCAAAATGAATAGCCTCCCGTATATTAATGAGGAAAATGAATAAAACTATTTTCTCCCTAGCAAAATATACCTCCAATATGTCTTTCAACCCCAATTTCTAGAGAAAAACTCGTGAAATCACTCATTCGCCCCCAATTTTCAGTAACGAATGCTCCCAAGGGTTATTTCACCCTACATTTTCCTTGTAATTCAAGAATCATGGTTGCATTCGCTTGTATTTTTAGTGAATTTCATGTGATACCTTCTTTCAGCCCTTGATTTCTAGTATTGGAGCAAAAAGCAAGGGCTATTTTGTTCTATATAAAGGCGATAGTGATTCATGGTTCACCCACATCGGATTGTGCTTATAGGATGAAGATTATGGTTGATGTGATTCCACTTTTCATTCTTAGTTTTATTGACATTTTAATCTTCGCATTACATCTCCATTGCCGAAATCTCGGGTCTTGAAGGGACATGTCACACATGCAATTTATTATAGAATACAAACTCATATCACACTTTTTATCCAATAATTAACATGGTATGCTTTTTATCATGCTTTTTATCCACAGTTACAATAGATTATTATATTGTAAATTTACCTTTATTATGCTTTTTATCATGGATTCTTTTTTAGGCATGTTGAATTCTATGGCACTCTTGCCATTCTTAGGGCTCATTCAATGTTATTAGGGTTTATTTTATCCTAGGAATATTGGTTTTATGAAAGTGTTATAGATCTCAAAATATATTATTTATAATATGCCTTGTCATGCTTAAAGTATTGACTGGCATTTATATGTTGTTTGTGGATGTTACTCTTGATGGAGATACACCGCATGGTTTTTATATATTCAAACTGAATTTGACCCAGTTATTTAATATGTGATTTTACTAAGATCTTTTTCTGCAATTATTATTGGGTCTAAGGCATTAATGAGAGTGTATATGTTCATATTTTATGTATGTTATTGTTGAAGTTTGTAATATAAATGAATGCACACCGAGTATAATGGCGGGGCTACAATGAAATGGTCATTATGTTGGTTATATTCTTGTAAAATTGTCCAAATAACTGGTATATTCTTTTATTTGTATTGAGAAGTTCGTTACTGGTATATTTTTGTATTTTTATTTCCAAGTTTCTCAATTTTATTTGTGACCTAAATTTGTTGCATTCAGTACTTGTTTTACGATATTTTGTTTTTTTAAGGGTCATTCAGAAGTAAAATGTTTTCTGGTGATTTCTTTTGATGTGTAATCTATCATCATCTAGAAATGGATCTATCTATGTATGAAAATATATGATTTAGTTGGAAAATGATACTTCATTTCCATCATGATTGTATATAATATGTACATAGCATGCTTGACCTAAGATGTATATATTATGTTATTTGATATCTAGTCATTTTCATTCAATAAGGGTGCTAAAACATTTTTACCACATTTTGCACGCTTTAAAAAATTTCAAGGACATGGATACAAACACCTCCTTAGTTTATCTGAGAAAAAATAGTCTTTAACAGAGTAATTATAATGATATGTGTGATGATGCATTAATGTAACTTCTATTCTTGTTAGTGTATGTTCTTATTTCCAATAATCATTCCAAGTTTCTAACTAACTCTAAACGTTCTAAATCAAATGACATAATTCATATTTTGATTGTCAACAAAATAAAGGAAAAAGTGGCACTCATACCTACAAACATATAAGAAGGTTATTTTTTCTTAGATGGTATCTTAAAAATGAGAGAATTGAAAAATAAGCTAATTGGGAATTCATACACTATATGTAGGTTATGGGTCTTGATAATACTCCACATTGTAATAATGGTTTGTGGGTGCCATAATCACCCCACTATGTAAAGTGTTCAATTCTATTAGTCTATTGGCATGTCAAGATTTGGGTCCCCACATGTCCTTTAGACTATTACGGGATGAGATAAAAAGTGGAGTCCCCACTTGCCGTGAATCTAGTTAGTGTAGTTGTGTTTCACCAAGACCTCTAGTTGTGAGAGACCCAATACTACTTGTGAAATATATAAATAAATCCCTCCTCTTCTCATGCATGCATTTGTTCATTTGAGGGTCTAGAAGTCGAGAGAGTTGATCTCTGGTATATGCTCTTTTATTGAACTACCTTAGTAATCCACAAAATCAAAAATTAAATCTTCCTAGCAAAAGATTCACGAAGACGTTACAAGGTTTTATAATATTATGAAAGATTCACCAAGTTTTTACAACATTTTATGATTCAGTGAAATATTTTCCAAGATTTTACAATATCTTATTATTTAGTGGAATATTCACCAATATTTTACAAGATTCTATAATAGAATGGAAGATTAGCAAAAAACTAATATATACATATTATAGTATTGATAATATAGTCTTCAATTTTCCTATATATTAGGGATATTCACCAATTTATTATACATATAAATTTCAAGGGTGTTCTTAAAATTATCCTTGGGGAGGGGTCATCTTTGACATTGGAGGGGAAAAGATACAATCCTTTGATTGGGGCTTGGATAAGAGGATGAATAATTATGTTGAATGGGAAGCTTTAATGCAAGGAATATAAATAATGGTAGAGTTAAACATTGGAACCTTTCAAATTTTTGGAGACTCTCAGATTGTTATCCAAAAGATGCAAAACATTTGCTCTGGAAAAGGAAAGAGGTATGGAGAGTGCAAAGGAGAATCTTGGATTTCATTCATGATATCTCTAAGGTCCAATTTTTTCATGTTAAATTCTAGAATAATAAGGATGTTGGAAGACTTGACAACATAGGATCCAAGTTAAGGTAAGGTGAAATAAAGGTGAACAATTCTAGCCCCCTCCTTAAGTGGAATTCATGTTTTCAATGTTAGGAAGTTGGGCCCTCCACCATATGTTGGGAGTCTTTTGCGTCGAAATTCACATTAGAGGTTCTAGGCTATCCTAGCCTTCCATTTAAGTGGATGGGATGGTAGTTTATACCTCAGCAGTGGCATGAGGAATTGGAGGACATGTGGTTCACATATTAGGTGGGAGATTGTGAGCCTTTATTTCTCCTGCAAGGTTTATTTACTATCCACCACCCTTGTTCGAATGAGTTTAGATGGTTCCCACATGATGATCTGGTGCCTATATATGGGTGATCCCTCTCATGCTCCCAAGTCCATCAATTTTGGAAGAATTGGGAATCTCTTTAGCAATATGTATTTATCCGTGAGAAGAATCAATGTTGTTGTTTTCAAAGGACAAGAAGAGTTTGAGTCTATTTATCTTAGTATATATTTATTCCTTTTTGTGGAGGTAAGTGAAATGGACAAGGTGCCGAGTGAGATAATGGAGCTGAAAAGTACCATGCCTAATTACAAGAGGATGTTGAGATGTGTCTTTGAGGTTTCCACGATGGCTTTGGAGGAGAACTTGAGATTTTTTGTCGATATCACTGGTATTAACACCCACATTGGTGATATAGATGGAAGCTCTAAGTTTCATGTTGGATAGGTCAAGGATATCAGGTGCAGGTTGCTAGAAATATAAAGGAGCCAAGATGAGGAATGAGGATATTCAAATCACTATGGTCGATCTGAAAAATAGATTTTAGGAGTAGTACATGAATTCCAATGAAAGAAATGAGACCCACTTTGTTCAGCTGAAGGCAATTATTGGTGAGGTCGAGGCATACTTAGAAAGAATTTGCAGGGGTAACAATGGTCCTTCGCATGAGCAGGAGGTGGCCTCCTCGATGGAAGAAGTCTCCACTGTGCAGTTGAATGCAATGAATAACCATTTTCAGGAATGAATTTTTTAGTCCCTGCATAAATATTATGTTATGTTATTTTCCTATACGTATGTTTTCAATTTGTTAGAATTTACAGTGTTAGAGTAAGTAGTATAGGATCTGGAAAGCATTATAGTTTTGTATATCCAAAAAGAGTAGACTGTAGCATAAAAAATCTTGGACATACCTCATCCAGCTCTAATTTTGAACTCTTCTATGAAGGCATGAAGGAGCTATGTACTTTCTACTTTTTATATAAATATAATTTCATGTTTCTGTTAAAAGAAAGAGCTGAAAAATGAAAATGAAAATTTTATATACTATGCTAGATCTGTCTTAACATAGATTTATCAAGTATTCGAGAGGGATAATAGAGATTTAATATTGATCTAAGCTAGTAATAAATAAAACAATGTATATTTATCTTAGTCCTTGAGTTTTTAAGCACAAAGAACTTTATTTCTTTGTTTATTTTCTATCCCTCTTATTATTTAATAGATCCATAATTAAGATGAATATATGTTTGTACTAAGTGTTTCATTGTCATAGTAACCATGTGGTACATGTATGTCCAAAAGAATACTCATGTATGTTCCTAAAACGAGAAGCGTATGGTAAGCATCAAGTATGGAAAGATAGAATAAATTCAAATTCAGGGAACGACTAATACCAACTAAAGAAACTTATACATTGAAGGAAAAATAAAAACTACAAAGAAACTTGTAATGGGATTCCCCTAGTGTAGTCACCAATTTTGTTGGGGGATTTCGACTCACCTAAATAGCTAGAATTTGGGGCTATCACAGGTCAAAGGAAAATAGACTCTAATTTCCTACTTTTCCAACACAGATTGAATATAAAGAGATGGTAATATGCACTTAATCGGATACATATGGTTGAATCCTTGTAGGTTTGTGGCTCCAATACTCTTCTTCTGTTCAATCTTAGAATCATCATGCTCGTACACACAAGAAACAAGCAAGTGCCATTGTCAAATGTTTTTTACTATCAAATGATAATAATAAAATCAATGACAATTTCATAATTGAACAAAGTAAACAAACATGTATTATTCTACAACAATTCAATCACTCAAAATATCCTAAGTAAACAAGTGACGACATAAACAAGAATGTTCAGGGGGAGGGAAAGAAGAGTGATCTCATATTACTCAAGATACAAACTGAAATGTACAAAAGTATACCTGATTCTTTAGTGAGGTGTCTCTGTCACCAGTTTGGATTCTCCATAATCCTGCCACTGTCAAGAATTATTCCACAAACTTCCTTGAACGATGAGTAAAAGGGATTCATTATGACTATCCCCATTAACTCTTAGGAACAAGGATGACTCAACACAAATGGGACGCTACAGGGAAGGCTATTATAAAATCCTTGAGGAGAACTCTTGATTCTATTCCTCCAACATACACTTGCTCTGATGATGATTGGTCCCTATCCTTCCATTTGAGGCTTGCTTTATACTTTGATGTGAATGATTTAGGTGGTTTGTTCTGGTGTATCTAGGACCAGGTCAAACTCCAACTATCCCAACCACATGTGGAAATTCCTTTTTTTCTTTTTCTAATTCTAATTTCATGAGTTTTATGCATGTTTCTCAAGGGTAACACATGTATACGCGTATTTCTCACTAACTAGGCACGTGCACATACAAAAAGTGATTTTTTTGAAGGATTTTTCTCACAATTTAATGTATAATGGGGGTGTAGGAAACTTTTGAGCATCACTAAGTAAATTAATTCTATAACAAGGGAACTGCCATAAGTTTCCTACATTAATATACTTAAGAGTTAGTGAATAAATGTATGTGACCACTTCCTTGAATAAAGTCTCATTATATAGTAGTGGATAGTTTATCAATGTAAAATGGTCGTCCTTTATCAAAGAGACCCAATAGGTAGTTGGCACTCATTAATTATGGGAGCAAAAGTAGTTGTATATGTTCTATTGAGAATATATTTAAAGGCTAGGAGGCTCAAGAACGTCTTACCTAAAATTTTTGTATGTTGAACTCTACTCAAGTGAAAGGTTTCCCCGCCTCAAGAGGAAAATAAACATTTATTTTAATTATCTTAATACAAGGATTTATTTCACATTATTTTATTTCAGTTATCTTATGTACCTAGTTTCCTAACTTTATAATCTCTATATACTTGGTTTTGTTAAGAAAGAGTACATACTTTATCGATAAGATTTCACTAGTCACTCTCTAAAAAAATATCTACAACTACCAATTTCCATACTAGCTAGAGTCACCTTTACCATATAATTCCGTACTCTATTATTTTTTAATTTTTTAATAGTATTTTCATCCTTCCTACTCTATCCATCACTATACATATTTCTTATTGTATCTGTCAATAGGCAGTGTACAATTGTAATTGATATCTAGTTAAGCCACCAGTTCATATTTTGACGAAGAAATTATCATAATTCTTCTAAGGTCTACATTGAAATCAATTTCTTTTATTTATTTTTTCAAAATAACGACAATTTATATCTCATGCAATTGGTTGAAACGTTTGGGCCGACGAAAGCCTTATTGGGATTAGGGAGGGAAATTTTATTTCTTTGGGGATTTAATAACGGCAATGACCATTGAATGTCACGCCACCAATTCTTCCCAAACTCCACCGCCTCATCCATACACGCCTCAACCAAACTGCCTCATCCATACACGCGTCAGCCATACCACCTCACTGTCTCATCCATACACGCGTCAAACATATCGTTACCTTCATCCATATTCCTCCATTGTTGTATTGTTGTAGATGTTGATCATGGGAGAATTGCTAGCGACTGACCCAATCTCCATGTTCATATCATGGATAAATGTTTAAACACACTAACCAACTTGATGTTCATTTATTGGCACCTTGATGTTTGTTTATTCATTGGCTTCATGGAAGTTGGTTTCAAATGGTGAAGCGGAATATAGAGAAAACCGCAACATATATACAGATATTTATCACAGTTATTATATATATTTATCTTATAAAAATAAGATTACACTGACTAACCCGATTGTTGTTCATTTATTCATTGGCTTCATGGAAACTAGTTTCAAATGGCCAAGCATAATCTAGAGAAAACTGTAACATATACAGGTATTTATCACAGTTGTTATACATATTATCTTATAAAAATACATATTACATTATTCTTACCTGAATTGAACTGTGGACAATGAAGCGCCCTCTATCTGGTGTTAGCATAACGATCTAATGTTAGAAGAACGACGTTCGTAGAGGATTCATGTCCAAGGTTCTGAGGAAAAACAGGGAAATGCTCAAAACTATCAATTAGCTTCCATAAATAGATGACAATATGCCTTTCAACCCATTTTTTTTTGTTCATAGTCCTCATGGAAAGCCATGCAAAGAATGGAATTATAGAAGCGTGTAAGACTATATTTAGAAAAATCACTCTTACGTTGTCCATATGAAGAGACGGGTTCTTGGCAGCTGTTTCTTTTCTCCTACTCTGATGGACAGGTGGAGAATGAAGGCCTTTGGGGAAACCGGTCCTCTCTCTGCCTATAAATGATCCTTTCAGAATACCCATCATNGCTTTGACAGAAATCTCCAGATCTGATTATTATGAGTATGTGATGTATGTGATGCCTGTGCACTATAGATGGATTAAGATTAGGCGCCTGGGATTGACTGAACCACGCAGACATCCATTGTACGGGATTCTGTGTTTTCTATTCGACCTGTTAGTATTCCACGATATGAGCCTTGTATTATGTCTGTCTTTCTTTTGTTGAAAACTAAATTTTAGAACTCTGGTTTCGGCGTGGGCCTCTCCTAGGGGAAAGGAAATAAATCCATGATTTCTATCAACAATCTTTGGGGTTCTGGGTTTTATACGAGTCTTGNGGAACACATTGGTCCAGGGTAAAGAGAGAGAAACCGCTTTCTGTTCTGTGCTAGGTTTCTTCAATACGTTGCTGGAAAGGAGCAGCAGTTGCAGAGGTGTCTGGATTCCAACTCAGGCTGTCAATGGAACAAGGTATTACGAATTTGCTGTATATATTCCGTTGCTTATATAATGTTGATCAATTGAAGGCTTCAGATCTATAAATGTTTACATTGGTATCAAAGCCTGAGTTTTTAAACCTTCCTTTGATCGAATGCAATCTGGTTCTGCTCCTTTGATTTGTGTGGATGAATGGTTGTTTTGTTGTGTTGAGAGATGCCTATATTGTTGCATTNTGGGCGTGGGGCATTAGAGTTGAAGGCTTCCCTTATTAATGTATATATATGACCTGCCTGAAACTGGAGCTTGCTTCTTGATGTTTGAAAATAACTTGAGATGTAATTATGGGGTTTTAACGCTGCAGGTTAAGCAATCGATTTATGAATATATCAAGGATGATCATATCAAGTTTCCACTATAACATATGTGGCCACATGAATATAGTACACAGTTGTTCANAGGATGGTCATATCAAGTTTCCACTATAACATATGTGGCCACATGAATATAGTACACAGTTGTTCAGAAATGAAACAGTCAGAAAAACACATAATGATAACATTATAGACTGATAACAAACATAGAGCTAAATATACTTAACAGTAATATGCATATCTTGTATTTCAAAGACAAAGTTTAACCTATGATTATTGTATTTGCATAATGAGATTGTTCAATGTTTGTTTGCTTGTAATGAACAATATTATATTCTATAGTTCATCTATGCATTCTGGCATAGAGGTATGCAGANCTTTTTCTTGTGAATGCTTATACTGTGTTCTGGTGTAAACTCAAGATCTGAATTGGGCGTGTGCCTATGCTTTGACAAAAATCTCCAGATCTGATTATTATGAGTATGTGATGTATGTGATGCCTGTGCACTATAGATGGATTAAGATTAGGCGCCTGGGATTGACTGAACCACGTAGACATCCATT
>LPNX010803136.1:66655-119928 GCA_001517045.1 Pseudotsuga menziesii
GAATTGCACTAGGCCAGACATCAGTTTTGCAGTAGGTATGCTGGGAAGATACCAAATTAATCCTGGATTGGAACACTGGAAAGCTGCAAAGAAAGTGATGAGGTACTTGCAGGGAACGAAGGATTACATGCTCACATTTAGGAGATCTGATAATCTAGAGGTGATTGGCTACTCAGACTCAGATTTTGCTGGATGTGTTGACAGTAGGAAGTCTACTTTTGGCTATTTGTTCCTATTAGCCGGAGGAGCTATATCATGGAAAAGTGCGAAGCAAACCATCACTGCTTCATCCACTATGGAAGCTGAATTTGTGGCATGCTTTGAGGCCACGATTCATGGATTGTGGCTGCGAAATTTTATCTCAGGACTTGGGGTTGTCGACTCTATTGCCAAGCCGCTAAGGATTTACTATGATAATGCCGCAGCTGTATTCTTCTCTAAAAATGATAGGTATTCTAATGGTGCTAAACACATGGAACTAAAATACTTTGCCGTTAAAGAAGAAGTTCAGAAACAACGAGTGTCAATTGAACACATAAGCACTCTGCTCATGGTTGCAGATCCATTGACAAAAGGATTGCCACCGAAGACATTTAAAGAACATGCTTATAGAATGGGGATTGAACGTAGCGCATAACAGTTGCTACCTTTATGAAATGAATCATTTTGTTTGTTTTATTTGACACTCTGAGATCTTAATAAAAGTGTTTCTGTTTGATAAATCCTGTTCTAATAGTGTACGTACATGTATGAGAATAAATGAATGATGACAGGAATAGTCTCTGACAAGGGACATTATTGTTGGACCTTATGAAATCACTCTTTGTTTACAGACTTATTAAACATGTTACTAATGTCGTGGTGCATGAAAGGGACTATGTTGTCCTATTAACATGGAACCGTCATGACTCGCATTACTAGGTTGTTTAATTATAGTATTATGATGACCAAACTGAAAACCAAGATGAATGTGACTTATGGCGCACCTAATGTATACTTTGATAAACTCTAACATTAAGTTATCATATGTGCCAAGTGGGAGAATGTAAGACTATATTTAGAAAAATCACTCTTACGTTGTCCATATGAAGAGACGGGTTCTTGGCAGCCGTTTCTTTTCTCCTACTCTGATGGACAGGTGGAGAATGAAGGCCTTTGGGGAAACCGGTCCTCTCTCTGCCTATAAATGATCCTTTCAGAATACCCATCATACAGGCTGAAGGAACGCATTGGTCCAGGGTAAAGAGAGAGAAACCGCTTTCTGTTCTGTGCTAGGTTTCTTCAATACGTTGCTGGAAAAGAGCAGCAGTTGCAAAGGTGTCTGGATTCCAACTCAGGCTGTCAATGGAACAAGGTATTACGAATTTGCTGTATATATTCCGCTGCTTATATAATGTTGATCAATTGAAGGCTTCAGATCTATAAATGTTTACAAAGCGTGGAGACAGTTTCAGGCATCCAAGATGACATTGGCACTCTCCATGAAGTAAATCTGTAGTCACCATGTTACAACGAATTGACCGGTGCTTCATTCTAAATGATGGTTTTGTGATGAGAGCTCTCGTCCGACATTCCTGCGCTTAGAGGCTGAGTTTTGAGTCTATTTGCAAAGAATTTGTTGTTTCTACCCTTGCATGGATCACAAGGTGTTTGTAGCATAGCATAGCATAGTGACACCCCCAGTGAAACAGAGTCTGAACTTCCTTAAATTCCTTATTCAACCATAAATAGATAGTTGACATATGTCCTACGAGAATTGAAACGCAAAGTTTCGGACAGGCTGATCAAACTCAGAGTCGAAGATGAATACAATACATTAACATAAATAAAATTCAAAATAAGCTGATAAATTTTATTCAAAAGTCATTCAAGCTCCCTTTCTATTATTTAAGCTTCTCATTCCTCCCATACCTAGGCCTCATTCCTCCCATAATAAGGTGATAAATAGTCGTTGCGACGTCATTTCCAAGGCCATATGTGTGTCTCCATAAACCCCAACTCTACTCATACCATTCCCTGCCCTAGGCGTCTTGCGTGGTTCCCACTGCTTCCGTTAAGAAAAGAAGAATGAGCATAGCAGCAGAAGTTGCTTCTGCTTCTTCTCCCGGGCCTCTCTTTTGTCTGTGCATTTAAATACCTATTCCAATCTATTTTATTTTCTTTTGGTTCGGCTAGAAATAAGTACCACCTAAAATATCCACGTTGTTTAGTGATATGAAATCTTCTCATGAGACTTTCATCGAACTTAAGAAAATTAGAATTATAACCCGACTCGACTCATTTGTTGAGACAACTCAGAAATGTGTCATTTGCTGAGACAACCCAAAAACGCTTAGCATTAACATCCTTTGTTGACAGAGATAATCCATAAAATCTTCGTTTGTTAAGACAAGCCAGAAACACATAGAATTGACGATCAATTTAGTGTTTTGTGCATGCATTTCATATCACATCTTGACCGCAGTCACACCCTGCCATTCCCACACAACTGTGACAAAATATGGATTACAACGAATCGACGGGTGTTTCTTTCATGCGTATCTATGTTACAATATATCTACAAGATGTTGTCGGTTACGTGGAAGCACTTATAATCTTAGTTGACTGGTGATATTGACAACTAAACAATAATTTATTTTCGACCTAATTACCTCCTCAATTTAGGTAGCAATTATCATGCTTGTATTCATTGTTCGCCCGTGCTCTCCTTTCAATTAATTAGCTGGATTCATATTCAAAGCTGGATTTAGATTATCAGTTGGATTCTATTTTTCTAGATTCGGACTTGACCTATCCACCTTGTCTTTTCTTTAGAGTTAAATCCTTCGCGTTAAAGCTTTTTGAGACAAGACTGATAGACAAGCTACTTGTATTCATTGCATGGTTTCTTTCTTTACATTGTCATTTGATTGTATGAGCCAGATTTAATGAAGAAATTATGTAGTTTAAACTTCTACTTTCACCTTCTTCAACCAATCCTTGGGAATTAAATACCATCTCATGGTCTAGATTTGCGGGAATTAAATACCGGTAGAGAAAATGTGTGGCAAGAATGTGATTTATTATGCATAGAAATTTGATAATTGTTTCCTGGTTCAATACTCCTTTCTTATATACTAGAATCCATGCAATATGGTGCACTTTCAGAATATGAGAATAACATTTATAGAATCCATGCAATATGGTGCACTTTCAGAATATGAGAATAACATTTAAAGGTGTGTCCTCAATAAATGCAATCTCGATGGGATCTCAGCAATTTAATGTGTTTTCCTGGAAACAATTTTGTGGAACCTTTTGGACTGCAAAACGCACAACTAAATAGGTGGGTTTTTACTCTTTCCTTCTGCTTTGTTTCCATATAGTCAACCATCTTTGTCATTGTTCCGATGACAAGTGGATGGTTTCTTCAGCTCAATGGATCCCGGTCATTTCTTGTCTTTTGCATTTGCTTATATTGTTGACCTAATAGCATTTCATTTGTTTCAAATTTATCCATTCTACAAAGTAATTGGATTAAAATTGGTGTTTATAATACAAATAATGACATAAAAACATTTGTGCAACCCAAATTTATTCTGATAAAACAATATCGACAGGTAATGCTACTCCGTAGCCACTTGTTTGCATTGTTGTCATTCCCGACAAATCAAGATTTTGTACCGTGGGAGTTTCATATTTTTTTTAATTCACATGTGACTTTCCATAAAGTTGCATTCCCTTCTATCATTAACTTTTTTCCCTTAAATTTTTTTCTAAGTCATCTTTATGAAGTAACTTATTCAATAAATAAAAAACCTTATATATATAAGTGTATAAGGTAAAGATAAAAGGTGGATTCAAGAAATTAAAAAAACAACATCAAGATGGTTAGCAATGAAGATGATCCAACCAACAATTGGTGGGTTTTCAAGAATTCGACAAAGTATAGCACTTCGACTGCTTTGCCTGCCTCGATAGGTCTGTCTCGATAGGTTCGCCTTGACAGGTCTGCCTCGATAGATCATTCTCGACAAGTTCTCCTCGACAGTTTTTCCTCGATAGGTCTACCTTGACAGTTGAACTTTTGAACCGTTATAAATTCTTGTAACTGAACGTAACGGGTAGTCACCCAAGCGTCTCAGCATCCTATATAAGCATGTACACTAATGTAATATACAGATTTCTAATTCCTCCTTTCATGGAGAAGAAGTAATAAATTGGTTCAAATTATTGCATTTTGTCTGTTTATATACTTTCTGTCGACCTGAGTGTATTCCTTCTTTGTTTTTATTTTTATATACTTCCGCCGTAACAAAAATCGACTCATTCAGTCGACTGTTGTCCCCAGCATGCACCTGGGCATGACCTGGATCATTGGTATCAGAGCAAGATCTTGTCCAGAGCTTAAGTTACATAAGCACTTCCATCGAATTTATTTTACTTATGCCTGTCCAAACATGCTCGCAAACTCAACAAATCAAGCAAACACTTTATACAACTTTAAAGAAGATGGATGAAGAAGCAAACAATAGACATGCACCTAATGAGATAGAGCAACTCATAGAAAAATCACTGGCTTGCCAACGAATCGAAATGTTCACCCAATTCAGTGAGATTCTCATGGGAGTCACTTCGAACTCCAGGGAATCCTCCACATGACATCACTTTGATAAAATCGACCCCTTCAAAGTGCAAATGAATATGGACATACTGAACCTTGAAGGCAATATTGACGCAGAATCCGTCGACAATTGGGCACGATAACTGGAATCTTACTATGCAGTGAATCAACTCTCCGAAGGGAAAACGATCACCATTGTGTCCTTAAAGATTTCAGCCTCCGTACATTACTGGTGGGAGAATCTATCGATAAAGATGGAAAAAGAAGAAGACCCCATTGACATATGATTAAAATTTGTCGAGTATGTCTGAAAGGAGTTCTACCCACCCAAGTATCTTGAACATCAGTATAAGAAGTGGCAGCAACTAAGGGAGTGGAAATACCAGTCCATAGAGAGTTACATCGACAAGTTTTATCGACTCATGGCTAGACTTGACATCCAAGAAGAAGAGAAATTGTTTGTCCTAAAGCATGTCAATGGTTTATCCCCATACATTCCAGTAATATATGGAGTTTCTAATTGTCAGTACGCTTGCAGATGCATTTCATTAGGACAACAAGCTTGAATCTAAACAAAAAGGAAAAGTACGTTTCGTGAACAAGCCAACAGGTTGAATATCTGACAAGAAGTCACCAACCGACTTCGACAAGTTCAAGATCCCTTCTCAGCCAACTACGCCAAGTTTAAGATCTCTTCTCAACCGACTCTACCAAAGCTAGATCATCAAAAGAATAAATTTCAAAAAGAAAAGAGGGATCACAACAAATAATCCCCTAATGGAAAATGGTGTGATTATCATAGTTCAACATGGCATGATACGTCAAAATGCAAAGCTCGGAAGAAATTTTGGAAAAATTGTTGACATCTGACTTGTCCGACAGAACCCTGGTAGAATCTGACCTAGATGCATCAACCCTCTTGTCTTTGACTTCGACTATTCCGACAGCCTCGACCATCATCGATGAGGAGGAACAAGATCACCTATTCCATACACGGATATGGGTTCAGAACAATCCATTACATCTGATTGTCGATAATGGTAGTCAGAGGAACTTTGTTTCTGAAGATATTGTGAAGAAATCCGTTCTTGTCACCACTCCACATCCTCTTTCTTACAATATCACTTGGATGAAGGATGGACATGAACTAAGGATCACACGACAATGCAAACTCACCTACTTCATTAATCCCTTTGAAGATGAAGTACTCTGCGACGTGGCATTGTTTTCTGTAGGTGAATCCTTATTCAGTAAACCCTACCTATAGGATTGACATTGCTATATCAGCCATGGCGTCAGAAGGTGATTTTCAAAATCTGGAATCGATGGTATGACATACCAGAGTGCCAATCCACATCAATGGTTGCTATGATATCTGCCACGAAAACAAAGAAGCCTATCAATCATGCTCAAAATTTTGCATTAATCATGATAAATCCTCAGTATTCCAGGAAGACTGCAACAATGAGTTGACTGACCAACCAACACAACTCTCGACAACAACAATAGATTGACAACATTCTTAGAGAATACCAAAACATATTTCAAACACTAGACGGAGTACTGTTAGGTAAAACACTCCATTGAATTTTGTTCCTGGTTCTTCATTTCCTAATGCATTTGTTTACAGAAGATCCATTCTTGAAAATGAAGATATTCACAGGAAAATCCATGATTTGATTGACAAGGGTCATATCCGCCCCAGCTCCTCTTCTTGTGGAATTCCAGTCGTCTTAGTTTCAAATAAAGGCAGGACTTGGCGAATGTGCATCAACTATTGAGATCTCAACAAAATTTCAGTGAAGAACAAATACCCTCTCCTAGGGATTGATGAACTCATCGAAAATCTAAAAGGTTCTAAGTTCTTTACGAAACTCGACCTCAAGTCGGGATACCACTAGATTCCAATTGATTCCACTGATGTATGGAAAATGAATTTCAAGACCAAGGAAGGATTGTTGTAATGGTTAGTCATGCCTTTTAGTTAAACCAATGTACCTGCAACCTTCATGAGATATATGGATGACCTTTTATGAACTTTCATTGGTAAATGTGTCATTGTCTATCTCGACGATATCTTGATTTTTAGTCGATCATGGGAAGAACATTTCAAAAAAATTCGACAAGTCTTCGACACTCTCCATCAACATTGACTATATCTGAACATGGAAAAATGCTTATTTGCGATGACCAACATCAAATATTTGGGGTATGTAATTGACTCTATAAGCATTCATGTCGACCCAAAAAAAGTACATATCCTCAAATATTGGCCCATTCCTCAAAACATTCATGAACTGAGAAGTTTTCTTGGTTTGGCGAATTATATCGATGATTCATACTTGGCTTAAGCCACATCGCATGGCCTTTGAATCAGTTGATGAAAGGAAATGGGAAAATTGTCTTCAAATGGACACCGATACAACAACAAGATTTTGAACAACTCAGAAACAAGTTTTGTACTGCACCAGTACTTGTGTTACTTGATTTGCATCATCCCTTTGAGATTGAGATAGATGCATCAGATTATTCCCTCGGCGCAGTGATCACTCATTCAGGTCACCTAGTCGCGTTTCATTTCGAGACTTTCAACAAAACCGTTAGATGGGTACTCGACGTATGCAAAATAATTGTACACCATTGTGTAAGCTCTCAAGCAAAGGAGACACTACATTCTTGGCAAGGAAACGATCATCCTCACTGACCATAAACCTTTGCAGTTTGCTCCGACTCAGTCAAAACTACAAACAACTCGATAAATCAAGTGGATTAATTACCTACAACAATTTTGGTTGGTAATTAAGTATCAAAAAGGAAAATCCAATGCCGCAACTGATTGTCTCAGTAGACCACCCATTACTCTACTTCCTATAGTGATGTGTATGCAGGGTTACCACATCACTGCTTGGCCGCAATTGTATGATTTTTCTACAATCTATCGAGAGCTTTAGACCGACATGTTGTCGACTATCGACTACTTCTTGAAAGACACCTTGCTATACAATATTGAACAACTTTGTTTACCGACCAGTGAGAACCGACAGAAGCTCGTTTGGGACGCACACTACATCAAGAATGCAAGACATTTTGGAGTCGCAAAAACACTTGTTATCCTCCAAAAGTATTTTTATTGGCCTTCACTAAAATATGACGTCAACAAGTACATTCAATCGTACGTGGTTTGTGCCATTTCTAAACCGTTGAATCAACACCAAGGACTATACACAGCCCTTCTAGTTCCTAGTCGACCATGGGAATCTATTTCTATGGACTACTTGATAGGATATCCTACTAGCAAACATTAGCATGACGGGATATTAGTAGTAGTCAACATATTTTCCAAGATGGCTATACTCATACCATGCAAGAAGACTACGAAACACAACATAATTATTAGTTATTCTTTGAACATGTGTGGAAACATTATGGCCTCCCGACGACCATTATTTTCGACAAAGATGCTAGATTTGTTAGCACCTTTTGGAAAAATCTCTAGCAACAGCTCGATACGATACTTTCTTTGTCGACTGCCTTCCATCCGTAGACAAATGGACAGATGAAAGTTGTGAATTGCTTAGTTGTACAATTGCTTCACATGTACAACCACAAGAATTGTTGAATATGGGATGAGAACCTCCCATACATACAACAAAGCTACAATCATGCTCAACACAGCTCTACAAGAAAGAGTCCATTTGGTTTCTGTTACAGATTTCAACCCTCGAATCCTATCAACTTAATCAATTCCTCGATGCAGTCGAATGACACTAACTTCGAAGGATGAGAAGTGGAAAAAGGATTTAAGTTCAGAGATCTAATATACAACATCCAGAAGAAATCACAAGAAATGTTGCAATGAGTGAATGCAAAAGCTAAGGCCTGACACGACAAGCATCGTGTTCCTCATTCATTCCAAATTGATGATCAGTTCTGGTTACATCTAAAGAAGGAGCGCTTAACTAGTCCATACATAAAGATGAAACCTTTGTGATATGGTCCATACAGTATCCTTAAACAGATTGGAGAAAAGACTTTCCATTTCAACATCCTGCATTCCTTGGCCTACATCTAGTTTTCAATGTAGATCTACTTCGATCATACCATGCACCATTGTTGGAACTGAACGAATTGCAGACAACAAAACCAGAAGAAATCCATCCAAATGTTTAGGAACCTCTTCTTTGTGACACCATTGTGGGACGATGCATACACCTTACAAGGACGAACTCCATTCCCTTGTTTCAAGTAGCTAAAGTTGGAAAGCTTCCCATGCAAGGAAAATGGTACTGTGATAATGAAGTCACCAACAAGTTTCCTCACCTGAACTAATACACAATGGAGACCATTCTTTCTTAAGGAAGGAAGAATGATCCAACTAGGAGTTGGTAGGTTGTCAAGCATTCGATAAAGTCTAGCACTTCGCCTACCTCGAAAGGTCTGTATCGATAGGTTCACCTCGATAGATCAGTCTCGACAAGTTCTCCTCAACAGGTTCACCTCGATAAGTCTGCCTCGGCATTTGAACTTCTGAACCGTTATAACTTCTTGTAACTGAACGTAACAGGTAGTCACACAAGTGTCTCAGCATGCTATATAAGCATGTGCACTAATGTAATATACATATTTCTGATTCCTTCATCTTTCATGGAGAAGAAGTAATAAATTGGTTTGAATTCTTGCATTTTGTCTGTTTATATACTTTCTATCGACTTGAGTGTATTCATGCTTTGATGTTCTTTTTATATGCTTCCTCCATAACAGAACTCAGCTCATTCAGTCGACTGTTGTCCCCGACATGCACCTGGGCATGGCCTGGATCATAATAATTGCATGCCAATGTTACTCATTGTAGAGATGAATTCAATAATATAGGCACCATTTTGGTAAGGTTGAAAATGGGTAAAAATATGTTAACAAAAAAGAAAAAAATAGTTATGTAAAAAAACAATAAATTAAATAGAGAATATCAACATATTTAAGAAATTGATACAAGATTCACAAAAATGATGGAAATATTTAATATGATGTATCAATAACAAGGCCAAGGCAACAAGGGTTGACCAATTAAGTGAAAGATAATATTAGTTAATGATAAAACTCTTAACTTATGGAAATATAGTTGTAAGGTTGAACTTGTCAACCTCAAACCATGAAAAAAATTAGAGTATAATATCTTAGCACAACACCAAAAATGAATAACAAATTAGTGCAAAATATATCATTAGCCTCAATATGTAGCAATGATCAAATGATCAAAATATAATGAGGATGAGATCCACTAAAAACAAACTATTTCTTATAATGAACAAATACAAGAATTGGCCACAAAATATATTCCACCTCATCTAAGGAAGGTTGATAAAAGGATTAATACATATGAAGATATGAAGGGAAATATGTAGTTCTGCCTACAACCATGACGTGGAAGTCATAGCCTAGGACCATGAAGATAAAATGAATCATAAAACATAAAATTATAATGACACTTGTATGTTCCAATAGTACTCATTATTGTCTAGATATTAATTTCACTAAGCAACTAAACATTTTTGTATACCCCACCAAGTACCTCATAGTTATGGGCATTGCTGGAAAAATGTCAAGGGAGTAGGAAGATGTCATAAAGTCTTGTATCAAACATAGGAGTATGAATATGTCATAAATTCTTGTATCAAACACAAGAATTGGAAATAAAAAAAAAAATCTATGCTCTACCTCTCATTAAGATGGTTATCGTTCGAGTTGTGGAATGGCTTATGCAATTGAGCACTTATATCACCAAATTTAAAACTTTAAAAATGGACAATATGTCACAAATGATGTCACCATGGAAAGATGATCATCTTTAAAGAACCTTATTTATTACACTTTGTACAAAGCATTGCTTTTGGAGTTGGCAATGTAACACACATAAATAATAATAGTAATTAGGTTAATGAAAATTGGAATGACATAACCCTTCACCTTGTGACCAATTAATGTATATATGTATACATTCAAAAGACTCATTGTAGCATCATCATCTTATTAATTATTATAATTCATATATCAATCATTTATTACTCGGTATATTTTTATATAATTGCAGAAATATTCTTTCATTCTTTCATTCAAAATGATTTGTTTATACTAGTTTCAACATTTCAAAATCATGTTATAAAGAGGTAACCTAAGAATCATGCTTGAGGAGGACATTGATGGTGTGGTGCAATTTAAATGCCAACAAACATGTGGAGGTGTCACAATAATTGTAAAGGCTTATGAGTTTGGGTGATGGTGGTTTTTCCAAGTGTCAGTTGACACCTTCATTGTAGTTAGTACTTTTCCTATATAATAATTTTTGTAGGAATAATTTTTAATGTTGATTTTAACCTTAATATACATGGGGAATTTAATAGATATTATAACTTCAACCTTTTATTAATTTCTAGTCTTTTATCTTGCAAAATCCATCTACAGTGAATCCCCATTACTTATAAAAGTGCCAACTTGCATGTCCTCCCCCACTACCATTTCTTTACTATTTTCTCTTTTTATTCCTTTTCTCTTTAAGAAGAATCTTCTTTTTTTTCTTTTTAATTTACCATTTCACATTTCTTCTCATCTTCTTATTAACCTTAACCTTATGCCTTGCTCTCACCATAATAATGTCCATAATGTGTCATTTATTCACACATTTGTTACTAACATGAAGCTACATAACCCTTGGTTTGTTGAACCAAAACATGGAAAGTGTAAATAACATGCTTTTATAATGAAGACATTTTTAGATATGTTAAAAATATATCAACAAGGTATTTGTTTAATGGTTAAGTAATGGTGGTGTATTCCCTTACCAAGGTTAAAATTGTTTAGAGACGCGTTATATTCTTCATTTGTTGTTTTGACTATGCAATAGTTTGTTCTATGTGATCAGGGTCATGTGTAAGTCTTAAATGACTTTCATAAAATAGATATGCCCTATTCACAACATCTCAATGGAAGGATTCTTCATTTAGCATTGTAATCCAACTATGATTAAATGTAATTCTATGATATTGGAGATAACTACTCACACCTAGTTGTTGTCTAACTATGTCCCTAGCATCTAACTATGTCCTTAGATGCTAGGGTTTGTGTTCAACCATAAACACTCTCAATTGTTAATGCAAGATTAACTATCTAATTCTAATTCTAAATGTACGATTGACAAAAACTTTAACCAAAATTAACTCTCATAATAAAAGACAAATACACTTCCTTAATTTTTTCTAATACACTACAAAATTATCACAATATATCTGGTTTTGTTCAAATTTATTAAAATGTAAAAATATTTCATTACAAAATTATAAAAAAACCTAAACAATATTAACTATTAACTATCATTTATAAGAACTATCATTTATAAGAGATATATATTTCTATTTTCCAATGTCATGCTCAGATCATTGCATAATGATATAATGAAATTGGATATGTTTCCTTTTACATTATTATTTTTTCTCATCATTTATTCTTTTGTTTGATTAATGTCTCCAACTTACTCATCCAACTTACTCATTAATAAAGTTTAGGTAGATGAAAGTTTCACAACATAGTCCAATGTAATGTTTCATTTTTTTGATTGGTTAATTTCTCCAACTTACTCATTAATAAAGTTTAGGTAGATGAAACTTTGACAACATAGCCCAATGTAATGTTTCTTTTAACATTATACACTTTGATAGGTTCATTCTAGTTAACATGTTGTTGTGGAATTCCTCGTTGTACCCAACATATTGTTATGGAATTCCACCTTAGGCTCTAATATTGAATGCTCATCTAATATGATTGAAAATATTATAGATGAGCATATTTAATGAATATTACGATAACTATAACAAGAAGAGCTGCAGGGCAGCAAGTCCCTGCCTTAAGAATTTAGTTTACATGGACTTTCCAAGTCCATATTGAATGACAGTTTTTGCAACTAGTTTATATTAAATGATAGCTTTTGCAGCTGGGCAATCTGAAACGGCAATGTGAAACTGAAAGTAAGTCCTTGAATGACAGTTTTTGCAACTAGTTTATATTAAATGATAGCTTTTGCAGCTGGGCAATCTGAAACGGCAATGTGAAACTGAAAGTAAGTCCGTTGCTTATGGCTTAGATCTCTCTGCTTCAACAACACTGGATCTATAGCATCATAAATGGACGTCCGAGTTTAAATAAACGATATAAAATATCTTTACACTTTATCATCAAAACTGGTATTTCAAAATGGAAATATTTATTCTTAAACATTTTAATTATTAAATTTACAAATATTTGAAATGACAATTTAAAATAATTTCTTAAAATTGAGAATTGTCATCTTGAAATGCCAGAATTTGTATTACGGTCCTCACATCTATATGCATTTTATAAAAGTTGGAATGATTAGATTTTGGTTTCCGTCACATGTGACAAGTAACGTTTTACTTTATTCCCTCAACTCCTTAGAGTGCATTCATAGACAAATGGATAACAAAGCGATTATGTTTATTTTGCAGTATTCAAACAAAATGCATTAGATGGGACGCACGACAGCATGTCAGGTGATTCCTTCCTCGATGATAACAATGAGCTGGATCACATGAAGAGGTAATCTATTTCTGTGTAGCCATATGGCCAATGGGACTAGATCAGTGCATGAAAAACATAAAAACGCGAGAAATCATGCGCTAAAAGCCACAAAGAAGAGGGAACCAGTCCACTAGATCGCTCAGATCTTTTCATTGCCCACATATTTAGGGTTTAATGTAATCATAGAGAAACCATCTCATCATTTTATCACCACTTGTCTACCTCAAACATGTTTTACCAGCTCCATGAATTAGAGATGCCAGATCACTGACAACTGCCAAGGTGAATTTAAGATTGGTATTAACAGCCAAGATGAATTTCAGATTATTGGTATTAACTACTGAACTTATAAATAAAAGAGATAGAGATATAAAAGAAACATTATTAATTAGTTCGTTGGGAAGTTAAATTACATGTATTCAAAAAAGGAAAAACAATTTTTAAACCGTTTGAATTCGGATTTGAAGCTTCTGCTGTTTTTTGTTCTTTAAAATAATTTCAGATCAAGCTAACCTTTTCTTTGCCAAAGGTCCTGGGCCGACATTTTCTTTGTAAAGAAAACGAAGTCTGCGGCCATGCACGCCCCATAGCTTTACTACTACATTTTACTGTCCCATCACCACTACACTGCCCAAAATAGATTCCTGTAAGTTGCATTGAGGAGGTTACTTCCCACCCCATTACTATCAATTTCACATGATCCGGAATTCCCGTATATATATGCAGTTGAGTGAATATATATTGTGGTTGAGTGAATGCCATGACTGCAACGTTCTTGACCTAAAAAAAAATGATTTTTTAAAACCAAAATCGCTGGTAATTTTCACACCAAAACAGAATTACCAAAACAAACTATATTGCATTACTAAAATGCGGATCCTTGTAAATGCAAAACTAGGAAATACTCACCGACAAGCTGCCCGCTCTTCCACTGAAGTTTTCTTGCTCAAACACCTGTCAGAGTGCGGATTCCCAAGCACATATATAAAATTTAATGAAAAAGCATACACCATGACACGTATCACCTACTATGCATGCAGTTGCCAACTGTGGACAAGATTATGAAAAGCTTGTAGCATAGGCATGACAAACACTAACAAAAAACCAGAACTTCAAGCACTTTTGTTGAGTTTGGCATGCTAACAATTCTTCCATTCATCAGAGTTCTGTTGTATGTACTAGTTCAGAGTTCCGTTGTATGTACTAGTTCAGTAGGAGTTAGATTGAAGGAAGGTTGTCGTATTAATCTCAACAATGATCACGAAGCTCAGGTCTCCATCGACCAATTCTTCTTCTATTTTCAAAGTTCATGTTAGATTTGTTGAAATTTTTTTGCAATGCCAGTCGTACCATGCCCCATCCACCGCAACAATCCAAGCAATCTCAGCCAACCGTACCATCCAGCTCGCAAGCAAGCCACAAGGGAGTAAGTCTACCTCACCCGACATCTACAGTGAGGAAGCTCCGTTTATTTTCCGTAACATAAAAAGTTGAGTAAAAGTTTATTCAAAAGATCTAATAACCCAGGGCAGGCACTTAGCGGGTTCGACAGGGCATCCAGCCTGGCAAGGGGTATTCTGCTTATCGCTCAGCTGGTATTTAAGTTATTGTAATGGGCTACGATACAGTTCAAAACTCGTACAATTCTGCAAAGACCAACAAATCAAAAGGCAGTGCTATTTAGCACATAACCAACTCTGCTCTCGACTGTGGCACATAAGGGAAAGGAATCATATTTTGCTGCAATCTATATAGGTTTCTATTTGGCTACTTTTTTCACGATTCACTGCTGCAGCTCAACAATATTAATAACTTTACAGGAGGATTCATACCTGCAAATCTATGTACATTGCCTGTGCTTAATTATTTAGATGTTAAATTACCTAATACAAATAGCATCCAATGACAAATCATTTAGAAATCGAAATGACAAATAACATATTACAAATAGAAGCCGACTGGGTTTGGAAACATGGATAGCAGTATTTCTTAAAAGGTATAGGGACTCCATGTTTAGCTATTTTAGGGTTTTGTTATTACTATTTATTTTTCTCTTAAACTAGGAGTGAATAAATCACTTTTTCTTTGGTTATCTTGGAATTCTTGTTTTGTTTGCAATTGTGTGAATCGTCTGAATATCGTAATTACTGATTTTCCCAGTGTTCATAACCCATGCTTGATTTTGGGTTCATACTCCTGGTTTCCTCGGAATAGTTGCACTACATATATTTTGAGTGCTTGTACAAATCCCTAGCTCATAAAAGATCTAGGTCTAAAAATCTAATTCTTAATTTTTCTTTACCCAGTAATTATGTACAGTTTCATATAAATTCTTTTTTGTGTTTACAGTAGTATGGTAAAAAATAAGCAAAGACTGATTGCAGAACTTGACAACAAAACTAGGGTAAATTTGTCATTACTGCACAAAAGAATAAAACATATAGCTTTCATGCTTTGACTCGGCTGGTGAAACATTGCTACAGTCAGGCTATAATCCAAGCTGCATCTCAATTTCGAACAAAGAAACAAAAGAATCTTGATTATCCTACAAATTTTTGATTATTTGTGCATAGTCTGAGACTCAACTTGAAGGAAATGCAGCTAGCATGAGAGTGGTGATGGTGCGAGACGGAGTATGGCGTGGAGAGTATGGGAGTGAAGAATATATAAAGCAGCAAAGGCGGTGGCATCTTTTGAAAAACCGAAACCAAAAAGATGCTAGAAACTAGTTCCATTAGTGAAGTGAAACGATTGAGAATTAAAACTTACTTGCCTGGAGATAGACTTCTTTCTTGCCTGGATAATTCTGTTCGCTCGGGTAAACACCCATGCCTACATCTACATGGGTGAATAGAGAATTTATTGATGCTTCTTTTGAAAGCTCCAGGATGCTTTTGCCTTGTCTGCAAGCTGTTTAATTGATAGCTCAATGCCAATTTATCAAGCTCGTCTTCGCTATCCAGTTAGGGGCTGGCATCGTTGGGCTAAATAGCAGCTTGGGGTCTACACTCAATAGCTAAGGAAAGTTTAGGTAATAGCCCACACTCAGGTCGCTTGAGACCATATATTAATTTGGGTATGGTTGGTAAATGGCTGGTATGCCACCAGCCAGGGTCCAGCCAGGGTCAGGACTCGATATGCACCTGTAATAGTTGCTGCCATCTTTGTTTCTTTCTCTATATGGGATCATCCGCTTACAATTGACGTAGAAGAGATAAATATATGGAATCATCCGCTTACAAACAATTGACACTGAAGAGATAGATGGCAGAATAAAACAAAGACTTAAAGACGACCTCGACCAGTTTCTTGAAAGAGAAACTTTCATGGCGGCGTCCACATTGAATCTAGAACCTGCTTACCAAAAGAGAGCAGCAGTGCACAGCAGTGAAGGTGCTTGCTTACCTGAAGAGAGAAACAGTGCACAACAGTGCAGGTGACCAGCAGCATCAGTGCAGGGAAAAGGCAGTGCACAGCAGTGCAGAGGAAACAAATAAATTGACCAGCAACAGTGCAAAGGAAAGGAAGAGGCGGTGGATAGAAATGGTAGTGGGTGAAGGCGGTGGGAGGCGGTGGATAGAAATGGTCGTAGGTGAAGGCAGTGGGGTGGCATAAGTTGGAGTCATCAAGTTGAATCCACTGGCATCTTATGTTATGGATTAATGCTAACTTAAATTCTAGCATTAATTCACTTGCAAAAAGTTTAGGCCTCTGCGACCATCTAAAGATCTATCTTTGACATAGTATACCTATCAATATATTGAAGAACTCATTAATGAGCCTTGGGAAGAGGCCAAATAAGAGGTTCAAAAATCTGATTGGATGAGAGAATTTTAGTGTTGAACGGAACTATGATAACTTAGGTTAAATGATTCAATTTGATTTTGGTTTTTGTGCATAGTAATAAAAACGGCGGCAAGCCGATTCATATAGTCCCTGCAGCCCCAAGGCAGGGACTAATAACGAGGCAAAGCTTTTGGGTTTTTTTTTACCATTTATGTTCACAGTGGTAAGATGTAAGTTTTGGAAGATTCAAAACTAATCATTGATTGATTCTCTAAAAAGTAAAGGTTAAACAATATCTACTTGATTTTAGATTTTAAATTTTTGATAATATTTAAATGTTGTTGAGATCCTTATGTCGTATCAACTATCAGCACATCTTCTGTGAATTGAATCAAAAAGTTAATTATATTTTAAAAAGAGGTCTTGAACTTGAAGAAGACTCTTGGATTTTATGGGAGGATACAGACGGTGTGACTATGGAGATAGGACGGGGAGCCCTACCTGGCTTTCCTGTCTGATTGTTTTAGTTTTCTCCCATATAAAATATGGTTTTTTTGTATGACTGCACACATGTTGTATCTTGAATGTCCATCTTAAACTATTGATAATTTTTCACAAATATGCTGGCATATGGATTGGAACATGTTTTATTTTACAATACTTTGTCTTTTCTAATGGAGGGTTTTTATTTATTTATTAATAAAGGGTCTTTTTTCTATCTCAAAACTTTTTTTTTCTTCTAAGAAAAACTATATTTCATTAATTAAACATATACTAAGATGTAACATATTGAAGCAAGTACGCCATTCCATCCATTTTCTTCCTTTTTCAAACATCCATCCATTTTCTTCCTATCATTTAACACCTATGTTGAAATCTGATTCTACAACACACAATATGCAAATGTTAAGATAGACAACTATTTAGCCTTAAAATGTGGTAAATGGTATATCTATTTATAAAATAGAAATAGTTATATTTAATTTTAGTATTTTGTAGGGTAGTATTTTGGTTACAATTTTGTTGATTGTTTATAGAAGGTTTGTTGAATTTTTATAATTAAATTTTTAGTAATTTTTTGGATTTGGGATGTATTTTATAATTAATATGATTAAGTGTTAGGAAGAATGGATATATTTTATAATTAAATATGATTAACATTAAAATTCAAATAAGTTTTATATAAAACTAAAAAAAACCAGATATTTATAATGATGATATCACACTTAGTAAATATATCATGTATTTTATTCTTACATATGTGGTATATGTTGACTTACAAAAACTAAATTAAAAAAATTACAATTTATTTTCAAGTAGAATTGAAAAATGAAAATGTAAATGTTATTTACTATGTTACATTTATCTTAATGTAGATTTTTAAATTGTTTGAAAAGGATTATAGAGATTTAAGAAGAATCTAAATTAATAATAGATCATGATTTTTTAAGTACAAAGGACTTTCGATAGTTAAAATGGATATGTGATGATACTAAATGTTTCAATATGGTAATTAACCATCTTAGAATGTTTGTGTTGTTTATTGCAATAACAAATTGTTTATGATTGGAGCCTCTGATAAACACTAATAAGATGGATTATAATATCACATTTTTTATTCCTAAATGCTAATGTAATAATTCATGTATTATTTATATGTTGTGTTTTATGTGATACAAATCAAGCTTTGTGGACTAATATATAATGATTTCTTGTAGTAACTATGTGAAAAAAATGTGAACATTCTTAATGTGGATCTCAAGGCCAGGACCTGATCACGGATAATTTTAGGGGCAAAATTTAGCCTCCAAAAAAATATTCGCCATTTTGCATTTTTTGAAGTCGTGTTTCGCCCAATTTTGATGGGGTAAACTTTTTTCACCCTAAAAATCGCCAAATTATTATATGAATGATATAAAATCCTTGAAAATTAAAAATATTTTTTGAAAAATATTGCCAAACATTTTATAGATGGCGTTTTAAGAATTGGTAAGATTCGCCAACATTTATACACTTTTAAATAAGTATAACTCCTTAAAATCATCCCTGGACTTGATTAGTGAATGCATAGGAGTCCTATCAATGAGGTATATTTACTATGTAATGGATATCTTTTTCATGATATGCTCATGTATATGCAAAACATGTATAAAAGAAAATGTATAATAATATAACATCCACTAAAATTGTTGCTCCAAAGAGCATCCATAGAACAATATGCTACCAAAAAGAGTGATAGAAAAAGAGGGTTCTTGGGTGATTTAACCTTGTCATTGTCCTTTAAAAGTACTTTCCTTTATTGCCCATTTTTTCTTACTAGTTATCTTATCAACATTTTCCTTTTGAGTATGATCTAAGAACACATGTCATATTTATGGAAAGAGAGTAGATCTCATATCTGAGAAAATATATTCCATTATCTTTTTCATGCAATTATTTTGGTACAAGAAATCATGGGGAGACATAGGGAGGAGACAAGCCCCTATGTTCGATGGTGTAAGAACCTATAGAAGTGGGGAAGCTTACAATTCAAAATATGAAAGCCTATGTTCGATGGTGTAAGAACCTATAGAAGTGGGGAAGCTTACAATTCAAAATATGAAAGAAAATGGGATGGTTGGAGAGAAATGCCATGCCTAGAATGTTCACGGTAATTGAGGCAAAACTTGTAAGGTTGCAAGTTTGTTATTTGTTTTTCATTGGCTATCTTGAAGTTAACTTCTTTCTCTCTCCAGTTACTACCAAAATGAAGGCATCATATTGGGTTCTTTATGCACACATTAAAGCTCATTGGGGCCATGGAAGAGAGTTCCATAGTTGGTCTTATGAATGGATGAAGGATTGGAGAACTTTGTAGTGAGAAGATGGCATGTTATGCGAGTAGTGAGTTGGGATAAGCAATTTTAGAGTAATGGTTTGGGATAAACAATTTTAGATCCTAGTAGGTGATTCCTTCACCCTAGTAGTACCATGGTGTGGCTTGGGGTGGAATCCTTAGTTTATTCTGATATCAAGTGTGGCTTGGGGTGGAATCCTTAGTTTATTCTGATATCAAGTGTGGCTTGGGGTGGAATCTTTAGTTATTTCTATATCAAATTTGTAATGGGAAATAGCATTGTTTTAATATAAGATTAGTTTAGTCTTTGTATTTCTAGAAAGGCAACATAACCAAAACTCAAACTATACATTTATTGTTGGTGTTTTAAATGACAAGTTTTTTTTTTTTTTTTTTGGCAAGTGGAAGAACCCCCTTCACTAGCAGGTTTTCTATTGGCTAAGTGACCATCAAAATCACCTGGGGAGCGCACCCATTATGGACTGCACCAACCCTTAACATGGTTGTATTTTTTGGTATCTGCAGGTTTCGAACCGTTTAGGGGCGTCTTAACCATCACCCGCCACCAACTATTCTACATCTCACTGATAATGGCCAATCTCTATGTGATTTTTTGAAATAAATCAATCACTACATATAAAAAATAATTCAATTGTAATTCCAATGAATACACATGCATACATACATACATACATATATAATCTTTTCTCAAGGGAGTAGTCTAAATATTCTATTTTTTTAAATCTTTTATAGGTATATTTTCCAATTTGTTTTGTTTTGTTTGGATACTAGTTGGAAATCTTCAATAAATCTTAGTCACATATATTAATAGTGGATATTATGATAATTTAAGTGTCATAGGGGTGGATATTGCATAATTTAAGTGTCATAGAGATATTTAAAAATACTAAATCCATTTGGTATTCAAGAAAAAATTTAAACACTTTCGAATTAAGATTTTACAAAAAAATATTACTACTTTTTGAAATATATAGTTGAAAATCTTTCTATTACGAAAAGGAGGGTCACTAATTTATGCATGCTGGAATACGAAAAGGAGGGGTCACTAATTTATGCATGCTGGAATACTGCACGGGCAAACATGTTTTCGGTGGGCGTGACAGATGCAGGTACACGCACAAATAGACCGGTGGGCCAAAATGTATTGTCACGAAGTAAATGTGAAGATACTTGGAGACTCAGAAGGACTACATAGGAAAAATTTATGGGCTACACCAAGTAAATGTTAATGGATTTGATTAAATCTTGTCAAATGAACTGTTTGATGCTTTGTAAAGGCTGTCTGAAGGCGAGTGGGCTACACGCAGGCAGTGCTTTAAAAATGGGTATGTATATACGCAATTACACATCTATATATACCATATTTAAGGCACACGGGCATATATGCCAGTATATATATACCTGTCATTCAGCATATCAGCCCTGCACGTAATGGGTTCCCAGTAGCACCGGCGTTGGTTTCGGGATTTGGATGTAAATGTAATACAGTCTTTCTAAAAAGAAGCTCTTTGTTAAATAGGAACTTGAGTCTAACAGACAGTGCCTCTTAATTCTGTGAAACCATGAGATTTTGATTCAGATGAGTTAATTGATTTCACTGTTTCAGGCTGCAACTTAGTTTCAAAGATGGAAGATTCTCATGAAGAAGAAACAAGAACAGAAGCCAATGTCAATGGCAGTCACAGTACTGGTGTTAGAAAGGGGAAGAAACACTGGTTGCTGGTGGGCATGAGCGTTATCGCTCTTGTGGTAGGGCAGTCTGCTGCAACGCTTTTGAGCCGCTTTTATTTCACACAGGGCGGACAGAGCCGTTGGCTCAGATCGCTGTTGCTATCCATAGGATGGCCGTTGCTTTTTCTTCCACTATTGCTTAACCCACAAACAAAATCAGCCCTGCAGACATTTATCAGCACTAAATATGTGATCGTCTGTGGAATTCTGGGTGTATTATCAGCTGGAAATGCTATGCTGTACTCCTTCGGGGTTTCTTTTCTTCCCGTATCCACTTTTTCTCTTCTCTGCGCCACAGTGTTGGCTTTCAATACCTTGTTCTCCTTCGTTTTATTGAAGCGCAGAATAAGCCCATATGTTTTGAATTCGATAGTGCTGCTTACCGTAAGCGCTGTTCTGCTTGCAATCCAATCCAAGAGCGAAAGGCCAGAAGGAGTGAAAAAAGGTCACTTCGTTTTGGGCTTTGTTTGCACTGTTGTAGCCTCTGCCAGTTATGGCCTCGTACTCACGCTGTTGCAGATCGTGTTTCGAAAGGTTGCAAGGAAGCAAGATTTTACGGTGGTTTTGGTGACGCAGGCGCTGGTTTTCTTGGTTGCGGCGTTGGTTTGTACAGTGGGGTTGTTGAGCAGCGGAGATTTTCGATACCTGGTCTCCGAGTCCCATCGTTTCAGGTCAGGGAAAGTGGCATACTACATGACTCTGGTGTTGTGTGCTCTAGCAGCTCAATCGTTTTACCTGGGGATGTTTGGCCTCATTTTCTTGGTTTCTTCGTTGTTTTCTAATGTTGTAAGTGCCGTAACGCTGCCTGTCATTCCCATTCTCGCTGTGTTTTTGTTCCAAGAGAAACTGGACGCTGTCAAGATAATAGCTATGTTCTTGGGTCTTTGGGGTTTTATTTCATATGTTTTTGGAGGATACCGGGACTCCAACTCCAAGGATGTTGCTCCCGGCTCGCCGGCTCCTTCACAGTTTTGAAGTTTTCTAAATTTTCTTTGTTAAATTCTTGTTCAGTAGAACAATGGATCGTTTGTTTAATTTGGAGTTTATGTAAAAGTTACTTTAATTTAATGTCGAATATTTTTAAATTTTTAATTAGTTTTACTTTTTATACCGGCTGCATGTATATGTCGAATATTTTTAATTAGTTTTAATTTTTATACCGAATTAGTTTTAATTTTTATACCGGCTGCATGTATAGACCATTTGGAGTTGGAGTGGTTAATCTATAGACTATTTGCATTTTTTGAGAAGTTTGGTTGGAAATAATCAGGTAACACTATTTGTTGTTGAAAATGAGATTTATTTCTTAAAACTGCAATTTTTATTGCAAAAATAGATTCAGCATTCTTTATTACACTTGAGGCATTGTAATTCCAATTAGTGAAAAATACCTTTTAAACAATTTTTGAACAATTTCCAATCGGCCAAAAAAACTGCCTAAAGTTTAAGTGCAAATGGTCTAGAGTTTAGCTTACTACTATAGATATGATTTAGTTAAATAATAATTTGGTCTTTAATAAATTTATATATTTTTTCAAAAGTTTTAGATAAGTTTTATAAACTTTATATATTAAATTAATAATTTAAAANAATTGACTAATTTTTTTAGTATACAAATGAATTATTAGCAATAAAAAAATATTTAAAAAATATATAACAATACTAAGTGTCTTGTTTATTAAAATAATCATAATGACTAATTTTAATAGATGTGACAATCACATCACAATGATTGATTATAGCTATATTAGTAAATACAACTTTTATTTACATATAATGAACTTTTTTTAATATATATATTTGTTATCTTGAAAAAAAAACATAATTTTTTATCCTCTGAGAAGAAACAAAATTACACGGTGTAGATATACATTTCTGCATATTTATGAAAGAAAGAAACTATAAAGTATGAGCTCAAAAAATTCCCGACCCATATCATACTAAAATCAGTAAATATAAACCACTACAAGAAAATAGAAAATTTACTCAAAAGCTGCAACCTTAATAAAAGGTGGATGATAATACTCGGGGAAAATATTGTCTATTTGTTCTCTAATCTTCCATTGGCCAAGAGCCAACTCGACCCGCCTTCGAAGCAGCCCATTGTTTTCTTGTAGACATGTAACTTTTTTTAATATATATAATAATATTTTTATATAAAAATTTAGAAATAAAATTTAATAATGTCTTCTCTTGTTTATTAAAATAGTCATAATGACTAATCTTGAAAGATATGACAATTATATCAAAATGATTGACTATAGCTATATCACTATATAAAACTTTTACTCAGATATAATATAATTTTTAAATATATATAAAAACTTTAACATATTATAATGTTTTTTTATATAAATTTATTCAATATAATGTTTAAACTAAAATTTCCAAATATTTATTTTGATATTCAATTAAGCTCTTTTTACTTTTCATAAACTAAAGTATTAATGAAAGTAAAGATTTTTTTTATATTTCTAAAAAAATATTTATTTCTTTATTCAAACAAATATGATGATTAATATTTTAATTAGTTGACATTATACTAGAAATTTTTGTCAAAGTTTAATAATTTATTTAGCCTTCTTATTGTTAATAGAGAAAATTATAATTTATTTTGGTAAAATTTTGTTACTAAAGAAATACAAATTTTATAAGATCTCTATAAATTATTACAAAATTAATATCTTTAACATGAAGTATTTAATATAATTTTGATTTTTCTTAATAACTATGACATTTTCTTATGACTTCTTATTTATTATCCAATTATTTTCATGTCAAACTTTAACTTTGGCTTATATATAACTATTAAATCAAAACATTTCTAAATTATGAGATTAAAGGGCTATGGATAGCTATTAAATTAAAACATTTTTAAATTATTAAATTAAACCTAGATATGTAAAACTATTAAATTAAAACATTTTAAAATTATTATATTAAACCATTTCTTAAGGTGTACAGATAAGCAATTTCACCTTTTTTTTGTAAGTTCAGGACTAATCTATTAAGTAAAGATAAATGTACCGATAATGATACAAGTCTATGTGTTATGAGAACACGAAACAGAGCCAAAAGAGACCGTCCAAGAGTTCAAAAAATGATCATCCCCTTTAAGGGGAAAACATATCTTAAACATCCAAAAATTACTAAACAGAGTAAATAAAAGTCAGGCTATCTTAAGCTAGACAGCTGGCAGGGATTGGAAATAAAAAAACTTGAGAAAACCTGTGGAATCGAGCCACCTAGAGAGTCGGGACACCTGGGATCATATCGGCTCATACGAAACCTCAGTGATTAGGCAGCTGTATTCAGTTCCCCATTGAAGTTCCTGCTTCTTGTCATTCTTTCGCTTCTGTTCTGGTTCCTTGAAACTGCTTGTGGAGTCTTTGTTCGTGGAATTGCTCAAGCTGGGTGGTGGCTGTTTAATTGGCCTAGGTGACGATTTCTTAACAACTTTCCCTTTCTTCCTCACAAATTGCCGTTGTGGAGAGGTGAGGGTGCTCAGACCAGGGGGGAGCGGAGAGGGAGGAATGGGGACAAGTGGAGGAGCGGGAGGAGGCGGAGGATGGGATGGAGGTGGTGGTGGCTGAACAGGGTCGGGGATGTCGTTGTCGATCGACGGAGGGTTAACAGCACAAAGGATGAGTTTGGAGAGGAGATTTTTGAAAACCCAGTAGTTTCCCTTGCGGGATGTGGTACAGGTGGCTGTGGTGAGGGATTTAGAGATTTCGTCTTCCCAATCATCAACCAGGGTTCTCAGAGCTTCCGAAGTCTCGGCTTCCTACCCTCTATTACTGACCTGCAGGTGAAAAAGTGGCTCTGCAGAGTTACCAGCCCTTCCATGTCCTCTCTCGCCTTTGGAAGGTCCTCTTCGACGCGGCAGCATGAGATTTCCAGGGTGGGAGTTGCTGTAATAGGCACAGGGGGAGCTGAGGCCAGTATCGAGCTTGGGAAGACAGAGCTTGGGTCGAGCTTGGTTGGCGAAAAGCAGAAGCTGATGGTCGAGGAATAATGCGGAAGCCATAATGCACCGAGCCCGACAGGCATGATGGTGAGCCATAACTGTCCTATACTTGGCTTGCTCGGCCTTAATTGCCGAAGGGACTGTTACTGCTTGGAAGATCGGGTTCGTCGGCGTCCTTGCTGGTGCTGACATCATCAATGGAGGTGACCGAAATCTGATCGCCAGCGAAGAGGACTTCATTTTCGTCATAGACTGGATGTGTGTCAAATGCTTGAGGGCGCTGGTGTGCATGCTGCCGCCCGTCGTCCACCTAGCTGTCCATGGGGGTATTTGGTGGGATGCTGACACGGTGGGCCACGTCCTCGTTATCCTGAGTCGTCCTATCCTCTGTGTCATTTCTCCTTTCACCCGCATCCAAGGGATGGCATTTGGTAGTTGTTTGTAGACACTCCTCCTTGAAGATGTTATCTGGGATTTCCCCTAGGGTATAGGTCTGTAGGAAGGAGGGAGAGCGGATGCCTTTGTTTGCTAGTTTATCCGCTAGGGAGTTTGCTTCTCGCCTGACATGATGAAAGGTGATTTCCATTGGTTCCAAGAGGAGATCCACAAGTTGTTGCAGATCATGTTCCAACCTTTAGGAAAAAGAGACTTTACTGCTGCTTGGGCCATTTTGAAGTTTGGAGGCCATGTTTAGAATGAGATCAGAGTCTCCTTCCACAATGAGAGGAAAGGATCCCCTATTCCGTGCAATAATGATACCTTGCAGCAGTCCCATGAGTTCTGCCGCATTATTGCTTTCCATCCCTAATTTGCCATAGTAAATTTTCAGGATTTGTCCATTATCATTTATGAATGCCCCCGCCAAATCCAGCTTGCCCAAGGTTTCCCTTTGAGGCGCCATCAAAGTTGAGTTTGAGGAAACCTTGAGGTGGGGGAGACCAAAAGTCCGGAGAACAGGGCCTAGGCCTTGGTTGCCTCATGAGATCATTTTGAGCAGTGGAGAGAATGAGCCAGTTGTTGAGGATAGATTTTTCTTGAGGATTGGCCTTGAGATCTTGATCTGACCAGTTGGTCAACATCGTGGTTTCTTTGAGATTCAGCCTTATATGACTCCAGATGGTGCCAATGGGGTTTGTTTTCCCTTCAAAAATTCTGTTGTTGCGCTCCTTCCATATGTTCCATATGAGAAGCCCATGGATGAGCTGCCAAAGTATGTTGAGGATGGGATTCTCATAAGGATGATCATGCCGGTTCTTGATGGTGTTAGCAATATTACCATGTTGTCTGTCATTTCTTCTGCAGAAAGCAACTATTTTGTTCCATAGCTGATTGGCCATGGTGCATTGGTCCAGGAGATGCTCCATGGTTTCCTCGTGCTCTTTACATAATGGACATTGTGAGGATTCTGTGAAGCCCCTTTTGACCAGGTTATCCCAGGTGAGTATTATTCGATGTACAACCTGCCAAAGGAAGATGGTGACTTTCGGCCAGGTTTTGAGTTTCCATATCTTGAGCCATGAGAGGTCTTGCTGGTCCGACGAGCTTATGCTGACGTGATAGGATTCTTTGATGCTAAACATACCTGGGGTTTTGTGACCCCAATGAAGGATGTCTGGGCCATGTCTGATGTGAATGGAGCGTTGTTGAATGTGATTCCATAAAGCTTCTGAGAACGCCTGTTGCAGTTGCTGAGGCCATTGATCTTGTGAGATCCATTCTCGTAGGTGCTGGTGGGTATTGGTCGTCCATAAGGAATTAACTTTTTCGTGCTAAAGGATCGAGAAGCATTCATGAAACTTGTGCAAATTGAAAAAATCTTCCAAAGAGGGGAGTTGGTTCCAGGAGTCAGTCCAGAAGTTGGCAGTGGATCCATCGTGAATTTCCCAGAAACTGTGATTTTGAATTATCGGTCTTTGCGATTTGGCTGCATTCCAGATGAGGGAACCATTGATGTCTTGCGAGTAGCAAATTAGCTGGAGGGGTGGCCAGTTAACTGCGTACTTTTTATTCCAAAGTTGAGCCCATAAGATGTTGTTTTTGGTATCCCAGTTCCACTAGATTTTTGCACTGAGGACCTCATTGTTGATTGCTGGATCTCTTAGCCCCAATCCTACCTCTGCTTTGGTCTTGCAAACGTTGTCCCATTTAACTAGGGCCCAATGATGCCCTTATTTGTTAGCTTTCCAGAGGAAGGATCTCTGGAGGGTGTGGATGGCCTTGAGTACCCATTTGGGGGCTGCTAGAGCTGAAAAAAGGTAAAGAGGCATGGCTTGAATGACTGATTTAATGAGGACCAACCGACTGGCCAGATTGAGAGAGCGAAGGTTCCAATGCGAAAGGCGAGTTTCCAGCTTGGCTAGCAGGTCCTTCCAAGAAGAATTTTTTAGGGCTGAGTCAGTTAGAGAGGTTCCCAGGTATTTGGAAGGGAGTTTGGCTACCTTGAAACCCAGGATACAGGTGACATTCCAACTTTGAGTGGCTAAAGGAGTGTTAAAGAAGAAAATCTTAGATTTTTGAAGATTAATGGTCATTCCAGAAGCTTTGGAAAAAGTGGTAAGGATATGATTAAGAGAGCGGGCTTCCTGAACAGAGGGATGCCCCATGAGGAGGTTGTCGTCTAAAAACTGCTGGTGAGTGAGGGGAGTATGATCATGAAGAGCGAGACCTTTCAAGGAACCCATAGCATTAGCTTTCTTGAGCATGCATCCTAAACCTTCCGACATCAGTATGAACAAGAAAGGAGAAAGCGGGTCACCTTGTCTAATTCCTCAGGAGGGGTTGAAAGGCTTTGAGGGAACCCCATTTATCAAAACAGAGAGGAGAGGCGTGGTTATGAGGCTGAGAATCCACTTGATCCAAGAATGATGAAAGCCAAAAGCTTTTAGGATTTTGTCTATGAATTTCCAGTTTAGTTTGTCAAAGGATTTGGAGAGGTCAAGTTTGAGCATCATGCCAGGATTTTTAGTAATCTTGAGGGAGTGAATGACTTTATGGGCCAAAATAATTCCATCCAAGATTTGACGTCCTTCAACATAAGCTGTTTGTTCCAGAGAAATAAGGGAGGGAAGGAGTGGTTTAAGGCGATTGGCTATGACTTTGAAGGAGTGGTTTAAGGATGACTATGATTTTGTAGAGGACATTGTAGAGGGAAATTAGCCTGAACTTATTAGGGGTGGAGACATTGGCTTCCTTGGGGATGAAAGTGAGGAAGGTTGCATTAAAGGCTGGGAGAATCTTTTGATTATGCCTTGACTCTTCCACTAGCTCCCAGATCTCGTGTTTTAGCATGTCCCAGCAGGCATGGAAGAAATTGACTATAAATCCATCTGGGTCAGGTGCTTTGTCTTCCTTCATCTGATTGATGGTTGTTTCAACTTCTTGTAAAGTGATGACTCTCATCAACATGTCATTTTGTTCTTCAGTTACAAGGGGAGGGATATGGGATATTACATGCTGTTGCACTTCCTCTCGATCCGTGATATCCTCCGACAAGAGATGATAAGTAATTTCACTTGTTTATTTTATGAGTAGACATTAATTTTTCCAAATATTTTTATAATTTTTTTCTATTATGAGGTGACATTAATTTTTTATTTTATGAGCGGATATAATTATTTTAAATTAATTTTATAGATATAATTATTAGTTAAATTACATTATAAATTAAAATAATTGATGAAATAGATACAAATTTCTTTAAAAACTTACCTCATAAAATTAATATATTAAGTATAATATATACGATAATTTCATTATACAATGATTAGTTAAATTACATTATAAACAAGTGCTACGTAGTTGTCCCTCATAAAATTAATATATTAAGTATAATATTTAAGATAATTTCACTATACAATGATTAGTTAAATTACATTATAAACAAGTGCTACGGAGTTGTCCCTCCTTAGTTTAGGGATAGCTAAATTGCATTTCAAAAAAATATAGACAATGTAATATGATAGCCTAATTACATACTCTCCATTTAATTTAAGAATAGGCTTTAATTACACTTCAAAAAAGTAAAAGCAATTTAATATAGATGGTCATATTGCATTTCAAAATATTAAACACAAGTAATGCATAGATGATCAAACTAAATGTATTAATTTAGGAATAGCCTATGGCCTTTTTTAATTTAATTTAGTCGACAACCCTTTTGAATTTGAGAAAAATATATTTTTATTGGCATTATAACCAAAAACGTCTATATATATAATAAGCATTGATTGCAACTCTTTTGGATCCCATGCATTAACTCCATATATTTAATAGGCGTTGATTTACTAGGACTAACTGTCGTGGATTAGTTGTCCATTATCAATGAAAAATAGTTGTTATATGTATATATATATTGGTTATATGGTCAATATTTCTACTATGATACACTTTAAATAAAATAGATATTATTAATAAAAAATAATAATATACTTTTACAAACCGCTTTATGAATCCCCAGATACGAGAGATAACATTCAAACCCTTCTTACAACGAAATAAGTTTTCTTGTTAGAAGATAGAGATTTCGGGGTTAAGCGCTTAGCAAATGGACAAGCCAAAGACATTGAAGGCTACCAAGTGGAAATATTAAAAATTGGAAGGCATGTCCTCATCTTGCACATCCACAAACTCTTTAATCTAGCGTTCAAGCAAGGGTTTCCTACACCTTGGACTCAAAGCCTCATTATTCCTATTTTCAAAAATGGTGATAAAAATGACCCCTCTAAATATCGGACTATTATGATTAGCACTCTCTTAGCTAAGTTATATAGTATTATCTTAGAAAGGAAGATCAATGGATGGCTAGAAATGGAAGGTAAGCAGGATAAAGGGAAAGCAGGTTTTAGAAGGAATCATTCAACCATGGACCACCTCCTTACACTTAGGATCATTGCAGAGGAATGTCGTAATAATAAGCACTAGTGCAAAATGAGAGATTAGTGACCAAGAGACCAAAAATTTTGGTCACCACATTTTTTTTCAAGGGATAAATGACCAAAATTGATAAATTTAAGTAGGCTAACTAAAAAAGACCAAGATAAATGACCAATTTTGGTCACATGATAAAACTAAACTAAAAAAGACCAAGATAAATGACCAAATTTGGTCACGAGGTATTTAGAAACAAATGACCACATAACAATTGGTCATTTATTTGGTCATTTTTAGTTGTGGATCAGTTCGGCAATGAAAAATTACAATTTTGACAATGTTGTATATTTTAGTAAATTCTAAGACTACAAATGGATTCATAGACCCCCTAGAACTTAGTAAATTGCAGAGCCTCATGTGTTACAAATCCACTGTTAACACCAAATTAACTATGACAATGTCCTAGCGGTAAATTAACTATGACAATGTCCTAATGGTGAGCTATTACTTATATATTTGAAAATAACTATACAAATATACCTATAGACATTTGTTTTTAAATATTTTATTTATAAATAATATTAATTATTAAACTATTTACATTATAAATTAAAAAAAATGTTACTAAGTATTTTTTATTATATACTAATAATACATATAAATTTTTTAAAAATGTACTAAGTAATTTTTTATTATATACTATTAATACATATAAAAAATTAAGTTAAACAAATACATTATGATAAGTATTTTTTTATTATATACTATTAATACATATAAAAAAATTAAGTTAAACAAATACAAATATGATAGAATTCAAGTTAAACAAATACAAATTTCATTCTATCATATTAGTGTAGTTTAACAATTTGGGTTTTGGTGCCAACGTGAAGTGGTGGGTGCCACTGTAGAACAATCTTACATTTCACTCAAGCCCAAGGTGACCCTGTTCAAGGCTTGAATGGCACAAGGTATGTTTCAATCTATGGCCATTTTGCCCTGTGTTCTTCCCTCCACATGGCATTTTGGTGATCACCGGGACGCGACTGCAATGCAATGAAATATTCATCTCAGATCTTCAGGATGGAGTCCAATTCAAGGGTTTCTGCATTGGAAATCATGGTATTTTTGATGGGGTTCTTTCCCTTTTTTTTAGCTGAAATCCAACATTTAGATATTCGATCCAACTACCATTTCATCATTCCCTTCGAGGAATTCGGGTTCACACACAGAGGCTTCCTGGAAATCTATGTGAAGGATTCCTCGTACAAGGCCATCAAGGAGAATGATATCGACCTAGAGTCCATGGGGTTCTTCCTGAGCACCAGAGATGTCTGGCTTCACGTCTTGCAAGATCTGGAACATGGAGAAATTCGTTGTGTACTCGAGAGTAAGCTCATCAAACCCCTCCTTACATTTAAGGATTTGGAGAATTCACTTACCTTCAACAAAACTTTCAAAGAGCTCGAAGCAAACTAGTTTACTCTGGTCTTTTTCCAATTGTATCTGTGACATCGTGGTTTCAATGGATGTAACTACAGTTATTCATAATCTTGAGGGGGGCGGTGATGGCACTAGGCATTATCTTTCGGCTGGTGAAACCCTTCTGTCGAATCTTTTTTTCACTGTCTTTGATATCTGTTGCTTTGGTTGGGGTTTGGATCTACATGGTTATGAAAAACCGTCTTACGACCTACCGGACCTATGTATTCATGGCCGCCCTCGTCTATCTGAAAGCTCTAAATATCCTCTGCGAGGAAGAGGACAAGTCTTTCATTAAGAGAACCTAAAAAACCCATGGATGGGATGTTCTGTTTTATATTTTTAGTTTTCTGAAGGGAATTATGCTTTTTACCCTGATTGTCTTGATTGGCACCGGCTGGTCCTTCTTGAAATCCTACCTGTAAGGCAAGGAGAAGAAAGTTCTCAATGTTTTCATTCGCTTGCAAGTCTTAGACAATATTGCTACTGTGGTGATAAATGAGACTGGGTCGTATGCTAAGGATTGACTTGCCTGGAACCAGATGTTTCTCCTAGTAAACATGATCTATTGTTGTGCTGTCTTGTTCCCCATTATCTGGTCTATAAAGAATTTGCACCAGGCTGCATATACTGACGCCAAGGCAGTTGTGAATCTGATGAAGTTGACTCTGTTCAGATAGTATTACATTGTGGTGGTCTGCTATATTTACTTCACTCGCATTGTAGTTTATGCTCTAATCACCATAACTGCTTACCGGTATGCCTGGACTAGTGTCATGGCTGGAGAACTGGTAACCCTTGCATTCTATGTGTTCACTGGTTACAGGTTCTGTCCGATTGGGCACAATCCCTATTTTGTGGTCGACGATTATGAAGAGGAGGTTGTTTCCCAAACATTGAAGCTGGAAGACGACTTTGAGTTGTAAGAAGGCAGGGATCTAATGGATCCCTTGGGGTTATGACTTAGGAATCAGATGATGATATCATTTTGGGTACTAGTTGCTGTTAGAGTGCCAAATAATCTTAGAATTAATCATAGCACAGAGGGATTAACAATGAGGGGTGAATCTGCTTTAAATGAATCTTGATATTCTCGGTCTTGTTTCTGTACTATATGAATAGATCTCAAGGTACTTTTCAATAGGCCAATTTAGTCTTGTAATGTTCTTTTGCTTGTTATTTTTGTAATTGGAACAATTTCTCTTTGGTATGAGTTTGTAATGTTCTTTTTCGGTTGAATTTGATCACCCTTTTTTTTAATTAAAATTTGTGTATAACCCTAGAACTTTGAAATTGCTTCAGAAATTGCTCAAATGCAAGATAAAGATAATGCTAACTTGGAAAAAGTATTATCCAAGTAGTCTGGTGAACAAACACTTGTAAAAAAGAGTATGGATAGCCCCTCCATCCATTTTTCATTGTTAAGGTTTTGTCTTGAGTTCTTAATTTCCAATCTGATGTACCTAATTTCCTCCTCTTTCGGTATTTGGTAGGTCTTTTCTTCAGCCGCCAGAGCTTGTGATTTGTTGTGAGAGCTTGTGATTTGAAACCTAGTTTATGTGGTGTTCAACATTTGCAATTAACTGGTAAATATTCTTTCTTTAGCTACAAGAGCTCGTGATTTGCTAGGAGAGCATGTGGTTTGAAGGTTTTGGATGCCTGCCCATGGAGTGCCTTCTCTATTGTTCTGTGTTTGTGGGTAAGAACTCTTTGGAATTTCAATATCTATAATTTGAGCCATGTTTTACTATTTTATGTTCAATGATAAAAACTCCATTTTTTTTCTACAAATATATGACTAATATTTTGGCTACCCCATCACAGTTTGCGATAGTGGGTGTTTTAGGTGTTTGATATGTGGTGTATGTTGATGAACTGTTGTTTCCATAGTGGGTGTTTGGGTGGCAGATATCCCATATATTTTCCCCAGTTGTAGTTTGTTTAGGCCTAAACCTTCGAAGCGGCTTGAAGACATATCCATTCCAATGGTTAGTGTAGGTTGTGATATAGCTTATGTATTTTTTTTAATTTCAGAATATCTTGATGAAGGAATGCAACTGCCAAAAAATACATCTGTTTTAGTGCGCCGAGTTTCGGGAAGGCCTCACTTGCCAATTGCGACAGAGAAGAAAGAAGAGTACACCCTTTCACCTCTGTGCATGTTTAGGTTATATTTATAGTTTTTACAATGTAAATGGTGGCTTCGAGTTTGCAGTGCATTTATTTGGATATGCTACCAGTTCCTATAATCTAGTATGGTGTATGAATGATGTTTCAACTTTCTCAACATTATGAATGGTTGATTTTGTGGTTCATATTTAGCTGGACTAGTACACATGACAGATGAATCATCCTGAGATTAGAATTATAATTGTTGTTATTTACAGGCCAAAAGAAATTGAAAAACCCAAAGATCAATATTTACTACCTAAGAATGGGTTTCAGACTTATGATTCTTCTCAGTTCAAATTTGTAAGGATACACACCTTTGTACTTCTCAAAGACAATGACTATCTATCACTGAAGACTACATAATAGATTATTAATTATTCATAATTTAAACATGTAGGGCCTGATGATTTAAAGTGGGATGAATTTGGTAATGATCTCTATTCACTACCTGAAGTGCCTCAAGCAATACAGACAACAAATTCACAATCAGTGTTTACAAATAAAGCTAACAAAGATAGCAAGATTAAGTCTCTTGTTGATTCAACTGCATTGGAGTGGCATTAGTGAGACATATCTAGGTTGTTTATAATTCCTTTTTGGTGTATTGCTTGAGAATAATTTAAGGGATAAGATTAATAGGAGAAAACAAGTTGGAGTATAACAAATAATACTTTCAGGTGTCTTCCTTACTCTTTCAGCTATCTTTGCAAGAAAACACAAGAAGGATATACTGGAAGAGGATTTGGCAGAGGTGCTGGAGGAAGGGGTCTAGCAGGAAGAGGATTTGGTAAATATATTAGGATTGTTGTTTATCTTTCATTAGCTTAGTGTTCTTACTAGAATTTTGAGGTATTATTTATTTTCTTATTTCATGGGAGGTCAACTTTCCAATGTGTGTTCGGCTTCTATGCTCTGTTGTTGTCATGTTTTATTAAATGTACAACAACAACAATGCGATCTTTTCATTTATGTTCTCACCCTCTCAAGGATTCAATATTCCTATGCTTTAATTGGTTTTCTGGGATGATTATAATTGATTCTTATTATTTTTCAGTGTCTGGGTTTTACAACTATAAAAATGTGCACACTTAAAAGCTGTTCAATTATTTTTAACAAGATTTTGATGGATTGGTTAATGCAAAATTGGTGTCCTCAATTTGAAGTTGAATTTGGCACTAAGCTTGCTTAAGGAATATGACTGAGGTTTGATTCTTTTAATGAATGAATGACCGATGATGTGGGTGGAGAAGAGAATATGAAAGAACCAAGAACGAAATTTTTCTGCGGACAATGAAATTTATTTTTCATGGAGGATGGAGGATGTTGGAGGAATTGAGGTTAGTATTTTGTGAAGGTTGCATGCGATTAGATGGTAGGTAGATGCTTGTTTGATAGGGTGGACTGTGGATGTTTGTTCCTGTAACATGAATTTTGACAATGAGGGTTATACAATTAAATTTTAATGAAGTTCAGGGAAATATATGATAGTATCAAACAATACAGTCATGCAGTAATGTTCATACAGATATAAAATATATATTATTCACTTCCAAACCACAATGATGGTATTCTTAAGTTTTCAAAATTGACATTAGTTTTGTCTTCAATTGGGCCCATATTAACGTGGAAGTTATGAATATGAGATAAAGCACTTTCAAAATTGACATTAGTTTTATGTCTTCAATTGTGCCTGTATTAATGTGGAAGTTATGAATCTGAGATAAAGCATTGACTGCAAGGAGTTAGTTAAAATTTATTACTTAAAAATTGAATTTTATGAATACATTTATGAAGATATTAATACCTTAAACTTTCCCTTTTTTCATTTAAGTAAAATTATCTTAGATGAATGAATTTGACCTAATGTGGATAAATTCCATTCTTATGCATATTGACAGATGAATTTCAATGACAGGAATGACATTCAGTATTTGTTTCAAAGAAACTTCGGAAACACAATCATGATCATACTCTATTTCAAAAAAAACTTAATTATAATATTAAAGAGATTGTCGCTATGGGCAGACCATACTACATATCACGAGGAAAATTGAATAGGAAGGTTTATTGTCTATGAAGCGAATTCAGAGTAGACGTGAGATTTGATTTCTAATTGATAGGATACTAAAGGGAACTACGTGCAAGTACAAAGCTCAGAATGCTCCTAGAAACTCGAAAGGTTTGAAGTGCATGTTAGGTCTGGTTATTTCTTACAATAAAAGAGAATCCAATCCAAATAAAGTGGTTTCTCCACCTTTGAGTTTAATTAATAATCAAATAGAAAGATGACCAAAAATTGTTTCACTGTAATTATGTTCATAGTTGGCCAACACTGTAGAAACCCATGAATGTTGAATTTTTTAGGAAAGACAGTTTTCCTTTTGTATTAACTGGTAGAGATGACGAATGTAGAAATTTTACTTTCACCTTGTCGAGCTTGCTTAGATTTGGATCGGTAGTTTAGGTCTAAAGGAATTTTTTGACGATTTAATGATGTAGGGTGTGGAATGGAACAAAAAACACCACCACAAGGATATGTCTGTCATAGATGTAAAGTTCTTGGTATGTTCATCATGTCTAGTAACTTTGTAGGCAAACTGTTCATTAAGAGCGTGGCTAATGGGCTAGATATGGGTTCTCACCATCTTATTTGTTTTCTCTAGGATATTTCATCTAGCATTGTCCGACAAACGTGGATCCCAATTTTGACCTCAAAAGAGTGAAGCCTCCAACTGACATTCCCAAATCAATGCTTGTTGATAATCCCGATGGCTCTTATGGATTACCAAATGGGGCAGTTGCAGTTTTGAGGCCTAACGAGTAAGTCATTTGAAGCAAACCTTCATCACTGGCAACACTATAAAGTGGAAGGTCTATGAAATTGGCTATGCATTGCTTCTCAATTTTTAGCCGCCGATTAAAATAATTTGTCATGTAGAGCTGCTTTTGACAAGGAAGTTGAGGGGTTCCCATCTAACCATTCTGTTGGTGAACTGCCACCTGAATTGCATTGTCCATTATGCAAGGAAGTAATGAAAGATGCTGTGTTGACTAGTAAATGTCGTTTCAATAGCTAATGTGACAAATGTAAGATAATCAGAGAAAAATTACATAGATATTACTTTGGTGTGATGTTTTCTAGATTGTGTGATTCATAGTCTATGTTTTTTTCTAGCACATGTTGTTAGTGTTTAAACCTTTGAATTTGTTTCCATATATTTTAGGCATTAGGGACCATATCATATCAAAGTCCATATGTGTATGTGGAGTAAAAAACATTCTTTCAGATGATCTATTACCAAATAAGGCCCTTCGAGATACCATAAATTGAATTTTGGAGACCAACACCAGCAGTATAGAAAATGCTGGCAGCTTGCTACAAGTTCAAGGTATATTTGTCAGCCAAAAAGTATGCATGAGTACAAGTTGATATTAGCTACCTACTTATGGCTATCTGATGGTCCAAGTATTTTCTATTGCAGATATGGAGTCAGCCAGGCGTGCCAGGTCTAAAGTCTCATCTCCTTCTCTTTCAGGATGCACAAAGGAGGCAAACACAGTTCCTTCAAGGTTGTACATGCCAAATGTGAAGGAAAACATTTCTAAAAATAAGCCACCTGTTAACCAGCCACAACAATCATTAGAGAAAAATCGCTCTACAAAAACAGTCGAGCTGCTTGAGGCAACACATGAGTCTATGAGCACAAAAGAGCCTTTATCGCAGGAGAGTGCCCCATTGGTTGAGGAAGAAGTTCAACAGAAGTTTCATGTTGTTGAGCCAAGTAGTTATTACTTAGCATGTTTATTGGGTGGTTCTTTTGGATTTATGGCTTTGTGGATTTTTTTATCCATGATAAGTAGGTATATATCTGTAGCAGTGTTTCTCATGCACTTCAAACTTTGCTTGTTTTCAGTAAGAAAGAAAAAAAATAAGCGAGCTCGACAACTCTCTACTAGTAAGTCATCTTTATATTGCTTTTCACTTGGGAAACTGATGTATTGGAAAGTGTTATAGGATGTTTTTTTGTTGTATTCTCTAATTTCACTATAATTTCCTTTCCTAATTAGAAGCCAATGGATGCATTTGTGAATGATGAATGTTGGGTGCTTTATCATTGTTACAACCAATGAGATGCAGTGGAGAGCATCACAGGATTTTTGTGCTGAAGGGTGTATGATGCCATATGATGCACCCACTGCATATAATTCTTGGCCTGGTGCACAGTGGGGACCAGAGGCTTACATGGCATGTAATGGTGGTGTCCCATACATGGGTTATGGACCTCATCCCTTTGACATGCCATTTAGTGGAAATATTATGCCAACGAATATGTATGGAGCATAGGGATATATGCTAGGTTTTGTCCCTCTTGTTCAAAGGTGAGGTGTTATTTTGTATTGATTTATCTTACTATATCTAAATGAGTTTTTTAGATATAGGATCGTACTTACAAGACTTGGCTGAGTCTTTTGACTACCTGAGTTTGACTTGTTGAGCCAAGCATGATGATTACACTTGGTCAAACTAGCCATAACTTGTTAAGTTTGAAGACATGGTCAAACACATCTTAATTTACTAGTTTTACTAGTATTAGGCAGGCTTGGCGGACATGGCCATACTTGGTGAGTTGTGCAAGACTTAGTCAAGTTTGACCTATAAAATAAAAAACTATACATGTCCAAACCTAGACTAAAAAACACGTTCCTGAATTGTTTTTTAAGCCTAGTTTTGTAGTGATTTTGTTTTCCAAGTATTTACCTATTACGAGCCAGTCTTACTCTTAAGTTTGCGGAGTCATTTCAATTTTGAATCTTTTGACTTTAGATAAGATTGAGTACATTTTTTCTAACTGAGCAAGTTTGTAAATTTCATAGAAGATATGGATTATGGTAATGGGTAATTACAACTCTCCTCATCCATTTTTGAGTAGAGAGGAGTTTGAAGCTAGGAAAGCTGAGCAGAGAAGAAAAAAGCTAGAATATGAGCAACGACACAATAGCAAGTAAGAAACCTTTAATTTCTAGAAATTAAATTTGGGTGTTTTGACGAACCAAAGTTATGTATTCCATAATTTTCCTTTATCATATCAAAGGAAATAGCATTAGGGTTGACAGTGTTTGGGAATTTTGTTCCCAAAATTTTGCCATCTAAGTAGTAGAAAAAAGCATGCACACATGAATAGAAATCAAGCAACCCTTTTCCTCTTCTTAGTAGTGTTCATATTTCTTTCTGATCCTTAGATCAGTTTTCTAAATCTAATACTATACGGAAATAAAAAAAGGTTCATAATGCATAGAATATAAAATTCTGTACAAACTCCAAACCAACACCAACTTGAAAACAACCAGGAAAGTGTACCATAAGTATATGACAAACAAAGGACAGGTATTTGGGAAACAATTTAGCAACTTAGATGAGGGTTATGTGATTTATTTCTATTCTATCTTCATTAAAGGAGCAGTAAAAAAATAGCAACAAAACACAAAACACAAGAAGAAGATTTCATTCACATCAATTACGTTGCAATTCTCGTACTCCACAGACATCGTCTCACTTTCTGTCACAAATTATGGAGAAATGTATCCACGATCAAATTTCATTCTCTCTACAACATACAGATGATTTTCTGCACTTTTTTCCCTCTTCAAGTGTCACGACACCTTTCCTCCCAACTTTACTCATAGCCTCTGCTATCATGTTCCCTATTTCATAATTATTCCCAACACTCACTACAACAACATCTGCTAATTCAATGTCTTCAACCTGGAGAATAATACAGATTATGAATTTACAAGGTGTTCACATGCATAACCATTTACAGATAAAATCAGTCCCAAATGTTATATAAGAGATTTCTCAACATTCTACCCTGGAATCTTCAAAAAACTCTAAATGACAATTTTGAATCAACTATTCCCATGTCAAAAGTGCTCCATAGACTAAGCAACTAAAGCCATTAAAGATCTAACAAGACCAGAAGCAGAAAACCTGCCTACTCAAAATGTGAGGACTTACCTCCTTTGACAAACCCTTGAGTTCAAAAACAAGGGCCTTTACTGTCTTTTCAATGCCCCTAGTAATTTGAATAGGATTTGCTCTTGCTGCAACAACCTAAACGGAAAGGTTTATGATTCAGATTCTTATTCACAAATCTTAAAATGCGAGGAAGCTTTGTCTTTTGGTTTTTTTTCTTAAAGCTCAAGTTCAAGCTCGACAATTGATAAGAAGATCACAAATTCTTCTTCAACAATGCTATTAGCATTTTTCCATTTAGATACCATATTAAACCCACTGAAGCATTGAATTTAGAATAATGAAAACCAACCACCATAAGGACCAATAAAAATGAATAAACACTTAATACAACACTAGTGACAACAAATCACCTTTGCACCTTCAGCTATTAAACCTTGCACAAGTACAACAGATGTTGTAGTTCCATCACCAGCTAAATCATTTGTCTTTGTTGCAGTTTGTCTTACCCACTTGGCCCCAATATTTTCAACTTCTGTGTCAGCCTTGTAGCGCTTCAGGTTTTGAGCACATCTACACCAAAAATCTCAACAGGTTTGAGCATGATCCATTGGAGAATTGGTCTTCATATACTACAACCTTCAGATGCTCACAAAACCATTGCGGGCAAAGGATCTGGAGATCCAATTTTTATTTGGATAAGATTGATTTAGTCTCTGATTGGGTCTTGGAGGATGAATTTCCTGCTGATGATTTGAGTTGGCTTGATGAGGAGACTGAGGATCCCTCTAGTGTACCATTTTCTGAAATGGAAACACTCAATACACCTACATCACAGTTGTTGCTTCAATCTAGTGATGTTGGCACTATTTCCCTTAGGCTCTATTCTAGGTGTTCTACTTCTCGTAGTCATGCACGAGGCTTAAGATTGGACTTGGAGACATTGTTCATGAAATCATTTTTCAGTTCACTGTTTTGAATATAAATATGGAGTATCAATTTTTGTATTATCATTTTTTATGAGATGATCCAATGAATTTTTTCATAAATGTGGTTTTTTAACTTGGATTAGAATTGTCATTAGTTTTTTTGTGCACAAAATTTACTATATTTTGAGTTTTTTTTCTTTTTGTCAAGTCTTAAATGAGTCTTTCCTGAGTCGCCGACTTTGTCTTTGCCAATTTCAAGTCTGACAACATTGATGATGATACGTTGGTTGTTGATGATTTGGTATAGCATGGGCGAGAAACAACATTATGGTTGTTTTTAGGCAGTTTTGAGAACATTTTCACCCTTAGAACAACAGTGATCAGACAATTTCTCATATCTTGGCATGTATTAAGTAGTTCTAGGCAACAAGACGACACTTAATCTCAACTTCTGTGCAGCTTTGATGTATATTGCAGCCTCCAAAGAGCAAGATGAGGCATGCTGGGCTCATTCTGGGCTGATCTTAGCATATTGCAGACATATTCTAACCTTTAAGGAGTAGTAAATTTTCTTCCATCTCAATTCTGGGAACATTCTTTGATAGGCTGGGCATGCTAGACCTGTCCCTCTGCATTCCAATAGCAATCAACAGTCATAAAACCTTGTTTTTTTCAAATTTGGGCAGTTTTGAGTAGGCTTTGGGTATGCATATGAGTGAAACCAGCAGCAAATCATGGTGATTATCAGTTCTGGGAACATTGTAGACAAGTACAATGGTGAGGAAACAATTCTGAGAAGTCTTTTGAGGGAGAACATTAGTAAAAGGGCTTTGAATAAGCATGAAACTCAGTTATGAGTGTAAACAACAACATCCAAACAACAATGAAGGAACAATCTGAGCAAATCCTGTGGTGGAAACAACAGTAAATGACCTATGATGTAATGTTAGATATCCTCTTGACAGCTTGTAATAGGTTGGCATAATTGAAGACCTGTTTATCAACAAACCTGGGTGAATAATGTGGGAAATATGGTGCACTAGAGAGAAAAAAAGTGCCCAACCTTCATAAATTATATGGTATAGAAGAGGTAGAACCACCTGTTGCCTTACAGCCACAATATCCTGAAGCAACAAATTGTTGGATACCTTTTCTAGCCCTGGGTGAAAGTGTTGTCTGTTAAAGAAATGTAACTGTAGAAGATATTCTATTTTGTAACACAGAATAAATGTAACTGCAAATCCCTCTGCCTTACAATCATAACAATATTTATTTATGGGCTCAGATTTTAGTGCAAATGTCCCAAGTTAGTGTGATTTGGTTCCTATACAGTGGACTGATGTTTTTCAGGAATTTGTGTTGGTGAAATGGATATTGGCCATTTTTGTTCAATTTTAAGTCTTTATTTTTTCTGTTTGATGTGTTATTTCCTTAAAATGACTTATCAAAGTATTTCCTCTAATATTTCGAGGTACTTGGGTGGAGCCTTTGATGTAGAGTCGTTGGTATAGAATTTTTTACATCACCTTGCAGGCAACTTGGCCATCATTGTAAATGTATATGACACAACCAATAAATCTTTTCCTGTGTTGATGTATGGTACGGGCTCTAATAGCCACCACATAAGCGAATTGGATTTTGGAGATCCTGATAGAAAGCATGAACTGCATTGCTAGTATGTCTTGTGAATTTTGAATAGTCAGTGGTGTGTAAGGAGTTTTATTGGATGGCATTTCTTGTGAATTTTTGCATGATCTATGTGTGAGGAAGTCAGATTGTCCCTGAATTTGAGTTCCTTCAAATCATTTTTATGGGGTTGGCTTTTGAATCCTTGTTTGAATATTGAATTTGGCACAAGGGATCTACTTGGTTTAATTTCAATGTACTATCATATTGTTGCCTTTTGACAAGGAAAAATACTAAGTCCTTGTTGATTTTAATAAGGTAGAATTGCTAAGTCTTAAGATTTTCTCAAGACCAGTTATTTTTGGCTATTACAGATTCCCAGATGACCCAAAGCTACCATTTTCAGCCATCAAAATATCTCTTGGCATACTTGTAATTGTCCTTCTTGTGGGAAATATTTTGTTTGTAGCTATAAATCATATTTAAAAAGTTGAAGAGGATTGTAAGTAAATGGAAGAACTTAAGGGACGCGATGAAGCTGCTGATGTTGCAAAGTCTCAGGTACTCTGTTTTTTCAATGAATAATTAAGTTTGCAAATCTTGTCGACAAATCATATTGTATTGTATTATCCTTGTTTCATTGTTCATTTTCTTGTTTTGTGGTCAGTTGTTTTTAGTTTTGTGGTGTGTTCTTGATTTTACTCATTGGTAGGAAAGGTCCTAAATTCAGAGGAGAGCCCAAGAATGTCTTGAAGTTTTATCATTTGTCTAATATATCAACTCATTTACTGTTATATTGATCATTCTATAGATGGTTTAGACAAGTTGCTAAAAGCAAAATAATTTGGTACTAGAGCTAGGTTTTGTGTCTACTGATAGTTACATAGATTCTCTCCAGACTCTAGTTGTACTCAGTTTTGCACTACTTTGTTCATAGTTAAAAATATTTAACCTTTTATGCAGTTATACATGCACCAACACCCAACCTGTGCAACACAGGGTATAGTGCTGCTTTCATTTCATATCTGACAAAGATGTAGTCAGGAATTAACCCGATTCGGGATTCTATTTATTAATCGATTCATGTTAGATGAAGATTAATTTTCTTGGTACTTTAGGTAAATAAGTGAATGTGATAAACCATGAAAGGGTCTCAGGCAACTGTTAGTGTTAGATGAAGAATAGATCTTGTAAATAGGGTAGTTGGATTTAGTGAGACTACCACCATGAGCATGGTTACTCCTTTATTTGCGATGATCACTCAAGCAACATTGATATGCCTAAGATAAGTTTGATTTGAAAAATTATGGTTGTCACAATATCAGATATATTGTGATACCATCAATCTATGGGATATGGCACAGATTTTGAGCTCTTGACTCAGGTTCTTTAGTGACTATTGAGTGCCTTCTGGTTGTCACAGTATCAGATATATTGTAATACCATCAATCTATGGGATATGGCACAGATTTTGAGCTCTTGACTCAGGTTCTTTAGTGACTCAAATAAGAACGTACCAATTCAATGGATTCATTAATAGCCATTACTAGTTAACTTAGTACTATAATGAGTAGATCTTACAAATTGTGTTGGGGGCGTTCAGTTGGACTATGTTGAGAATGGTTTCTTTTTTATGACGAATGATTGATTAATCAATGTTGATACATTTAACACAGTTTGATTTAAAATTTTATTGTGTTCATTGTTCCTGAATCCCTGAGACCATGGATCTATAGGATTCTCATCACAACTTTGTACACTTTTCATTTAATTTTACTGTTCCCTTTGTTAAAAAGTGTATGACTTGTACAGCCGCTATAAATATTTACATTACATTACATATGTAGATAGATTATAAATAACAACATGTCAATTCGCTAATAAAGAGTTGTTACACTAGCACAGTCCTTGTTACTTGGTATGAACCTTGTGGGTAGCTTACACACATGAATAGATTTTACAAATTGTGTATGGGACTCAATAGGACTTCAGTGAGAATAGTTTATCCTTTATGTGCTATATGATTTCTTAAGCAATGTTGAGATCTTTAAACAATTTGATTTAAAATTTTATAGTTAGATATTTCCTGGTACCCTGGATCTAGAGGATGCTCTTTGTAATTTTGTACTGCTTCAGGTTCTTTTGACTATGGAATGTGTTAACAAGTGAATGGCTTATGCTGCGGCAATAAAGATTCATGTTACAGGATATATGTAGACAGAAATTAAAATGACAACATATAAATTCATTAAGAAAGAGTCATTACACCAACATATCCTTTATTACTCAGTACTAACCCTGTGGGTATGATCTCTCTATACTTCTTTATCTTTATGTATTGGCTATCCTAATTACCACTCACAGGATGAAAAATATAAATGATAGATCAGGGAGCTAGGACACTGTCAGCATAGCTCTTTTGAAATACATAAAAACTTACATATCATACAATATACCAAATACTAGAGGACTGTTAGTCATCTATGACCATGTTTCCTGAAGCTACTGTATTAACATTCCTTTGATCTTCTCCTTTCTGTATAATGTTTGTGTCTTTTATTATTTTCATTCGTTTTGTTGTTGGATTCTCAAGTCTTTTGCAATCTGTATTTTGCTGCTTGTGTTGATTTGCTTGTGGTTTTGTGTATCATCACAAATTGGTGTCGTAGAATTTTTGTGTTTCAACAACTGTTAGCATTGCAGTCCTCTAAGGGATTCCTGCATCCTGGGATTGTAATCATTTGGGGTCTATGTGGTTAAGTCTTGTGGATTTTTCTACCTTGTGGCTGGGTTCCTCTGTTAGACACTACAATAGTTTTTCTAATCTTTTCACCTTGCTTTGCAGTTGCATATATGATACTATTCGCACTTTGAAACCTTATATTATGGTCCTCTTATTGTTACTGCAAACTGGTATTGCAGACTATCTCCAACCAGTGTAGTGTCTTGTTACAGTGTTGAAACTTCTAAGGTTTGTGATTGCATTAGAAATATATGTGGGATTTCCATTCTTGTGAATCTAACCTTAAATATGCGACACAGATCATAGTTAAAATTCATGCATTCTTTTGTCATTATTTATTTTCATGGTTAACAGCAAAATTGCATAGATTTATTTTGTAATTAGAACTATATCTTGTCATCATTCATTTGTGAGATACACTATAAGATCATTCATTTGTGAGATACACTATAATATCTCATCATTCCCATCCGCTGCAAATCATCCTCTTAACTTTGTGAGATGTGTTGACCAGGGCCTTACTGCCTCTCAACTTTACACTTTTTGATAGTGCCAATTTCCTGACTTTTATTCAGTTGTTTTTTTATTACTATGGTTGGATGTTGCTTGCTTAATTAAGGTTTTATGGTCTTTCTATTTGGTTAGAGTGGGAATTATGGGTGGATCTGGAAATTTTAATAGTAAGGAGGGTACCTGCGTGGGTTATTAGAGATAAAAGGAAACTTAAGAGGGTTTCTTTTAGTATTCTTTTGGTTGTGGTTCTTGTCCACTCAGACTAATCTATCGAACTGCATTACTTTGTTTTTCTCATTTGTCGATACTTGTTTCTATCCATCTTAAGCTGTGTATATTGATATTTGAGTTTAGAATGCCTTGATTCTTAGTTCTACCAAAATTGAGAAAAATCGTCCTAATCCCCTCTCATATTGCAGCTAAGTCTCAAGAGTAAAGGTGATATGTAGCTTATGTAACATTAAAAGTTAAATTGAAAAAAATCAAATTATAAGAAAATTCTGTGTCAAAATAATTCATAGATCCATCTAAATCCATGTTAAGCAATGATGATTTAGGGTTAAGATAGATATATGGAGATTTAATTAAGTTCAAATTATCTACTTGAATTTTATAGTAGCACCCTGCCCACATCCTTAAGGAACTCTAGGATCAGTGTGACCCCAAAGATTTGAACTCTTTGCCTATCTGTGGATTTTTTATTATCAGATAGCAAAGATTGGGGGCTCAGACATACATACCTATATGCTTGTTAGGCACCCATTTTTTCACTAAGGCATAGGAGGTCTGCACCAACACGTACTCTGCTTGTCCGCATGTCTTAGAACATTCATTAAGATAGTTTTCCCATTCTATGCACTTTAATGCTTTGTAGCTCTGTTGGGTGTAGGTTTGATCCCTGTTTCTTTGCAACTTATTAAAAAGAAGTTAAAATATGTCCATCATGGGCAAATGCGAAAATTTTAATTCTCTTGATACTTACCATTGTTTGAAGGATAAAGAGAGCTAGAAACAGTTATTTGTTTCTTGTATACTGTGCCCTTCTAGGAAGAGCCTTGAAGGAAGTTGTTTTTTGCTTGAAGTTTTTTCATTGTACTATTCCTTGCACATTTACAATCCAAAGCATTCATTTCACAAATAATTAGAAACGACATGTTTCTTTCTCCAGTTATGCTATAATAGTTTCTATCTCTTGTAGGCAATAGCCCCACGGGAATTGGCACTGTAGACCAGGCTAAGTATGAACATGTCACAACTACAGAACATGGACAGTGAAGGAATTGGTGGTTATGGTTGGGCTGGACACTTTCTTGTGATTTCTGAGCTCCAAAAATAGATGTTCAGTTTACGAGAGGCCTTAAAGCTCCCACCTTGCAATGCATTAGTAGATTTAAATGTGGTATATTAGTATTGTCCTATGTCAAACAATATAAATTGGTAGTGTTGGTCTCTAGATATTTTGGAGCTATGATTGCTTAGGCTTGGCCTGAGAATTTGTTGCAGTAGTGTAATTTTGTTTTTCATCTTGATTAGAAGAGTTGTAAGTTGTTTCCACTAAAAATATATATTGATTTTTATTATAACACCTGTTAACATGTTTATTGTAGATATAATTGAGCGCCATGTTCAAATGGAACCAGACATAGTGCTACTATTGCTTATGATGCTTGTCCAGGGGATCTGTTCTTGTAAAAATCATCTGATACGGATTGAGCTACTCTGTTTCATCAGTAGTCTTTTGTTGATGCTCTTGTATGGAACCTATTTTGAAAAATTTACCAAACATGGATTGTACTATATGGAAGTTATGCAGAAAGAGTTCCTTGAATGTAAAATTGTAATCTTGTTTTTGTTTATTAATAATTAAGATGCATCCAGCTAGTGTTGTAGCTAAAATTATCTCAACAAGCTATGCATCTGTGCCTGCAGGAACCTTACCAATTGGTGGGTAGACCTGTCTCTCAGTATATGGAGGAATACAAGGGAAAAGTTGGATCGATAATAAAGGAATATTTTGCTACTGACGATGTGGCTTTAGCAGCTGCTGATCTTGCTGATCTGGGTTGTTTAAGTTATCACCATTATTTTGTTAAAAAACTTATCTCCATGGAAATGGATAGGCATGACTGAGAGAAAGAGATGGTTGCAGTGCTATTATCCTCTTTGTATGCTGATGTGATTGAACCTGAACAAGTTAGCAAAGGTTTTAGCAAATTGATCGACTCAGCAGATGACTTGGCCTTGGATATCCCCGATGCAGTAGATGTTTTAGCGTTATTTGTTGCTTGTGCAGTAGTTGATGACATACTTCCTCCAACCTTTTTGACCAAAACATTGAAATATCTACCAGAGGATTCAAAGGGTGTGGAAGTAATTCAAAATACTGACAAAAGCTATTTATCAGCTCCTCTTCATGCATAAGTTATTGAACGTCGATGGGGTTGTAGCACCCACGTCACAGTAGAGGAAGTGAAAAAGAAGATAAGCGACTTACTAAATGAGTACGTTGAAAGTGGCGACACGGTAGAAGCTTGTCGATGTATAAGAGATTTGAATGTTCCTTTCTTTCATCATGAAGTTGTAAAGAGGGCTTTAATTTTAGCTATGGAACAAAGAAGTGCAGAGCTGCTTATTTTGGCGCTATTGAGAGAAGCTGCTGGGGAGGGTCTTATAACATCTAGCTAGATGTCAAAAGGGTTTGGAAAGCTTGCTGACACTATAGATGATCTATCACTTGACATAACTAATGCAAAGGACATGTTTGAGTCCTTAATTCTGAAGGCAACAATAGAGGGTTGGCTTAGTCCAGCATCTTTTAGGTCCATCCCTAGTCAACTGGATGGATTGGCAGAACAGGATAATGCTAGGCTCTTCAAGGAGAGGGTAATAACTATTATTCAAGAGTACTTTCTTTCTGATGATATATTTGAAGTCGTGAGGAGTTTGGAAGATCTTGCCACTCCTGATTTCAATGCAATCTTTGTTAAGAAGCTTATAACATTAGCTATGGACAAAAAGATTAATAGAGAGAAAGATATGGCTTCTACTTTACTGTCTGCTCTCTATACAGAAGTGTTTCCAGTTGAAGATATTGTGAATGGTTTTATTTTGCTACTAGAATCTACAGAGGAAACTGCATTAGACATACCCAATGCTGCAAATGAATTAGCTCTTTTCTTAGCTAGAGCTGTTATAGACGATATTTTGGCTCCACTAAATTTGGAAGAAATTAACAGCCAGTTAAAGCCAGGATCCATTGGAAGCGAAATAGTGCGCATGGCCCGTTCTCTCCTAGGTGCTCGCCTTGCTGGTGAACGCATTCTTAGGTGTTGGGGTGGTGGCACTGGTTGGGCAGTTGAAGATGCAGTGCCAATTCCCGTGGGGCCATTACCTACAAGAGATAGAAACTATTATAGCATAACTGGAGACCAGGCTAAGTATGAACATGTCACAACTACAGAACGTGGACAGTGAAGGACTTGGTGGTTATGGTTGGGTTGGACACTTTCTTGTGATTTCTGAGCTCCAAAAATAGGTGTTCAGTTTACGAGAGGCCTTAAAGCTCCCGCCTTGCAATGCATCAACAAATTTAGATGAGGTATATTAGTGCTGTCCTATGTCAAACAATATAAATTGGTAGTGTTGGTCTCTAGATATTTTGGAGCTATGATTGCTTGGACTTGGCCTGAGAATTTGTTGCAGTAGTGTAATTTTGTTTTTTATCTTGATTAGAAGAGTTGTAAGTTGTTTCCACTAAAAATATATATTGATTTTTATTATAACACATGTTAACATGTTTATTGGAGCTATAATTGAGCACCATGTTCAAAGGGAACCAGACATAGTGTTACTAATGTTTATGATGCTTGTCCAGGGGATATGTTCTTGTAAAAATCATCTGATACAGATTGAGCTACTCTGTTTCATCAGTAGTCTTCTGTTGATTCTCTTGTATGGAACCTATTTTGAAAAATTCACCAAACATGGATTGTACTACATGGAAGTTATGCAGAAAGAGTTCCTTGAATGCAAAATTGTAATCTTGTTTTTGTTTATTAATAATTAAGATGCATCTAGCTAGTGTTGTAGCTAAAATTATCTCAACAAGCTATGCATTTGTGCCTGCAGGAACCTTACCAATTGGTGGGTAGACCTGTCTCTCAGTTTGTGGAGGAATACAAGGGAAAAGTTGGATCGATAATAAAGGAATTTTTTTCTACTGACGATGTGGCTTCAACAGCTGTTGATCTTGCTGATCTGGGTTGTTTAAGTTATCACCATTATTTTGTTAAAAAACTTATCTCCATGGAAATGGATAGGCATGACCGAGAGAAAGAGGTGGCTGCAGTTCTATTATCCTCTATGTATGCTGATGTGATTGAACCTGAACAGGTTAGCAAAGGTTTTAGCAAATTGCTTGACTCAGCAGATGACTTAGCCTTGGATATCCTTGATGCAGTAGATGTTTTAGCATTATTTGTTGCTCGTGCAGTAGTTGATGACATACTTCCTCCGATCTTTTTGACCAAAACATTGAAATCTCTACCAGAGGATTCAACGGCCCACGGGTGTGGAAGTAATTTAGAAGGCTGATAAAAGCTATTTATCGGCTCCTCTTCATGCATAAGTTATTGAACGTGGATGGGGTGGCAGCACCCACGTCACAGTAGAGGAAGTGAAAAAGAAGATAATCGACTTACTAAATGAGTACGTTGAAAGTGGCGACACGGTAGAATCTTGTCGGTGTATAAGAGATTTGAATGTTCCTTTCTTTCATCATGAAGTTGTAAAGAGGGATTTAATTTTCGCTATGGAACGAAGAAGTGCAGAGCTGCTTATTTTGGACCTATTGAGAGAAGTTGCTGAGGAGGGTCTTATAACATCTCTCCAGATGTCAAAAGGGTTTGACAGGCTTGCTGACACTATAGATGATCTATCACTTGGCATAATTAATGCAAAGGACATGTTTGAGTCCTTAATTCTGAAGGTAACAATAGAGGGTTGGCATAGTCCAACATCTTTTAGGTCCATCCCCAGTCAATTGGATGGATTGCCAGAACAGGATAATGCTAGGCTCTTCAAGGAGAGGGCAATAACTATTATTCAAGAGTACTTTCTTTCTGATGATATCTTTGAAGTCGCGAGGAGTTTGGAAGATCTTGCCGCTACTGATTTCAATGCAATCTTTGTTAAGAAGCTTATAACATTAGCTATGGACAAAAAGAATAGAGAGAAAGAGATGGCTTCTGGTTTACTGTCTGCTCTCTATACAGAAGTGTTTCCAGTTGAATATATTGTGAATGGTTTTATTTTGCTACTAGAATCTACAGAGGACACTGCATTAGACATACTTGATGCTGCAAATGAATTCGCTCTTTTCTTGGCTAGAGCTATTATAGATGATATTTTGGCTCCACTAAATTTGGAAGAAATTACCAGCCAGTTAAAGCCAGGATCCATTGGAAGCGAAATAGTGCGCATGGCCTGTTCTCTCCTAGGTGCTTGCCTTGCTGGTGAACGTATTCTTAGGTGTTGGGGTGGTGGAACTGGTTGGGCGATTGATGATGCAGTGCCAATTCCCGTGGGGCTATTGCCTACAAGAGATAGAAACTATTATAGCATAGTTGGAGACCAGGCTAAGTATGAACATGTCACAACTACAGAATGTGGATAGTGAAGGACTTGGTGGTTATGGTTGGGTTGGACACTTTCTTGTGATTTTTGAGCTCCAAAAACAGGTGTTCAGTTTACGAGAGGCCTTAAAGCTCCCGCCTTGCAATGCATCAACAGATTTAGATGAGGTATATTAGTGTTGTCATATGTCAAACAATATAAATAGGTAGTGTTGGTCTCTAGATATTTTGGAGCTATGATTGCTTGGACTTGGCTTGAGAATTTGTTGTAGTAGTGTAATTTGGTTTTTCATCTTGATTAGAAGAGTTGTAAGTTGTTTCCACTAAAAATATATATTGATTTTTATTATAACACCCGTTATCATGTTTATTGTAGCTATAATTGAGCGCCATGTTCAAAGGGAACCAGACATAGTGTTACTATTGTTTATGATGCTTGTCCAAGGGATATGTTCTTGTAAAAATCATCTGATACGGATTGGGCTACTCTGTTTCATCAGTAGTCTTCTGTTGATGCTATTGTATGGAACCTATTTTGAAAAATTCACCAAACATGGATTGTACTATATGGAAGTTATGCAGAAAGAGTTCCTTGAATGCAAAATTGTAATCTTGTTTTTGTTTATTAATAATTAAGATGCATCCAGCTAGTGTTGTAGCTAAAATTATCTCAACAAGATATGCATATGTGCCTGCAAGAACCTTACCAATTGGTGGGTAGAACTGTCTCTCACTCTATGGAGGAATACAAGGGAAAAGTTGGATCGATAATAAAGGAATATTTTTCTACTAACTATGTGGCTTCAGCAGCTGTTGATCTTATTGATATGGGTTGTTTAAGTTATCACCATTATTTTGTTAAAAAACTTATATCCATGGCAATGGATAGGCATGACCGAGAGAAAGAGGTGGCAGCTGCTAATCTTGCTGATCTGGGTTGTTTAAGTTATCACCATTATTTTGTTAAAAAACTTATCTCCATGGCAATGGATAGGCATGACCGAGAGAAAGTGGTGGTTGCAGTGCTATTATCCTCTCTGTATGCTGATGTGATTGAACCTGAATAGGTTAGCAAAGGTTTTAGCAAATTGCTCGACTCGACAGATGACTTGGCCTTGGATATCCCTGATGATGTTTTAACATTATTTGTTGCTCGTGCAGTAGTTGATGACATACTTCCTCCGGCCTTTTTGACCAAAACATTGAAATCTCTACCAGAGGATTCAACGGGTGTGGAAGTAATTCAGAAGGCTGAGAAAAGCTATTTATCAGCTCCTCTTCATGCAGAAGTTATTGAATGTCGATGGGGTGGTAGCACCCACATCACAGTAGAGGAAGTGAAAAAGAAGATAAGCGACTTACTAAATGAGTACGTTGAAAGTGGTGACACAGTAGAATCTTGTCGGTGTATAAGAGATTTGAATGTTCCTTTCTTTGATCATGAAGTTGTAAAGAGGGATTTAATTTTAGCTATGGAACGAAGAAGTGCAGAGTTGCTTATTTTGGCCCTATTGAGAGAAGCTGCTGAGGAGGGTCTTATAACATCTAGCCAGATGTCAAAAAGGTTTGGCAGGCTTGCTGACACTATAGATGATCTATCACTTGACATAATTAATGCAAAGACATGTTTGAGTCCTTAATTCTGAAGGTAACAATAGAGGGTTGTCATAGTCCAACATCTTTTAGGTCCATCCCTAGTCAACTGGACATTAGAGGAATTTTGGGGTCTAAAATGGGCCTCCTAAGGAAAATAATAAAATAATAGTTAAAATAATAAAATAATATTGATTAATTTTGGAGGA